>VXBL01003649.1:2158248-2301356 GCA_013400195.1 Aramus guarauna
GGGGGGGAGGGAAAGAAAAATATTTTTCCCACCAGTTCCAACTGTTAATACTTGGTAATTTTAGACTTATATGCATAAGAGCAAAGGAAAAACAAGGTTATTTTTATTAATCTGTGTAGCAAATCAACACTGAAATACTTCTAGGCTGAATAAAGGTCTGAATGATAATTCTGAATAGTTTATATTTCAGCAAAACTGTAAGAATGTATCTGAGCTGTGGAGAATTGTTCTAAATGTGATTGTAAGCTGGATCAAGGAAAAGACCACTGAGAGAAAACTGGCATCAATCTTGTCTGTTTTATGTTAGGAATTTATCTTGAGTAACTTTGCAGACTTAGAGCATCGTGCTACGAACTTGAGGCCATTATAGTTCTGACTCTGTGTATATGTAAGATATTTTATATAAGCACCTTACGGTTGCCATAGGAACCATAACATTGGACTTCCTGTCTGTTGTTCACAATCTTGGGATTTCACTAGGTGACTTGTAGGTGTAAACATATATATTTCAAAGGGAAGAAATATTATTTCATGAAGGCTCAGAATATTTCCCTTTTATGAAATTAACTTGTGTTCTGGCCCACCTACATGTCCTTTTGAAATCTACCTTAAAATGCAGTTAGGGAGAACTACAGGAGTGCAATATCTTTTTCCTACATGAAGATTTCATTGTTGTCTAGTGATTTGCCATTAGCATAAAAGAGGCTTTGGTCTATTAACACCAAGTCACTCAGCAGGTTGAGGCTGTAGAAAAGATAGGTAGAGGTTATCAACAAGGAGGAAGTATAACATGGATTGTATTTAAAACAGCGGTGTATTAATTTTCTTATTCTCTAGCAGTCCAGAAATAGAGTTTTTGTTTCCTTTATTTTTTTTCCCTTTAACCAACAGGTTGGAGATGGACTTTTATAATAATTTGAACACTTCCTTTGAGCAACAGTTCTTCAGTCTTTCATCTTTATCAGGCATTTATGAATCATTGCATATTTAGTTTAGCTTGCACAGTGTTTCTTTGCCATTGGTTTGGAAAGACTGCAAATCCAGCCTTTGTAAATGACGACTAGTTTTGAGTAAATTTTTTTTTTTAATACATTTCTCATCACACTTTAGATTTGAGCAGCTGTTTCCTGTTTTTCCTCCCAGTGGTTTAGCTGCTGAGGAGATAAAAGCATCAATAGTTTGTTTCAGAATTAAAATTACCTTTATAAAATGATGGAGGATTAAAACAAGTTGGACACTATTACAAGTGAAGTTATTGTGAAATTCAGAAGAAGGATTGTTTGCTGTACCTAGATGTTTCATAGATTACAAAGCTTTTGCCACACAGGTAGCTCTTTTGATACAAGAAAATTAATCTAGCATCGGAAACACCAGGGTGAAGCTTTGTGTGGGGAATTTGGGTGTGTGTGATGGAATTTTTAAAGCAGTTCCAAGTTTTTGTGTTCATATGAGGATAATTTGATTTATCTGATCTATGATCTACATAATGACCTGACCATTACATCATATTTGTCCTGTTCAATCTTCCCCCCACCTCCCCAACCCCGTTAGGTTATATTCATTTTTGTAATCATGTAAACTATTTTGGAATTTTAGAACTGAGTTTGTATGTGTATTTTTGCAGAATAAAGCAGGGCAGGTTTACCAGGGAAGATGGGGAAGAGTCGGTGTATTACCTATCTATTAGGGCTGGCTTGTGCCATATGCTTTGTTTCTTTTTGTTCATGGTGAACTTACTCCACATCCAGACAGATAGCAGCTGCATTTTGTCCTGGCTTCAGATACTTTTCTTCAGGACCTTTAGATGAGTTATTTACTAACCTGAAAGGTGTTTATGTAGATAGTAATGAAAATATTGCCCTCTGTCTTCAGAATTGAGGCTGTCACTATGTAGGATTGTGGAAGGATCACTTGTTGCCCCTTCTTTTTTTATCCTAGCAGGGATGAGCAGGGTGTTCTGTGGAATCCAACATCACCTGTTGCTTTCTCTGCTTTAGTTCTCCCTGTGACCTAAGTGGTCAGATCTTATTTAGTCTGCACACAGAGGCAGTTGATAACATATCAACTGCCATGGCCCGTGATCCTCCCTGGATGGAGGGCTTTAAATATTCCTTACCTGTTAGGTCACTGAGTTTCTTATCATCAAATAGCAGAGGAAGAGCTGGGGTTTTGTCTGTGGCAAAGGTCCCAGCTCCAGAACCTTAGAGGATGCATTTGCTTCCCTAGACAAGGTGCTGTATCCCTCAACTATTTTTTATCTTTACACATTTGTCCCATACCATTTTTAGGGCCCTGCAGACTTCTACAAATACCAGCCTTAATAGCATTTACCTCAGCGTATGGTCCAGCTGTTACCATTTGAAAAAGACTCACCCTTGCAGCTTGCACTGTCTTCATTTCCCTGTGGCTTTTCCAGGCTCCTCGTCCCCAGGTTCCTTTTGGTGGATGACTCCAAGATCTGCTCTCTCTTTCTAGGCTTCCTGACCTTGGAAGTCTTCATGGAGTTTCCCATTAAATTCTTTGAAGGGAAGGGGGAAGTGTTCCCCTCCCGGCCTTGAAAACTCTAGATTTTTGTAACTACTACTAACTAGTTTTGCTCTTTTTACTTCAAGCCTATCAATAGCTCTCTGTTCTTGTTCCCTAATGCCATTCTTGAACTTTCCTTCAGCTTGCTTAGTATTCGCTAGACTGGTGGTCTTTATGGACCCTCCTTTATCCTCCGGTCTTATATAGAGAACAAACTTCCCAATATATTTCCCTTTAGTTCTCTACTACTAGATAGGTTTGGGGTTTTTTTGTGTGCAAAGGTTAGTAAATAGCATTTAAACTTCATGTTGCATGATTGAGATGCACATAGTTGTAGCAGTACACTTTCAGGCTGAAAGTGGCTTTCCAAAAGAGCTGGTATTTTTGTCCTTTTCATCCAAACTATCATAGAGAATAGTACATTTGTAACTTTTTTCCTATTGTACTCAGCAGGAAAAAAGAAGTATTTGCTAGTTAGTATTAATATTAGGCATTGATGACCAGATTTCTCTGATCCTTGCTTAATTTAAATTTCTCCAGTCTGCAAAGAAAGACAAGAAAAACAACAGCCAAGATGAAAGCAGATTCTCAGGAAATACCCATGTGGTTGTGACTCAGTGGATCCAAGAGAACAAAAAATTAAAAAAAACCCCTTTTTCATTAAGTAAAAGAAATGGAAATTGATTTAACAGTACTGGGCAGAATTTGCTAATGAGATATGAAGGGTAGTTAACTGAAAGAACTAGTGAAAAGGAGCCAATGTTCTATGAAAAACTTGGAAGGAAAATAAAAGAGATAGTTGACAAAGAGTTCTTTGAGTTTTGGAACTTTAAAAATGTAGAGAGCAAAAAACAGCAACAAAATCTTATTTCCAAACCTAACTAGAACTAAAGGTTTTGCTGGTTTTCTGTGGAACTAAGACATATGTAAACCAGTGCTAGTACTATTGTGATGGTTATATACAAAGGTTACACTTTCAAGTAGGAATATAAAGAAAGTTAAAAGAATTTGGAGAGAGATGGTTAGTCATCATTAGATTTCTAAACTATTATGAACTGGGGCACTCCGGCAAGGCTTGGTGTGACAAGGCCAAGCATGTGTGGCTGGGCTGTTTTGCTAGCTTCTTGGGTTTTTCACTAGATGATGTTTTATAGTTGAGGTTTTTTCCTGGTAGTATTTTCTTCTATGGAAAGTATCTGATGAAAATAATATGCTTTTTAAAAATAGTTGTTGGTTTGTAAAATTCAAATCTGCAAGCAGAGTTACTAAGTTTTGAGAAAAATTAGTTTCAAATTCTTATCTGGGTAGCAAATGAAATTAAATAATGAAACAATTTTGGAAAGCTTAGAATAACAAAGTTTTTTAGAAGACTAAAATGAGGCAGATCAGAAAATTCAATGCTGCCACTGATATCTTGAGTGTCCATGCTTTCCAGACAGAGGCTTAGACTCCCAAGTCTGTTCCAAAAAGGAGGGGCAGAGCTCCCAAATTTATATTGCTCATATATTACCATTACAATGGTAGCAGCAGTACTTAACATAAGCACATGCAAGAAGAGTTGTTTGGTTGCTTAGGTGATATTTGTGTATCATTAATAGCATGTGCACCACAGCTTGGAAACTCATGACTGAGTCCATGATTTGACTGGATCAAATTTTGTAGTTTTTGACTGAGATGAGATTATTTGCTTCATGTTCTGTTCATAAATACCGTGTTAGGCCAAATCTAAGACAATCTAGACCATAAGTTGATTTCATTTTATGGACAACAGAAGAAAAATTGACATGAAATGTCATTTTTAAAAAATAATAAAGTTAAAAGCCCCATAAGCATTGTGTCATCATCCTGTAGTCTAACTCATGCCTCTGCCCCAGCCACATCCATATTGTCCTGTTTCATTGCCTCCCTCTCCTCTGCCCTACAGCCTGCGGTGTAGATAACTTTCAACTTCAGATCATAACCTGCTGCCTTCTTGGCACTGGTTGTCTTGTCAGGCACGCTGATTTCTTTCAACACTGTGAGCCACCTGAGGGCATTAAGGCCATGGTCCAACCCCACTAAAACTGGGGTTTACTGAAACCTTGCTGACCTGGGAAGAGTTATTGCTGGGCTCGCACCCCCTCCACGTCCACCATGTTATGTCCAGATTTAAAGGGAGGGGGGGAAAGGAAATTCTGTTCCTCCTGTTAGCATACCTGAGTTGCTTACTGTTAGGCTTCTCCTGAATCACATCCTAGAGCTTCTGTCCATGCTGTTTGTGCCTGTGTCAGCTCCAGCTGTTTGGGAGGGAATCCCACAGCTGTACCAGGGATCTGGAGCAGCTGCAGCTGCTTGATGAGCAGGGGTTGGAAGGCACAGAATGCCTGAAGGATAGTAAAACAAGTCTTCCAGATATTTATTGAAAAAACCTTTGCCATGTTGTTAGGCCAAAATGTTAAGAGACTAATGTCTTCAAAATCCCTTAAGACTGGGAAACAACTTCTTAATGAATAGTCAAAGTTACAGTGCGGGGGAATAAGTAGTCTGGGGTGTATTTGTCTAGAACAGATTAATTATTATTGTGTAATATTGAAAGCCATATCCTTTTTTCTTCTAGATATTTGCCTCATTAAGATTTTTTTTTTTCCAAGAAGAAAGGTTCATAAAATTAAAAATAGATTAAGCACTGACAACTTAACTGGAAATTTGAAACCACTTTTTTTTTTTGTAAGATGGCAGTGTTGTTGCCACTGAACATTCTCTGATTTTAATTTTTGTACTTTTCTAATCTTTAACATATATTGTATAAGCAAGCACTATAAGCAAGTCACTAATGCCAGTTTTTCTCTAGCACAAGACATTTTCTTATTGAAGAACATTACCTGATCTTCTCTTTCATCTGGTCTTCTGTAGTTAGAGAATTTCCTTATTAATATGTCTATAAACACACATGGTTCAGCTGTTGATACTCTGCGTTTATTAACACAAGACCTAGGTAAGAATGGTGTACAAGAAATTCTATTTTGTGTTTCCTGCCTGAGTCTAGTTTGATCATAGGACTTGTTTGTATCAAATTACTCTAGGACCATGAGAGTTTGTAGATCCTTGGTTCAAAGGCTGGCCTATTTGCTAATTGTTGCAAGTTGTGACTGTCCAACCAGCTGTTGACATGATGTCTAACATGGTGCCTTTGTCTGAGCCAAATACCATGGACAGAAGCAAATGAACTAACATTAGTCAAAGAAAGCATGGAGGCTTAAGTATTCTTTAGCAGAGCTGATCACCTAAAACAGCAAGGAGACAATGTGAGAAAGCTTTGTTTATACAGTAATTCTCATTATACTTTTTTTGAAGGTAGAATTCACACTTTAGTACTATTCCAAAAAAGTTATAGCCAAAATTTTTAAATACAGGCATTTAAATTAGACATCAAAAATTCATTATTCATCTACTGGATAAAACTATCATGACTTTAGAGGTGCTGCGTGCCTTGTATTTCTCATAATCAGACCAGCAACATTTAGAAGTCTTAGGGATTTACAGGTTTGATTTTAGGAGTCCCATTTGAAAATTTGGGCCACGTAAATAACTGTGAATATCTGATACGATACCCATAATGATAAAATCTTTGTCTTGCTGCGGTCCTTTTGACAATACAACTTCATTAGAGAACCTGGACAAACTATTCTGATAGAAGAATCATTATATTATATTTATACTGACAAAATCTCTGCAAGGATAGTTTTACAGGTATAACTTTCCTGGTAGAACTGTATTAGCATCTCCTTGCTCAGAGAGAAAAGGCTAAGATTTCAAAACAGCTCATAGATGACTATATGTATTGTAAGTGGAAATTAATTCATTTTTCCATACCTTGATTAGAGCACATATCTGTTCACTTGTTGAAACTGTGTAAATTCTAAACTATTATTGAAATTTGTACATTAGAAGAAAAAGAAATAGGAAAAGTCTGATCTTCACTCATGTCACTGAAGTTTGACTATATTTGAAGCAAAATGTGAGGCATATGCCATCTGGTGGATAGAATTATTCATACAGTTTTATTGATAATCTTGATATATTTAACAAGCAGCTTCTGTTAAGGTTTTAAGTAAGTTTGTGTTCTATGCTCCATTATCACTTTTAATTGGCATTGGTGGATATTTCTTTAGTCAGAAGTAAGGGGAGAAGATATGTGAAAGCTGAATTCTGAAATTCATTTCCAAAATGAAATTCCAAACTTGGCTTTGGTGTATGATTACTGAACTGAATGCTTGGAATAAAAATCCCCAACCCCAAATGGAAAAGTAACCATTTTTCCCCACTTCAAATATTAATTCTAAATGTTTAAAAATGTGTGCCAGTTAGTCAAAGTTCTTCTCTGATACACCTCAAGCCTGTGCCTTATTGTGAATTATAATCTGTTTGACACAGTCTTTGCAGAAAGACTGGATGTTGCTCTCCATCTATACCAATGAGGCAGGTGAGACTGGAGTATCCTTTCAGAGCCCATAGGCTCACATCGTACAGAAGCTTTCAGGTTCCTTTGCCTGCAGGTCAGAATTGCTTTTTCCAGCCATTTGGGCCACAGTTTCGTCAAGTACCATTTCGTACAGAAAGTTCTGCTTTTAAAAATGTTAGACTGCTTGTAGGTGTGAATGTAGACATGACTTGGGTATTTTAAAAACCTAGATTAGGCAGATACAATAAAGAGCGTGGCCAGTGTTAAACATTTTTCTTTTTACACAACAGTGCATGGGTTCATGACTTCAGGATATACATTTCAGGATAGTTTACAGAATGGACATAGCATGGGATAACAAGTGGGCAATGAATGTGTATTGATTCTGATGGAGAATTTCTGTTCTGTTGGTGGATAGTTTTTATTTTTTGCTCTTTTGGAGGAATGGACATGGAGGGAATCTAACATCCTTTTATCTACTGGAAGACTGACACTGCATCTCACTCATTTTTTCTTTAGACTGTCAAACGAAATATACTATATTTATTTTTTCTAAACTTATTCATAACATATTAGAAAAGAAAAAATACTTCAGAATGTCTTTCATACTGTGATTTACTACAGATTGCATCAAATAAAAGCAAGTTTGTGCTTATAGTCTGAAAAGGAATTAATTATTTGAATGCATTGTAATCAATGCATGTGTGAAATGGAATTGTCATCACCATGTTATGTCATTGTTCCATTAGCTAATGTTATGGAAAGGAGAGAGCTGAAATACAACACAATGGAAAAAACAGGTAATGCTACTGCTTCCACATGCTCCTGATTTCACAGAGCTGGTTCAGGTGTCTGCACTGTGCTGCACCACATTCCCAGCTCTGAAGGTTTATTAGTTCAGTTATGGTGTACAAACAAGATGGAGATTTAATTGCACATGGAAACATTCATGGTTTGTTTTATTGCTGGGAGCAACTGGCTACTTTAGAAGTATTTAAAAAGATTTTTCTTCACAGTAAATTTACTTACAGTAGTCTCAACAGACTTATTATATGTGACTCCAAACTTCATGGCTCTGTTGTTATTCTTGTAACTAATTTATTTCTCAACATTCAAAGATAAATAACTATTAAAAATCCAGAAGAACAAATGTTCACATTATTTGCAAAAATTACAGTTGAAATGTTTTTGCACCATAGTATAACAGAGCTTCTTTCTGAACTAAGCTGCTTTGGCACTTCTTTATGTCCAATATTTTATGAAGGAACAGCATGTACAAGCTCACCCTCTTTTAACTCTTTCACTGGTTGGGAAGCACATGTTCAGTAGAGCTTTGCTAAAATGGCTACATGTTTATACCTGTCCACATAGTCCTGTACTCTTTCAGAAACATATGTATTCTACAGTGGGAGTAAATTACCAGGTTTGTGCTATTAGTCTTACTGTGTTTAAAATGTTTTGTATGATTATTTACCCTCAAAAAGCTCACAGCACTTCAAAAGGTTCAACAAACACTGGTGTCTAAAGTTGCTTTGAAAAGATCCTGTCACATCAATTTTTAAAGCATTTTCCACATGCTGCTGTTGTCTTCCTGTGAAATGCTGAATGATCCCTACCATATTATATTAAAAAAAGAAATAATAATAAAAAAATTTCCAATCTCATTGAGTGATCTTCAGCCAAAGGAGAAATATAAGTGAGTTCTGGCCCAAAACAAGTCAAGAGGTTAGGAAAACATGTCTACAACCCACCCCCCCTTTTTTAAATGTTTAGTGGGGGGAGGGAAGTGGTTTTTATGGTATTTTAAAGGTATTCAGAGATTCCTTCAGGCAGTTTGTGGTGAAGCCCTCCTCATTGAAAAGCTGGGCAAATATTTTCTTGTTTTCATTTCCAACTTAAGAGCAAAGTTAGGGAGGCAGGTCTTTTCCCATCCTATGGGACCAAGCAGAAGAGTTAGGTCTTTTCACAGGTTGATGATGTCATTGTAGGTCAATTAGTCTAGATCCCACTTTTTATTTAAAAGAATAAGGTCCATGATTTATATGTCAATCCTTACTTTTCTGAGATTTTCCCCTCCCTTTACCAGCTTGGGAATCCTCACAACTTTAAAATTGGGGTTTGGTGTTTTGCTGACTTTCTTCTACAAACCAGACAAAATAATCTTTCCCTGAGGTGAATTTGCCCATCATGGAGCCAACCTCCCTGGCTTTTTGTGCTTATATGGCTTGAACAGAGATGATATTTTCTCTTGGATAGTCTTATGTCATGACAGTTATGTTTATACGAATATAAACAAAAAAAGAGATTTATTCTGAGCAAATTATCTGAATATAAAAGATTTATTCAATTTGTTTTGTTGCTTAAAATGTCCTCTGTGTTCACACAGATTTTTAAATGTTTTTCAAATATACGTATTTATGAAAATGTTTCTCTTAGCAAAATGATGAAAAGAAACTTTTTTTTTTCACATAAAGAACAGTGCAAACACTAATAGAGATTGTATAAAAGAAAAATTTAAAATGAATGTATTTTTTTTTTCAATCTTCAGTGCTATGCACTTCAAACAAGTTTAGGCTTTAAAGTCAAAATATTTACAAAAAGTTAGTCAAGCCTCAATACAGCCTGTGAATTTCAAAAAACGTTGGAATATCACTCAAAGTCTTCACTAGCAGATTTCTAAATGCTGGATATCAGATTCCTTGTTGGAAAAATATGATTGCCCATTTTACTTTCTACTAATTGAATAAGATTGTGGGCAAAGCTTTTTTGCTTGTTTGTACCATTGTCATGGCCATAGAAAATAATTTTCCTACCAGTAGGTGGAATCAGACGAAAATCTTAACTATTAAACACACTATGTAGCTGTGTTTTCTGATCTGGCCAAAAGAAATCATTAGAGTAGCTCCAGTTTTGAAGTTCTCAAATAGTAGCAGCTTTCTACAAACCATTTAGCTCAGAAGAATACAAATTAGGTTGATAGAAAGTTTGCATTTGTATTTAAGAATACTATGGCTTTGATACTGGTTCCCTCTGTGCAGTTTTGGAGAGTACTCCTGGCTGGGTTAAAAATGTTCTGTTATCATATGATGTTTAATGCCGTCAGACTGTAAAACTTACAGTCATATTCTGGTATTTTTGCATTGTCTGAGTGAAAGAAAATGTTGTTATTTGTTAATATACATAGCTGTCCAGTAGGCAGCTTCTGGGCAACTTTTTTTTTTTTTTTAAAATAGAAATTTAGAATTAAAATCTTCAAACTACAAATACTGACCTAGATGATGCAAAAAATTAATTGCCAAAAACTTAGGAACATGTGAGCTTTGTAGACACTATTTTAGAAAATAATTCTGATCATCTTTCGAATTTTTTGGACTTACATTTATTTTCAGACCTCTTATGTAGAAAGTTGGCATTATAATTTTTTTCTTTATATCTCTCAGAAGCATTCATAAAGGGGGAAAAAAAAAAGAAAAGGGAATGAAGGTTTCCTAGTTACATTGTGTGTATAAATTTTTAGCAGCATTGATTCTTTGTTAATTTTATGTATAATTATTAAGATAACAGGATTGTTGTATATTTTTACCTCAGAAAAATCTGAGTTTGTGCACAAAACTCAGTCTCAGAGTGGCTGATTCATACACCAATTTATCTTTACCCAATTCATGGAAAGAGGTCAGTAATCCCTTGGAAAGGTCAGGCAAAAGTTTGTCTAGCTTTGTAACTGTGGCAGGTGAAGGAGTTGTTCAGTGAAGCAGGAGATACTGGAAGTGAGAAATTACAGATTTTTCCTTCAGACTCTTCCTCTGAATAGTTCTTATTTTGGAGATGTTATTTAAATACTTATTTGCTCTACTGCTGTGTTTGTAAAACTAGTAGTAGTAGTATGTACTGAATTGGGGTTGCAACTAGATGATCTTTAAAGTCCCTTCCAACCCAAACCATACTATGATGCTATTATTCTATGATTTTGGGGTGTAGTTTTCTTTCCTCCTGGGTGTTTTGGAAAGTAAGAGAAAAATTCACCTACTTGATACTCTTCACTTTTCAATAAACTTTAGAAATTAGGAAATATACAGGAAAGAAAATGTTAAGGTCTTTAGTGATGGACATGCCTGGCAAGGCTTATTGCACGACTTTCCAGTTGGTCTTTGTCAGGTATAAAAAGTGCAAGCTAGGCTTCAGTATGTTTTTCTGAATTCCTCTAAAATGGTCTCCTGAATTTTCGTCTTCCTTTTTACCAGTAATTTTATAAGCTGGAGAGTTCACATTTATGTTCTTGGAGGAAATAATTTTTCACGGGAATGTTTTTCTCCTTTCACCGAGGAGAAGCTTTCCAGGGATGGTTTGGATCAAGTCATACAGAATATTTGTGATGAAAAGCATAAGTTACTGTAGCTTAAAACATAGCTCATGCTTTCTCAGTGAAAGGACTGGAGTACTTAACATATTGCAAATGTGTGTCTTGGTACAGACACAGGTTTTAAAATGTCTAAGAAGCTAAAACCCTTTAGGACAAACCTACATGGGCAAATGTCATGAGAGATATGTGGGAGAACTAGTAACACCAAAGTTCTGCATCTGGGTTTTTCTGCTTCGGGACAGACTTGGCAAGCAGACCAAAGAGGACGTGTTGGATGTTGTCTTGATTTTTTTTCTCTCTTCTCTCTTTTTTTCTCTCCACTGTAATACAGTTCTGTGCAGACACTTGCTCTCTCCAGTTCCGTTCATACAGAGAAACAGAAAGATAATGAGATATGTATTTAAAGATTTGTAGGAAATACAGAGTTTACTTCCATGCTATAACACAGATTTTCTGCTCTTTGCAGTGTGAAAGAAGGTCACTGTGAAATTAAAACTATTTTAGAATTGACAGGTTCTTAATTAAGAAGTCGTATAGTCAGTCTTCTGCAGAAATGGTTTGTTCTCTTTGGAAAGAGAATAAAGCTGAGTAATAGTGCACCTTCACCTTTTGGTCAAGAAAATCCTGCAGCTGGGGACAATGTCATGTTCTGCAAAAGCAGGTTGTACCATTTATGCCTTGTGCTGGTGCGATAAACTCTAAACTGTCATCCCTCAGGCATTTTGCAGTGGTTTGTTTACCTAAAATTCCTTGACGTTGTTGAGAAAACATAGCTTTTCTTCCTTGGACTGGAAGAACAACAAATAACAAAAAATTCTGTTGATGTGGGTTGGAGGGAACAACGTTGTTCATCTGTTGGATTCCACAGATGAGTGGAATCTCTTGTAAATCTTCTCATGCTATTAGGTCCTTGTGTTGTGGAACTGAAAACGAATGAAAAGTGTATTTGGTTTTCTTGCTAACCTTGTGCTAAAATGAAGACAGCAAGCGTGTCTTACTGATGCCTGACTCCTGACTGGTTTAGGCATGTCGACGCTTACCTTGTGTGCTGCATGTGATACTTGGAGCTCCTGATGAGGTCTTAGAAACAGCTCAGGCCTGAAAACTTAAATGAATGTAGACTTGTCACCTTCCTTCTTCCAGTCTTTCCTATTTTTTTTTTGTGTGTGTGTAGGGATGCACTTTAGCTTGCTGTGAATTTAGTTAGTTCAACAAGCCTGTTTGTGTAGAAAATAATATGTTCAGGACCATGGGGACATGACGATCTTAAATTCAACTCATAAAGAGCATTACCAAACTATACATGGAACTTAGATAGTGTTTTGTTCTTTGCACAAACCCTAAGTCCCCAAAGAGGAAAGAGAATTTCATTGTTTATCTGCCAGAAGTGCACTTAAATTGTATTTGAACAAATCTGTTAGATTTTTGTTTTGTTGGGACTGCCAAGAACAGATTGGCTGTCTTGAAGTATTTCTTTGCATAGTGGATCATGCTGCACATTAAAGAAGCTTAAAAGAGTAAAGCAGTTTCTGTACTAGATGGTATCAGGGTGCACAATATTTGGATAATGATGTGGTCCTAGGCATTTAGAGTGAAGTTTTTATTATGGGCTCCAGGAGTTTTCAGTTCAAATTATATCTTTTGTTCAGGTGCTTTGTTCTAAATTTTCAAAGAATACTTTTGCAGCAATTGTAGAGGAGTAGCTAGGAAAGACGGTGAACCTTAGGAGCATGTAAGATATAGGTAAAGCTACAGATTCAAGAGCTGCGTATTCATTGCTTATTTTTAAGCCATTATTTTTTATTTTAGTTGTGTTTCTTATCAATTACCTTTTTCAAAACCATTTTGCTGAGAAATCATTAATGTGTCATTTAAAATGTCCATAGGCATTGAAAATGTTAATACGTTATGAACTAAATGCGCATAGATGTTTGCCAACAAACTTCAAATTTATCTTGGAATAAATTCTTTTGTAGTTAAGAACAGCAATTAAAACTACCTATCCAAACTTTATTATATTTCCTAGTTTGCTTAATTCAGAACAGTGGAAATAGAAGCTGCTGCTGGCACTTGAATGATTATAGTAAAGATGGGCATCTTTTCATTAATATCTCTCATGTAAAAGTGGGGCTACCCATTGTGTAGAAGGTGGTTTCAATGAAATGAAGCAACATGTTTGTCATGCAAGATGTCTGTTTTCTAAATATTAGCAGGTAGAGCATCTGTAGACATTTATGTGTTTCCAGTAAAACATTTGGCAGGCCAACTAAGGAAGAATAGCTGTTTTTTGTAACCTGCAGTTGCAAGACATGTATAATGATAGGGGATTTCTTTGAGGAGCTAATCTGTGCTGCAAACCTCAGTGTGGTTAGAAGTGTATCCAACATGTTTTCTGTGGGAGAGGTATCTTTAAATATTTATATGATATGTCTCTATCAAAGATTCTCAATTTTGACAGATGCTCTTCAACAGAGTTAATCAGTAGCTCGAAAACAGAAAGCAGAGTGTATGTACCTACTATGTTGTCATTCTACGTAGAAACACGCTCATTATTGAGCATAATCTGATAGCCTTGAGCAATCTGATAGCCTTCTATGATGGCATGACTGGCTGGGTGGATGACGGGAGAGCAGCGGATATTGTGTACCTTGACTTCAGTAAGGCTTTTGACACTGTCTCCTGTAACAAACTCATACGCAAGCTTAGGAAGCGTGGGTTAGATGAGTGGACAGTGAGATAAATTGAGAACTTACTGAATGGCAGAGGTCAGAGGGTTGTGATAAGCGACACAGAGTCTAGTTGGAAGCCTGTAGCTAGTGGTGTGCCACAGGGGTCAGTACTGGGTCTGGTCCTATTCAACATATTCATCAGTGACCTGGACAAGGAGACAGAGTGTACCCTCAGCAAGTTTGCTGAAGATACAAAACTGGGAGGAATGTCTGATAGACCAGAAGGCTGTGCTGTCATTCAGTGAGACCTGGACAGACTGGAGAATTGGGTGAAGAGGAACATAAGGAAATTCAACAAGGGCAAGCGTAGAGTCCTGCACCTAGGGAGGAATAACCCTATGCACCAGTACAGGTTAGGGATTGACCTGCTGGGAAGCAGCTCTGCAGAGAAGAGCCTCGGAGTCCTGGTGGACAACCAGTTCTCCTTGAGCCAGCAATGTGCCCTTGTGGCCAAGAAGGATCCTAGGATGCATTAAGAAGAGTGTGGCCTGCAGGTCAAAGGACATCATCCTTCCTCCTCTACTCTGGCCTGGTGAGGCCACATCTGGAGTATTGTGTCCAGTTCTGGGCTCCCCAGTTCGAGAAAGGGAACTACTGGAGAGAGTCCAGTGGAGGGCTACAATGATGATCAGGGGACTGGAGGACCTCTCTTAGGCTATGAGAGAGCTGGGGCTGTTTAGCCTGGAGAAGAGAAGACCAAGAGGGGATCTCATCAATACTTATAAATATCTAAAGGGTGGGTGTCAGGAGAATGGGGTCAGACTCTTTTCAGTGGTGCCCCATGACAGGACAGTAGCTGCTGTATGATATTTCATTATTTTTAGTAAAAGTAAAGGTTCTGTAGAAAAATAGATAAGATGTATTCCAGAAGGTCTTATTCAACAAAAACATGTATGTGAAATTCAGTTCTGGAACAGTGAGAAAACTGTATTGTAATGCCAGAGCCTATGGCATTTAAAATGGCTGTAATGTACTGATCTTTGGACCATTTAATAACAAAGTTTTGTGAATTTTTGTAATTTTTTTTTTATAGAAGTCAACTGTTTTGTGCTATTTTCACATTAGTTGCTAGATGACATGGTATATTTAATAATGATAGTCCTGATAAGTACTATTAATACAATAAAATTTAAAACATGTTACATTTTTTTCAGAAATAATTGTATCTGTTTTCTGTGCATAGGAGAAGTCAGGAACAATGGTCTCTGCCATGTACCCTTTTTCTGTATTTGTTGCTGTCTGTTAATTATTGTAAGAGGACACTGAAGGAAGCTATCATGTTTTACCGATAGTTGGATGTTTTGCACCTTGTTTACTTTTCTGACACTCTAGCATGCAACTGTAGCATACCTTTTCATAATTTTTCTTCTGTGTTTAGTTTTTCCATAACTATAAGGGAAGATATTTTAAAGGAGTGAGGCATATTATTTAAAATAAGCTTTGAAAAGATACGCAAATGTTATGTTTACTGCAGTTTCTGCTACTCAATGGCTTTCCTACTTTTCCACTATCATCATTATGTTTATCACACATTTCTTTCTTTTTTTTTTTTTTCCCTGTGACTCGTTATTGTCACCTATCATTGCTTTTCAATCAGTGTTTGTCCACAGAAGAAGTTATTCAAGAGCAGTATTTGAGGGTAAACTAAATAGTAAGAAGGGCCACTTCTGAGATAAAGTTACCCAGGTTACCAGATATGGACTTATTCAAGTTTATTTGAAGTGTGACCTACTTTAAGGAGTCTTCCTGAGGAGCATAAGGCCATGAAGCCACAAAATACCCAGTGTGCTGCAGTACTTCCATGTTGGCTCCTTCATCTATATTTTAATCTAAAAGAAAATGGACTTGTAAGGCTGCTTATTTCAGTTTCTGCACTAGGAAAAATTCTGTTTTATCTGCTTGGTGTTCCTCTGTGACCCTCTTAGTAGCATACAGTCACCCTTGGAATTTTTAGGTCTGCAAAAATTACTTGTGGAACAGGCCTTTCCTTTCTAAATTGTGCCCCCTTGTGAAGAAATATGGTGGGACATAGAAAAGGACATTGCAGCATTACAGGAGATCAGTGTGCAGCAACCCCAGCAGTATGCTTGGGAACTGTTTAAAGAGGACAGTAGTTAGAAATAATCTTGTGTTTATATAATTTGGCTTAAAGTTTTTTTCCTATTAATCTGTATATTTTCTGCAATAATATAATTGTATTAGTAGCTTAGAGATGAGAAATGTAATGTGGGAAGAATTATTTTACTTGCAATGAGTTTACATCATGCCAGTGACATTATTTTCTGTATTTATAAATACATTTTAGAATTTACTTAATTGCTAACATTGTAAAATATTTTTCTATAAATTCATACAATGCCCGGAGACTAAGGCATTGCTTTCAGATAATTTTTGCATTGCATCATTTAATTTGCAGTAATGTAAACATGAGCTCCAATATGTCAGCAAAATTAAATATTTCAGATTTTATTATCTCTATGTCTGTGGTTAAACTAAAATGCCTACGGAGTTTTTACGATGAAGAGATTTCCACTGACTGTTGGAAAAGTAGACTTGTAGGAGCTGCAGAGGTGAGGCAGCACCATGTGAAATGCAGCGACGGGATTAAGATTTGGCAATGTACTTCTTTTCTCTCCAGGCTCTCAGGCAGTCTCTGTAGACGAGAACAGACTGTCATCTTGTATTGCTGAAGGCTAACTTGCAGTTTCTGCTTGTTTCATTTTCTATACAATTTTGTCATTTTTCCTTCCAGTTGATATGATGTGGATATGGTGAAACACAAGGGGAAAAGGTATGGTTCGTGTAATATAAAATATAAAAAAGTTTTTCTTACTGCAGAAATAACAGGAAGGCTTTCCTTCTTCAGAAAGAAGCATGTAGTGCTGCAGAAAAATATATTCTTGTGATATTAAGCAGGATATTTCTTACTAGAACATGCTTCTTTTTCAGTCAGTACTTACCCTGCAGATGTAAACAATTAGTGATTTCTAACAGTCTGTGTTGTTTCCTTTTTATTTAAATTAGGCATACTGTGTGTGAATGTTTACTAGCTTATTCTGTTTAATTGATTGTAAAGCCACTTACGGAATTTTAGTACTAAAAGTTGGATGAACCTCTGTCTGCTTGTTTGCTTAGTATTGGGTTCTAATTCTACAAATAAAGTAATATAATTATAGGCTTTTCTTTTTCTTTGCTGTTTTGAGAAAAATCTTAGAATTTAATGAAGTTGGCATTAAACTCCCCAATAAATACCTCACTGTTACTGTAAATTGATGAAGAAATATTGCATGTACAGCAAAGATTTATAGAAATACTTGCTTTTTTTAGTAAAGTATATTGAAATCATAAAGTGATTATATAAGATTTGGTTTTTTGAATATTCAGTAAGAATATGAATGAAAGTAAATTCAGTACCTATCACTTCACCCAGTGTAATCAATAGAAAAATGTTCAGTAGAAATAGGATCATGGTGACGTTTGATTATTATGTATGTCTTTATAAATATTAAAAATATGGTTTTGTCTTATATGCACATAAAACTAAAATTACAGGCAGCTCACTGCACACTAGTGATGATAGTGAGAGAATTGTTTCCTTTTCTCAAGCAAGTGTTGTATTTTTAAATAGTCAAAAAAACTTGAAAATTGTGTAATGTTCAAGTGTCCTGGACTAGTCTTCCAGTAAAGTACTATGTTTCAGGAATTTAAACTATGAATGGTGCTTTTCACTTGGCCCAAGCAATTTGTTGTGTAGGTTGGTTAACGAGGAATCTAAGTACCTGCTTTTAACAAGAAAATAATAATCATATTTTTTTTACGTAAGCTCTGATAATTAGTGAGAGTAAGTTGTGATGGTTATACTTAATGAACACACACTCTGTATCTCTATGACAAGTTGTTTCATTTTTACTTAAATAGCAGGAGGAATTTTACCTCTCTGATACTTTTGCAGTTAGTGTTGTAGCTTTACTATGTTAAAAGCAAAGAGGCTGGGAACCTTATGATAAAGTTTTGAGGTTTTTAATAAAGGACCCAAATATCTATTTTTTTTCTTTGTGCTGCTATGAAGTGATAAAACAGAAGGTAACTGAAGGTTGATACATTATGAATAGTGTTAAGTCACATATACTGTGATAATGTCTGGCAGCATTAGGCTGTGGAACTTATTTTCCAAGGAGCCAAATAAATGCATAGGAAGATAAAACTCCTGTTTCAGAGTGTGTACACAGTGATAAAAAGGTGAGTTGTGGGTGATACAGATATAATATGTTATTAAATGACCATATTGATAAGTAGCACGTATGTGAATATGGACTTTCACTGATGTATTAGTAAGTCCAGAGGACTAATGCCCTATAAATAAAGTAAGTACACAGGTAGCCAGTCACGAGATAAAAAAAGAATGACTAGAGTGAAATGTGAAATTACAGTTTGTCAAGTACATATTGAGGGTGCAGAGTTATCAAAACCCTCTTAACTTAGTTTATGGAGTAGTATTACTTTCTGTCTTTACTCCTTCTATATTAATTTTGAGAGGCTGTGACTCTTAAGAAGTGTAATTTATGTATCAGTTATTTTAATAATACTAAATTAGTGCCCAAACTTTCAATTTTAAATTTTGATAAGCAACTAAACTTCCATCATTGCTTCATTTTCTGTTTTCTTATGGTCTTTGACAGATAAATCTTCATAGGCATGCTTCATCGTAGAAGAATGTATTAGTATAGGTTGTAGAGTGATTTTTGGAATCAATTTTAAAAAAGATTTTGGAAGTACATGTCTCAGATGGAAATTACTGTTTTTACCACAGCAATGCCTTTTTCTATGCTAGTATTATAATAGGTTTATAAATTTTATGTAGATCTGGGGTTTGATGAGACCTCTGTTATTAAAAGCATATGAAAATTTTACCTTCCATGAGAACAGATTATCCTCAATACGCTACTGAGAAAATAAAGGTCTGGAAATTATCTCTGCTTGTTTATTCTGTACTACAGTAATGATGCATTAAATCTCTATAACCTTTATAAAGTACTGTTTTCTGGTTTTTGTCTCTGATGCTGCCTCAAGTTCTTATCAGAGCATTATTTGAACAAAAAAAGCTTCCTGCTTATTCTCAGAATGATGCTACTGTGGCAAAAATGCCCTCTAAAGATCTTAACAGTGTTCTTGACAAGTTTTGAGTATTTGAGACTGCAGTAAAATGTTTTGCTACTACTAAAGTTTCATGGAAACATACAGTGCTTTCAAGGTTTTTTTTTCCTTCTATGATAATTATTTAAAATGAGAGAGCAAACAACCTTTTTTGCTTGGGAGTTAACTGAAACATCCACTACAAATCTTCCTCCCTCAAGTACATGAATACTTTATTATGTATGTGAAAACTTGGTGTAGTTAATTCAAAACAAATCTGTACTCAGCTTTCCCAAAGCTATTGAAGGGCAGTATTTCTCACTGAGATGAAGCTTTTGAAAAAGTTAGAAATAATCCTAAATTGGGCATGTGTAATTATGGATAAATGAAAGTCTTTTCAAAACCACTGTGATGCTATGAAAGAGAAGCTTATAATAGGAATCTAAATTTTATCCTTCATTTTGAGAGGTTAAGCATATACATAGGTCACTTACGCATGTAATTCAGTGTAATATAATTGCAATTTATAAAAATGATTGCACTGAGCAGAGTGGCTATGAATTTTGGTAAGGAAGCTTTTGTATATACAAAGTTTAGTTGAAGCTAACACTAAAGCAAGATAAATCCCATGGATGACTCAACTGTAGTCCCTGGGTCTGTAACAATCCCCAGAGAATAAGGAAAGTTAATTTAAAATATTTTTGTTCTTCTGGTCTTAAGCCAGATGCCTTAAATTCTGAAAATCAAGCCTCGAGTGACATTCCACTCCAGTGGGAAAAGAAAGGAGAACATATACTCTGGTCCTGCAGAATCATACTTACTTCATTAACAATTAAAAATTGTAAATTAAGTACTTAACTAATGATTTCTCATTCCCACTCCCTTGTTTGGTAACTCTCTCTTTCTCACTCGCTCTCATTCTGTAAAAGTAAAGCATATTTACTTTAAACACATCTTTTAACTATGATGAAGGAATTTAGAACTTTTGAAAATTGCAGAATATTAGATTATCTGTTTTGTGCATTTCAGGTAAGAAGAACTGAACTCAAAACACAATTAATGAATCATTGCCCCTGTTCAGATTTTGGATTTGGCTTCCAAAACTGTATTTGGAGACAGCAAAATAAACTCATCAATTTTAATGTAATCATAGTGTTTCCAGCATTTTGTCTTTTTAGCAGATTCGGATGAAACTCAGAAACTCTTATAGTAACAATTACTTCTGTAAATACAGTTTGATTCTATTATAGAGTTGTCTTAATATAAGTATAGCTATTACTGTATATTAGGTATCCACAATCAAAGTAGTGTCACATACAAAATAAAAACATGATGTGAAAGTTGAACTTACTGTGTTCTGCAAGGGCAGTTATTTAGTTTAACACAGCATTTGAACACACCAGCTGAAAACAAGGAAATTATTTTTTTAGGTCACTGCATTGTGTATTACCTGTTCATGCTGTCTTCTTATCTTAAACTTTCCTAAACTTTGGATACTTTCTATAGCTACAGCAGAGTCTTCCTCAGCAACTAATGAGTAGGGAAGATGAATAGTGTTGAAGGTGCTATGTTACTGAATCAGGTTACCAACATTGGTAAAGTTGTTTCAATGTGCCATGCTGGATTATTGTGATTGCTTAGTTTTAGCCAAAAACTTTCTTATAACAATTTACAAGATAGCCTTTTTTTTTTTTTATTGTTATTAAATGTTCATTGTGAGCAGTGATGAATGAAGACTCAGTTTTTATCAGTAAATTAAGATTAAATGTGTCATTTAAAAATGAAGTTCAGACTATCATTATTCTTTTGTTACTTTGGGCAGGGAAGGGTGCCTTTTCTATTTCTAGGTAATTTAAAAAAAAAAACAAACCAACAACTTAAAGTGGAAAATGCCTCTTTATAGAACAAAGTTATTTTGTTTCATGAAATCATGTTCTGTAGCCTGACCTAAAAGTCTATTAACCAATTCAGTCATGAAAACTCTGAGAATTTCCTGGCCCCTAAGTACTATCCAAAATAATCTTATAATTATTCATGTGACCCTATGAACCCAACAGCTGAAGTACAAGCAAACAAATAGGCATGGATTCAATGTCTACGAAATTAGAAAATGAGAGCTAGATTTCCTGTGCTAAGGAAAATTCTCCAGGTTGCTTTTTTATTAGCTGTATGCCATGGGTAGGATGCATGAATTTTATAGCTGTAGTAATATGCCTACTGATCTTTTACAACAATATCAATTATAATTAGTTATAAATGAAAATATTTAGAGATATAGCAAGGTTCTGTCACACTTTATATAATTATTATGTTTCTGACTGTAGATCTAAACTGTATACTGTTTCTGATATATTTGAAAAGATTTATCTTTCAATATAAATCCACAATGTGTAGTACAAAAAAATCCCAATATGTCTTTCTTTGACACAGATAATAATAGTGATTGTATAAACACGAAGACAGTTTTATTACATGTACTTTGTCTTTGAGCTTTGACACATTTAGTCTGAGCTTGAGACCTTCATAAGCAATTCTAAGCAGTTCCTTTAGTCGCAGGGATGCAACCTTGCACTGTGTAAAAGCTGAATTAGCCAGTACTGTGAACTTTAACCCCTACCATTGATTATCTTTTCACTTTTAATATCAGAGACACAGGAATGGAATAGATTGTGTGCTTTCCAAATCAGTTATGTCAGTGTACGTATTAAAATAAAATTTTCAAAGAACAGGTAGAGCCAGAGTTTTGCAGCAGTAGTTATAGCTAACTTTGGCAAATGGATAGGACTGTAGAAAGAGGACGACAAACCAAACATTTAAGGGCTCGTGAGATATGGTCTTCAACAGGCGTATAATATTTATGTTTTCTGTTTGGTTCTTTGTTTTTAAGATGATCTTGTTGACAGGCGATCTCTTTAGGTTTTTCTTCTGTACTGTGAGTCACCCCTCAAACTTACTGTCAATTTGTAGTTCAGAAATATGCAACTAAGCTCATCTTTCAAAGTTATTTAAATAATCAGTTCACACATGTGGGGATGCAGTTATTTTAAATGTGTGAGTTCTGTGGAAGCCTTTCCTCAAATGGGAAGATTACAGTTGTTAGTAAGGTACAAAACCATACAGGTGTCTGCCTGTATCTGATATGCGTGAGGTTTTTGTTTGTTTCTTAGAGAAAATCTTGACTCACTATCACTCCACATACAGAGTAATAGTTGAAAAAACAGACATGTGGGAAGGGGACTGTTTAACTCTCTTGATGGGCTAGATGGTGGGTTCCTCTGCATTGAATGCTTGGCATTCACCTGTCTTGAATGCACCTGTCAGACAGTCAGTGTTTTGGAAATGAAAAAGATGAATGTGATGCCTGTTGGAAACCTTTAATGACCTAATTAAAATAATTAATTTATGTCTACCTTTGAAGAAAGTAAGCCCTTAATGGTGTATTAAATAGAGTTTTTGTTGGCTTCTGTTAGTATTTCTTACTATTTTTTACTTGACTTTGGCAAGCTCAGAGATTGCATTTTAATAGTAGCATCCTATTACAGTTTGTTCCAAAGACGTAAAATGAAAGCTGGAATTTACAATGAAAATGTTCATCTCTCTTGAGTTGAAATTATTCAATTGTGATACATTTAATATTCTAACATCTAAGCAGTTTGACTGTGAATTATTTCAGTCTGCTTTCTGATATGGAGTTTTAATCCTGCTTACTGTCTATCTTAGATAATGTACTTAGCTACGGTAAAACTTATATTCTCTATTGAAAAGTCAACCTGCTAGTCTTTCCCTCATTTTAAATACTTTCTATAGCATATCTGAGAAGTTTTATATGAATGGAATATCTTTGTTTTTCATCAGTATGAGATATCAGAAGTAATTATTAAAATATATTTTTAAAAAATTAATATGATTATAGAACAAAAGTATGTGCAATGCTTAAACATTTATGTTAAAAACTCAGTAGACAATTTTGAAAGCTGATAACTCAAGAAATTCCAGTCCATGTGATCAGATGTTCAAAAATGTGACCCACATCAGACAAGTAGAACTATCGTCTTCTCAGCAAATAAATAAAGGTGTACATCAGCTTAGTAGTTACATTCAGAATAGGTAGTTACTTTTAGAGTGAAGTTGAAATAACACACATGTTTGAATAGAGTATATTTAATTTAGTTACTAAATCAGCATATTGTTTGTAAGTCAATTTGTTGATAAAAGTTTGAAGGAAGTAAATAAGCACTCATTTAGAAAATAGAAAGCGAATACTGGCTGTACAAAGAATTGACAAGAGTAGAACAGTTTACAGAAATTTAGCTCACAATACTAAGTTGAGAAGTACTAGAAAAGTATAAAAAATATGATTTAAACTGAAGAAGTTAGCGAGAGAGCTTAGTAATCAAATAATTAATAACTATGAAGGCAAATATTTTTCACATATGCTTTTGTGCCACAGAAATATCAATAGCTGACCCAGCTGACCACAAAGGGCTCTTTTTGGCTTTTTCTGGGTAAGATTACAGAAGTCTGTCTCACTGGCAAGGGCATTGTTTCAGTTGCTGAAAAGTGGTGTGAAGAGCTCCTACCTTGTGTTTGGTGTCAGCCTTTTGTTTTCTCCTTAATCAAATTGAAATTTCAAGCACTTACGAACAATCTGTCAAATGACAATTAATTGATGTCTTTTGTTTGCCTCTGTTTTATATCTTAAGATAATTCTTCTTATTTTGATCTAAAGTGTATTGCCTGCCATGAGAAATAACAAGCACTGTTTTACTATTCCTTCTCCACTGGACTGACTATTCTTTAAGAGCAGCACTTTCTTGGGGTGGAGATGCTGTGGCAAATCTGTGCCCCATTTATATCACACTGCTTTTTCTGTCTTCCAGATCTGTGAAGTGCATCTTTCTTTGGGTAATGGCTTTTAAAATAATTAGAACTGTTACCTTACAAAAATAGAGAATTAGTAATAGCAACCAAGGTTTTTCAAAAGTGAAAATGATGACTCGTTGGAAGTTTAGGTCTGCTGTTACAGTTTCTGGTCATAAGTAAATCCAATTCTCAAATGTATTTATTTTTTTAAAACTATATCATCATTTTCTTATAATCATGAATGAAAAGATTTCCCTACTAAAGGCATTGGTCATATACCAGAACTGAACAGGGAATGGCTGATATAATTTCTGAAAAATGTTGAGTTATGTTTAAGAATTGCCTCTGCAATATGGTTTGATCCTCATTAAATTCAATTTCTGCTCCTTGAAATGATCTCATCCTTAACAGGATGCAATTCATAAGAAATATTGGCTGGTGAGGTAATGCACATTCTGTAATTGCAATTGAAGCTGTAGTAAGTTCACAGAACATCAGTTAATGAGGATTAATATTTGGGCACATCTGTGCTTGTTCACTCTTTCGGCAACCTTCCAGCTGCCATCGATACTGCTCCCCGTCTTACCAGGGTGAACTCATCTGTTTTCCTGGGTGTCCTCTCCTGCTTTGTGCCATATTGCCCAGTTACAACTTACTGTGTAAAATCTGATACACAGCAAAAATTACTGTTGAATAAGTAAGCATTATTGCTCTGTAGCCTGGTACTCTGTCTTGTGCTCTGTCCTGGCACTGTAAAGATCCACGTCTAGCTAATCATTGAAGAGAGAGCAAAGATTTGAAAAGCCTTTGAGAACAGTCATTGCAACAATTGGCATTGACAAGGCAACTGCCGGAAGGGTGACCAAAGGGGACAGGTCAGTGCAGTGTTTTATCTAAAACACTGAACCTGAACCTCATTTACAGGAAAGCAAAAGGAAACATCTGGGCCTCCCACAGTGACTGTAACACTGGATGTGATTAGAAAAGCCATGAGTGAATTAAAGTTTGAGTATGCTGGAACAAGCATTGACTCCTAGGATGAAGAAGTGCCTGAAGACCATTATTCCTTTCCTGTGATGTGTTCTTTCCTTCGGATGTGTAAGGGGACTGGACAGACTCTGCTGCACACACCTCATCTGCCAGTCATACACACCTTGCCCAGGGGAGAACAGCTTCCTTTTGACTCAGTAGATTTATTCCTGTTGTAAGGAGAAAACGATAGTATATGCTAGACTGTATCTTGGCATCGTCCTGTCCCCTTCCCAGTTTCTGGGCAGTGAGGGCATAACATAACAGCGTTTGCTTTTACTCACTGTCTGCAATTGTAAATTATGCAAGCAGAGATATTTTTTTTTTAAAATCACAGTTTTGTTAAATGCATTGTAAAAATCCACATAATGCAGAAACCCCCTCACCTTATTTAATTTTACTGTATTTCCTTTCTTTCTTCTTTTACCTATTCCTGTTGACTGCATTCAAAGTATCCTCAATGCAGTGACAACTGAAGTTCTTTCTGACTCAGTATCTACTCAGAAATCTTCCCCTTTGTCTTTCCTGATGCTTCCACACTGGTCTGCTGCTGCAGTAAACAAATCTTTCCATTTCTTGCATTCTCAATGTTGTTCCTGCTTTTCTTCTTTATAGTATCCCAGACAAAAGATGAACAACACCTGTGAACCACACCACCCTGAAAATGTCTGAACCACCCTATAATAAATAGTGCATTTGTCATGCACTGGGCAAAATTGTAGTGATGTTGATTACTGAATGCATGTATTTTGAGCAAGGTTTTCTCCCTGCTGCCTCCCCCCGCCCCCCCCCCCCAAGGCAACAATATTCCTAGTATGAGATACAATTCAGATTGTACCACGGCACTATATTTTCTTATTTTCTAGGCATTTTTTTCAAATACAAACCAGCATTTCACCAGTCTAAGGATATTTTAAGGATTTTTTCCATTACAAAATTTACCATCTCAGCAGTCAAGGTTTTCTGTTTAAGCACCATGTGAAAATACATAGAGAGGGCAAGATAGGAGCAAATTAAGATGTAGAGAATGCTGTTAACCCATGATGTTCTGAACAGTCTTGGCACAATTGCATATATTTCACTGCAAATGTGTGTTTATAGCTCCAGCTTTCTTGCTGATGAGTTGCTACTACAGGTCTGAGATTACCTGCACACAGATCCCTGGAGGCTATTCTTTGTCATCCTGACACGCTGTGGTGGATGGTGACCATGTCACACTGTGCCAAAACAGTCTTTTACTGCTATTGCTTGAACACAAATGCAAACCTGCACCAAATGGCTGTGTTTCAGCAAAAGTTCCTTCAGGTGACAACAGTTCTTTTTATCCTGTTGGTAAAGCTGCAGGCAGGGTAGATGGCATTTCAGCCATTGCTGAAACTGCTGTCAGTTCTGCTTTGCAGGGCAGTTGTTGGCTTGCAGAGCCAGCTGAAGGGTGACATTCAAATACATCTCTCAAAACTGTTGAGTATGAATTAGGGCATCATGATATGTAACCCTTTATTTTATTTTTTTTAAATTTGGGATGGTTGTTAATACTTTAAGAATGTTGCCTGTTAGCCAAAAAAGATGGATCATGAGATGCTGCGAGAGGATTTGTGGGAATTTTTGAGTTTGACCCCAGCTTGCAAAACTGGAGTTGCTTCCAGATAGCTGTTTCCATATTTGCTACAGTGCACCTAGGGTGCACTGCAATGGTGTCACAACAAACAAGAACTCAGAGAAGCTTGGGGGAAATTTGAGTACTAGTACGATTTACTAAAGTTTGTGGATGTCTCTTTGTCATAATCCACTTCATCTTGATAGTAATTTAGGAATGGAATCTAATTGACCACATATTTTATCATTTGCCCTACTTATCCTTATAAAATACCAGAACTTAGTAAGACACGTAGCCAAAAATTTGATCAGCTGTTCTGGTGTGTGCTTTTTTGCTCGCAGGCTGCTGGCGGCCACCAAGACGATAAGGTTCTAACAGTCTAACTGTCTAGCTTTTGTGCTCCAAACACTGAAAAATACTTGCAAAGAAGCTCAAATTAGTTCTATTTCTCCAAAGGGTTTCTGAAGGTGTCGCCCATTAGATTGCTGACGTGAACAAGACATGTCAGTGAACAGAGCTAAGAAATAGTCCTGGCAGAGCAGACCTTTCTGCTGTTCACAGCATCATCTCTGTCAAACACAGTAACATCCTTTAGCTTTGAACAACCTGCGTAACACTTGAGACGTGGGGCTCTGGGACGTCTTCTTGAGTATCTTAACTACATGATAGACAGGTATATACACTATTCTAGACATAACAAAACACACTCGATATTTAATGTATTTCAGTTCTCATCATTAATATGTAATCAGAAATTGTCACAACAGATTAATGTTTTAGGAAGTTCATGAATTAAAGATTTCCATCTTCCTGAAAATCAGCAAAGTATACATACTAAACTTGTGGCACCCCATTCTTTTTCTTCAATGAAAGTCATGTAGGGATGGTGAATCTTTGATCTTTTTGAGTGCAGAACATTTGCAGTGACACACATTTGAACCCAGTACTTGGTCACCTCCAGTCTCCTACTGTTATTTTCCTTATTTTTTAAATGTAATTTTTTAGCTGGAACCCTTGGAATCCATAATTAATGCATAATAACATGAAGATTCTGTCCTGAAACAGTGTAAAATTGTAAAAAAAAAAAAAAAAAATTAAAAAGGTTAAATTTATCAATTTGTTACCAAAAAAATGTGTATATATTTGCAATTTTGCTAAAGATTTTACTTTTTGCAGGGGAAGTTTGAGTTGTAATGAGGCTGCATACAGATGTTTGTTAACTTGCTGTTCAATATTAAATGTTTTTCTTTTAGCCATGTCTTTCATCAACGTTTTCTTGTAAGTTAAGTGAAATATTTTTCAAAATTTTAATTGGTAACTTTAGCAGTAGTGGTAGAAAATATGATACAATGAGTTTTGCTGTAGCTTTTAAAGTTTTCTTTCATTAAAAGAGGTTTTTTCAACTGATATTGTAAACATCCATCTGTACAGAATCTGATTTCTTGCTGTCATCTTAACCAAATTTTGTAGTGAATTTCTCTGCAGAGATGTCTGAGCTTTATGAGAGCACGGAGAGGAAGTTGATGAAGGAAGTACTATAACTAGATTCTGTAAGCAATAAGCATGCACCAGTAAGTAGGCTTTCCCAGAAGTGGCATCTCTGGCGAGCACAGTGCTGAGAAACAGGTAACTTGTTTGGATCTAGCTTAGGTCAGAAAGCTGCAGTGCTTTTCTGGAGCTTTTTCAGACCACCGTCCAAGTGTCTTTGTACCTGTAATGTTTACTCAACTAGATAATTGTAAATGAAAAGTGGAGAACTGACTATACAAAATAGTGAGATTCATTTCTATTTTAGCACAGCATAAATTATTTTTGAAAATATGAGCTAGATTAAAAGCAAGGTCAGTAATTACTCTGTATTGGCTTAGAAGTCTGTATGAGTTCACACGACCTGACTTTAAATACCAGACCAGTGCCAGAGCTTTTTTCATAGATTGGTCAGATTTTCAACATTTCTGCAGATCCCAATTGACAGTTGTTTGTTCCAACAGCTTTGAAAATCAAGTGGTTAGCAATTTAGGATCATTCAGAGAGAAATTAAGTGACTGGTTCTCTCACAGTGAGCTAGATCAAGGGATAAATGTTAAAAATAATTATGTACAAAATGGCTTTTGCGTTTGTAGCTAAAAGAAATGTTCCTTGGGCTATGGGCTCACTCTTGTTCAAACAGAATAATCTTGGGTGGTATTTTGAGATTAATTAGATGAACAATTTTTCAGGTAAGAATGTTGGGAAAAGTAATTTCTTAATAGAAATTTCATTAGGAAATTTGTTTATTTCTCCTTTTAAAATAATACCATTTTTTTTTAAAAAAGGTGATACTAGTAAGGAGTAATAGGACAATATTCTTTCGGGTTTGTTTGTTTGTTTGTTTTTTAAAAAAAACCTCCTGACCCCACAACATCCTTACAAAAAAATGGCCAGTGACAAATCTGGCTCTAGGGAGGCAACATCTTTATAAACAGCATTTCTTCATCTATTCTGCATTTGTACTTTAGCAGTGATCTTGAAGTATCATGGGCTAATCTGTGTGGGTATGGTCATAACCTGAATGAAACAAATCTGAGAAAAGCCAAGAACCTTCAGAAAATGATGTGACTATCAATATCACCTCTTTTTAAAACTTTATTAAATAAATGCTCCGAAGTGTGATGCTAGGGTGCCATTTTGGAAGACATAAAACTGAAGTATTGGCTAACTGTGCATTAATTGATTCTTTTGTTCTGAGCAAGTTCTCATTCTGGTAAGTGTGTTTCGTCGTTCAGCTCCCCTTCTTTCCACCCAAGTTCACTTTACATATTCCTTTCTTTCTGCCCACAGTGCTTGTTTCATAGCAGACTGCTGTCATATTCCATGCTGTAGATATTTAAATTACACTGTTGTGGAATAAATACATGTAAAAGTGATTGGAACAGTCATTGGTCTTGGCTACCAAGAGATCACTGTTAGCTACATTTGGTCAATATTCATGAGGGTTTTCTTCTAAAAAATCTTCAGTGCCAAAATGAAAAATGACCATCTGAATTTACTCATTTTAATGAAATTTTTCTTGGAACAGAGCAAATTTGGAAAGAACAGAATTTCCTGGATGTTATTAGTTGTGTTTAGGCTCATACATTCTGTAAAACCTTTGTTTTTTCAAATGAGATATTTAAATGGTCTTCAGGAAGTTCTGTCCTGAGAGTTATTACTTGTTAATATACCATTATGGGTTACAGGCATTTAAAATTGCTTTAAAAGCATGCAACAAATGAAGGCTTTGTGTTGAAGGAATGCTGCACACGGGCTGTCAGCAGCCCTCCATAGTAGAAATGCTCTGCAGGTAAACAGCCAGGAAATCAGACCAGAATGGAAAGTACCAACCAAGCATATACATATATATGTGTATATATATATACACACACACACATATGCACACACACGTATGCAAACATACACACCCACCTCCTACATTTCAGTGTTTCATTTTGGTCAATCAGGATATATTGATGAAGGGTTTTTAGAGAGAGTTGGGACAGATAATGGTCAGAAACAATGCAGTGAGTTATTAAAGCCCCATTAGGGCCTATTTTCTGTTATTTTCTGTTATTTTTATAGCGTAGTAGCGATAAGCATAAACTTTCTTCACTGTTCTTTCCAGTGAACTTTTTGGGTACACATATTCTTTATTATTGTAATAAAGTTAGAGAAATAAAGCCTGCTTCCTAATAATGGGAATCTTTGGTCTGTTCTTAATTCCAATTTCTGGGTTTCGTATTCGCCAAACAGCTGCTGGATGTTTGGCAAAATGATAACGTGCCCCAGGTTCTAAGCTAAATACCTGAGGCAGAAAAAATATGAAAAGAGAAACAAATAAAAGATTACAGTAAACAGGAAGAGATATATGTAAGTTGAAGTAAGAAATCAGAACAATTATTTTATGAACTGCTATATCCAATATTTCCAGTACAGCAGCACCCGTGAACTCCAGCTTCATTTTGGGGGAATATCAGTCATAAGCTGTAAGGGTACAAATGGCCATGGTGTTTAGGATTCTGCTACTTTTATGTAGTGAACCTACCGGGAATGAGTCTGAAGAAAAGGACATAATGCAATTTGCAATTGTAGTGAAGATTAAACAGAAGAAAAGATTATAAGAGAAATATGCAGAATAGTTTAAATGCAAGCTGAGTTACTTGTTCTTATAGTTATTTTTAAAGAATCTCTTAACAAAATGTCTGTTGTCACTGTAAGAAAGTTTTATTGCCTGAAGGTTATCAATAAGTTAACTTGCAGATACCATTTTAAGTTACTAGAAGCAAAGCTGAGTTTTTTTTAAAGTAAAGTTTTGATGATTTATTGCAAACTTTATTAAGAGCTCAAAAATATATTTTGTGTCCATTTATTTTCCAAATATGGACTTGGTTACAAAACTACAAGGATGGCATTCTGCCTGAATTTAATCTTTATTTTGATGCTAATTTTCATTTTTGAGTTGGAGGACATTTTTTTTCTTCTGCAGGATTCTGGAAAATTTTATGTTGCAACTAATTTTTATTTTCTTTTTACTTACAATTAAAATACCTTTAAAAAATAGAAGAAAGTAAAAAATATATGAAAGCCATAGTATACTTTTGTTGGAATACTGGTGTATTTAGTATATGGAGTTACTTGTTTCAGCTCATTTTTTATTTTAAAAATATCATGGGGGAAAAAAAAAAGAGAAAAGAAAAAGTATTAGAATGTATGCTTTTATTGTCTAAAGTAAATCTTGAGGTACTATAGCTGCATATAAATTTTACTATTTACATGTGTCCTTAATACAGTGGTATTGATAAGAAAGTTTACCCTGAACTCCTTGTGTCAGTACTTTGCACTGCTTAACAAGGAATTTGCAGTATGTTTAATATTGCGATGCTTTTAGCTCCGGATACTGTCCTCAGTTTCTTGTGAGTTACAGCTCGATATGTAGTATGTGAGATACTGCAGCATCAGACTGCAGATTGTTTTGAAACCTTTAATTTGCTATGGAGGACAAAAGTGAATCAGGAGCCATACACCCTTGTGAATCATTGTTTTTTGAAAGGTAGCTGTCAGTTTAGTGCTGCATTTTATTCTTTTTGGTTCACAACAATTTTTAATTACAGTAATCATTCTTTGGTAGTGGTACAGATCAATACATCCGCCAGGATAAACTGTAAACCCTGGCTTGGAATCAACTTGTTTGTCTCCCAGGCAAGATTAAGTTTCCCCAACTGTCTGGTGCAATCTCACTGAAAGGGGATTTTCCCTATCAGTTACCTGAGGGATATGGTCCTGTTCTGATTGTTTCAGTTCATTTCAGGGGCTGATAAATACACAAAATTGTAAGTCTGTATTTTTTCCTAACCTCATCTGTGTGCAGCAGAAGTAACACATTCAGAGCTTTAACACATCAAAACAAACAGTATTTGAAAATGTTTTATGAAGCGCAGTCTTTCGAGACAGCTAGTGCCCTGAAGTCTACTTTATACAAAAGAGATTAACACCATTATTCTATGTATAATCTCTCCAGCAAAACACTGTCGCCTATTTCTGTCAACAAAGGGTTTCTTTGCTTTGGCAGCTGAAAGAAATTTTAGTTGTGTAGGCAACAGAACATGCCTTTATAAGTTGCAGAACCCAATTTTAAAAATATTTTGGAAGGTAACTGGAGTTTTGAGAAGTTAAATTATTTTCATTAACTAAATATTTTTTTAAACAAGCTAAAAAGACTAATTATGTCTGCTACGTGGGGCACACTCATAATCCATGCATAAGGAAGGTTCACTATTTTACAGTATGCATTTTGGAAAGGTGTGTCATATGCATATCCCACTGTTCCTTACAGACACTTAGCTGATTAAAAGCTCTGCACATATCCTATCCAGGTAATGCACACTCTGGGAGTGTATTTTCTTTTTGAGAAAGGTGGACATGAGCAGTGTTCTTCCTGATAGTCTACGAGTCCATAAAACTGTTGTATACCAAGGAAAAGAAGATAAAGAGGCTCAAGTAAAGGCTTAATATTTCTAGAAACCTCAATTTGCAAAGGGGGGGGGGGGAAGGATACCACAGCATTTCACTGTGTAATGAATCACGTGTTTCTAATGGAACTGAGTTATGAAAGTCATAGTCAACATGTGTAAGATTTTTTTTTTAATGTCCTGTTAATAAATATGTCAGTGTTCTTTTTCAAATAATTGAATTACTTTACTAGTAAATAATTTATTGTATTTTGATTGAATTTTACTATTTTTCCCAAGAAATTGTTAATACAGAAATTAAAGCTAAGATAAGAAATATGTACTTTAATAAATATTGCATTGTATTTGATTTTTTTGTTTTATGGCAAAAAAAAAGAGAAGTAAAAAATTTGCCGAATTTTGTAGCTGAATTAAAGCTTCTGCTATTCTCAATTTCTTTATCTGAATGAAAGAATTACATCACCGTTCACAGCTTCTGTTTGTAGAGGGTGAGAGAACTCATGGGAGCAGGGCATTTGAACCCTCCTTGCTTTCATGGCAGGGTAAACGCAGATCTTAAGGTAGAAGTGGACATGTGTGCAGACCCCCGTGCCAGGAGCTGCTTCCCTCCTTGGTTACGTGGCTGGGCGTGTATGTGTCCTGTGGTGCTGGTGTCTCCGACATGTGACGTGCACAGGCTGTGCAAACAATTTCTTATCATTTGACTGAGCACATGCGTGCTCGCGTCATGGACTGGCTGCGATTTCTGCCATGTTGATGAATAGCTGTATTTTCTTTATATGTAGGGAAGGATAGCAACAAGAAACAAACCATTAATCACAAAACACCAGTCATTAAGCCATCAGCTTATTTCTTGTGCACATCTAAGGACTGATGGGGGACAACCCCAGGACAGCACCTGTCCTGGTAACAGTTATAATGACCTTTCCTTATGTTAAGTTTTAGTTTGGTAGTTTCCACTTTGTAATTGCAAACACAGATCATTGAAACAAATTATTAATGTTAATCAGTAAGTCAGCATACAAGAATGCAAAGAATCGAGTCTCTCCCTGTATACTAAATGAAAAGATTTCTTCCAGATTCTTGCTTTGATCATTAGACTCTTTAAAATAAGCAAACATTACTTAGTTGCTAAGCCACAGGCTGAAGTTCATTAGTGTGTTAGCACAAATATTGGAAAAAGAGTACTAAACCAATATTAGATAGAGGACCTGTGCGTAGGCTGGAAGTAATGCAATGAACGTGACACCAGAACATTTTGAAAGATTGCTCACAGTGATTAAAACCATTTCTGTTTGCAGAAACCCGCCCCACTCAGCAAGAAAAATTGCAAACCCTGAGTAGATCTGTTTTTCTGCTATTCATATCTGTAAGACTTTACTGAAAGTACAATAGATTTAATAGTTTTAGAAATTTTTTTGTGTATATTATTTATTTTAAATGTTGATCAGATGTATTGATGTGGCTGGTTTTGGGTTTTTTTTGTCCTATGGTGATCCTTAAAACTGGTTTTCATTAGAATGCTTTTAACCACAGGTTGAAAGGCAGAATGCTATTTTGTTTAAAATAGAGAGAACCCAACTCAAAATCTTAACAGATCAGTTTTGTATTCATAGATATTTCAGGTTTAAGGCACAACTGCAGTATTTTAACATAGTGCCTTTTTGCAGAGGCTGTTGAACTTTACAAGAAATCATGCTAGTTTGGAATTTTTCGATGTTCAGTTCATTATCTTAAGCAAATGAACTAACAGTTCATACTTTTGCATTCTTCACAGATCTTCAATACAGTGAGAGAAGAAGAAGGAACAGAAGATAGTTTTGAATATTTTCCTCATCTTCTGAGAAAGCTCCCAACGTTTGATACAGACTGTATATGCAAAAGTGATGTTTTTTGTGTAAAACCATGTGTAACAGGTGCTCGCTGTCAATATCGTGCTACTTTACAGAGGACTGCCCTCTCTAACTATATAACTGGTGCTTTACTAGAAGCAACTACATCATTAGGAGCAAGAAGTGGTCTTTTAAGTATCTTCGGAGGATCAACTGGAAGAACAATGCTTAAAGGTAATGAAGATTTAATTTTTTGAACCCTGTCTACTTTTAAGTGTAGGGCGTATTGCCAAATATATAATACTGTATAATATTCTTTATTTTTTATACCCATATATGAAGCTAATAGATAAAAAAAGGTATTCATGTTTTCAAAGATTTTCCTTTGCAATCATTAGGTGTCATAATGACTAGCTATGTTAGTTTAATAAAGTAACAATGCATGCAAAACTGAAAAGATTCTTAGTACAAAACAGACACCTTTTCAGTTTTCTTTAGAAACACTCCTGTCTGCATCGAAAGTTAATGCCTAAGCTGTTGTTGTTAGGGTGTTCCTTTGTGTGGTATTTCTCATTTACCAAGTGCTCCTGCTCATGTGCTGACTTGGTTCAGGACTTGAGAAAGGAATATGGACTCTACTTGATTGCTATTGTTGTCATTATACATCTAGTTGTCAGCATAGCACTATGTGGTAAGTATGTGTGATTCATTACTACTTTATTGTTGGTCTTCTCCCAGATCTATCATCTTTCTAGTATTTGATCATTTCAAATAATGTGAGTATTGTCTATGTGGAAAGTGCCTATTGGAGGATGGATGTTACTAACTTTCCATGCTGGTCATCTTTGCATGCAATAAGAATACCATTAAGTGATTTAGTTTGCTCAGTTTGGGAAGTTAAACAGGACAAAGGCATTCTTGGTGCAAATTCATTGCATTAAAACACGGTTTTGTACAGAATAGTAGCTGCATTTTAAAATAATTTTTAATTAATGCCTAGAATATTTCCTGAGGTACTCAAGCATTTGGGGATTTATCATCATCTGATATACTGTGACAAAAGGATGTAGTATCCCAGTTATACAACTGCAAAACTGGGGCATGTGGATATTATGGCTTGCCCAAAATTTTACAGGAATATGACAAAATAAGTACAGAATTCTCAGTGCAGTCCTTTAACTGGTGCAGATCCTAACCTCATTTTTACAGACAAATAACGATGCAGTTTGTGCTCAGATCAGGTTGTCTTATTTTTATCCCAAAGAGTGGCCCTTTCTAGTTTTAATTAGTCTCTCTTTAGGTGAATCAAATAGCAGAGAGAGGCACTAAAATGGTATAAGAACAACAGGTACGGGTGGTTAACTGTAGCATCTGAGTGAATTTAAGTAGTACGTTGAGCAGTGTTACTAAGTTTCACATGCTGTCATCATCTGCGAGAGGCAGAGATATGTACAGTACAGTGTCCTATTTTGGTAGCATTTTTCCTTTTTATTTTGTTTGGTTTTTATTTGTTCTGAGGAGCACTTTAGAAAAATAAACATGTATGTTCCTGTGACAGCTCTGTAAAGCAAGGTTAAAAGAACAGAGTTGTTTACTTGGTGGTGCAGTGTGGTGGACCTTCTTCCTACGGAGTGGGAGAAGAGAGCACAGGGTTTTGGTGCCCTAGACCTGATTGAGACTCTAAGGATGCTCTGTCCCCTGAGTGCAAATGTCAGCTGCATATTGCTGCAGTGCCCAAAAAGCCCAGCTGGCAACTGTCACCATAGAGCTGCAGGCTCTGACTGAGTTCTGAAATGGGAAGTAGCAGCAGTAATTAGCTCACTGACATGCTAATATGGCTGTGTCTTTTTGCCATCTTTTTGTCTTAGTGCCTGAGCTAGTGACTGCACGTGTGCTTTGTGTACCAGCGCACTTTGCACTAGTTTGGGGATGTCTGTGGTACCCATATTATATGGTGTAAGCTTCCATTGTATTCTGAGCCTAAGGACGTGAGACCTTAAAGAAAAGGCCAGGATCTTAAACTTGATTTACAATTTCACAGGAAACCTGTGTAGATAGTAGAGATTTTATTTACTATAGTGGTCTAGGTCTGATTTACTGTGGTGGTCTCTGTTGAGGAAGAGATGTGCTGCAGCTTAGGGATATTGAAGTTTTCTGGACGTGGAAGGTGCATGTTCAGGTATATCACAGCGATTTAATATATCTGAGAAATGACAAAGGTATCAGTAAGAGTTCTCTCTAAAAACATTTACAGAGTATTACTTGGCGAGGTTATTAACTGAGACATTAGCACTAGCAAGCAACCCAACGGTATTCTGAATTCAGAGCTGTGGTTATCATTCATGGGTGCATAGCTTTTAAGAAAGAAAATTGTCTTGTCCATGCAGATTGATAAAGTTGATTTTCATCTGTCCAACATCCTCTCTTACTGTTGGATTTAACTTCAACCATAAGCTAATCTTATCTAAACCTGAGAACTTTTAACTGACATTAATAAGAACTCCGTTGTTAAATGCAATGGAGGATTAATCACAGGATATAGCATGTCATAGGAACACTTCACTTAGTAGTTGTTTGGAGGTGTTGAAAAGGGAATGTATTGATCCTGGTGTGGTTTAATACTTGTGGTTTAACCCTGGTAGGCAGCTCAGCATCATGCTGCCATTCACTCCCCTCCGGTGGGATGGGGAGAGAATCAGAAGGGTAAAAGAGAGAAAATTCATGGATTCAGGTGATGACAGCTTACTAGGTAAAGCAAAAGCCACGCACACAAGCAAAGCAAAACAGGGAATTCATTCACCATTTGCCATGGGCAGGCAGGTGTTCAGCCATCTCGAGGAAATCAGGGCTCCATCACATGTAATGACTACTTGGGAAGACAAGCGCCATCACTCTGAACATCTACCCCTTCCTCCTCTTTCCCCTGCTTTTATTGCTGAGTGTGGTGTCATATGGTATGGAATATCCCTTTGGTCAGTTGGGGTCAGCTGTCCCAGCTATGTTTCCTCTCAGCTCCTTTGTGCACCCCCAGCTACTCGCTGATGGGGTGGTGTAAGAAGCAGAAAAGGCCTTGGCTCTGTGTAAGCACTGCTCAGCGATAACAAAAACATCCCTGTGTTATCAACAATGTTTTGATCACAGATCCAAAACATATCACCATGTGAGCTACTATAAAGAAAATTAACTCTGACCTAGCCAAAAGTGGTACAATAGTGAAGGTGATCTTTCTATCAGCACTTGTGGTTTGTAGCCCTCCAGAAATAGTTCAGACTGTTGTACATTTCATCATGGATCTACCAACCTTTCTCAGACAAGATAGCAGTGTGTTTAAGAGTATCATGTGTTAGAGAGAGACCAGGGAGATGAAAAGAAATACTTGCTTTGACAGTCAGGTTGTGAGTGCCCATGTAGTAATTTCAGTGCTGTGCATTGCCCTGAATGAGTATCAGACCAGAGGGAAGACCCCTTCTCTGATTTTGTTTCTACTGTTTTGGTCAAGAATAGCATGTGTTTCTTGTCACTGTGTTTCACAAGCTGTGACAGGGCAGGTTTTCAAGTGTTGGCTTGCTTCCACAAAAACTTCAAGCATAGATTCTCAGGTCTTTGTATTTAATTTATTTACTTTTTAATATTTGTAATAGAACCTGTCTTAGAGTTTTTCCTTTAAAATTGTACTTGACCAAGACTTGCTGTATTGCATGTAACTACTTAGGGTGTTAGACAATGAGAAATACTCTTGCGCATTCGAGTAAAAGTTTACACATCTCGGGTTCTGAACTGGTGGTAAGTGGCAATGCCAGCATCAACTTTTATCACCTTTTTCTTCTTCCTGGGTTCTAGTTCCTAGAAACTGATTTCACTTCAAAAATCCTGTAAAAGAGGGGAACAATTTGGGGCAAAGTTACCTTGGCCTAATATTGCCACTGACTGCTTCATTTTGTCAGATTGTGTCATGGGTTAGAGATCTCTAAATTGCCTTAGATATTTGTATATGTATCATACATTTCAGTTCAATGAGTTAATAGGACTTCATCAAAACGTTTACCTATAACATAGCCAAAATACAACTGTGTTTGAAACATGCTTTGATTAATATTTTAAGTTTTTAATGCTTATATACATTGTCATGCATTTTATTTAAATATATCATTACCTTTGTGCAGGCATTATGCAAATATATTCTTAAGTGTAAGAAGATTCTATTTTTATGATTGAAAAATATAGATTATCTGGGTAATTCTAGTTTTATTCTGTAAAACATTTGGGAGTAGGAGGGTTGTATATGCATGTTACTCTAAAATTACCAGTGACAAATGATTTTAAGAAAAAAGTCCTTTAATAATATATGTGAAACAAGACTTAGTTTATGAGTTATCTTGCAAGTAAACATAAAATTGTAGGCTTCAGTTTACTGGCTTTTAAGGTTTTTTTGGGGGTTTTTTGTTTGTTTTTTAAAAATAAGTATAGTTCTTTCTGTTCCAAATTAGGAAACAGCTTGGTTAAACCTTTTGTTCAGGGTCGGGGAATATCGTCTACTGAGCACGTTCTTTTGGAAGTTCTCTTCTTGTGCTGTCACAGAAACATGACGTGCTAGTGGAAGTAGAAATTAACAAATGTGTGACTGTACTGAAAGGAAAAGTTGAGTAATCCACCTATGCAGTTTTTTCAGTGAGGGTGATAGCTCTCTTAAGAAAAATTTCCATCTGAACCTGAAAGGTAGGTTTTTTGTTCTACTTGTAAAAATAATTATCAAAAATGTTAGCTAAAAATGTTAGCTAAAAATGTTAGCTAATCGTTTTGTTATGGAGTTTGTTTATAGGCTCAGTGTAGTTATGTCATTAAATGCATGACTGTAAAATGTATAATATCACTTAATGAGCATGTGGCTGGGCAGGAGGTATAGAGCCTGGTTGTTTCCCCTTGTGCCTTTTGGCTTTGCGGGAACTGCATTTTTAGTGGGTTTGGTGGTGGTGGTTTTGGTTTTTTTTTTTAACTCAGTGATACCCAGAATTGCACCGAAGTGCTTCACTCACACAAACTTTTTACTTATTTTTTTCTGGAATGGCAAAAATACACAAAGGTGTCCCTATTTTTTGTCTAGAGCATAATGGGTTACTGTTATACCTTATTGAAACCAGTTAGAACAGCTAGCAGAGCACAAAGTTCTTTTCCTACCCTCTCAGCTAGTTCCTGAAGCCCTCACAGTAGCACATGGAGCCTGGTGTATGGACCTTTACTATTCAGACTGGGAATAGATGCTTTTTATAGAGGTGGGAGGCTCTTGGGCAAAGTGCTCAAAACTCTTCCTTTTCTCTTACCAATAATAAAAATTATCTAGTTTGTGCACCTGTCTTGATCGCTGGTATACCGGTATGAGGGAGAATTAAGATTTTCTCTTAGGAAAGTCACAAGCCATTTAGAAAGTTACAGCTCAGACCAGTAACTTAAGTTCCGTCTGAAAACAGTCGAAAACTGATGTACAAGGGACATAGAGTAGGTGGACTTCTGAATTCCACACTTCATGATTTCTGAATTGCTGTAAGGGGCAGCCCACATGAAGATTGTGTTGCAGTATATCCTGTCTTGTGCCAAACACATGTAACACGGTATCAAGGTCTATGTCAAGTAGATGTGTATCTTGCACTAGGTAAAACCATTCCTCGGCTTTGCTACAAGTCAAGCTTCAGTACAGATGTGAAACTGTGGACACGATTTAGACAATTGTCAACTCTAGAGTAATTATTATTACACTTGGAATGATTTTCAAGACAGTTCTTAAAAAAGCTTCAAAAGTGGAAGTGAATTTATTAAAACCAAGTTTGTACCAGCTAGTCTTGAAAAGATCTCAAGGGCTGTGAGACTCATGTTTGGAGGACCTCTTCTGTACAAGACAACGTTCCACTACTTTTCCTTCAAAATGTTTGCAATTCCTGGAGATAAAGTTTAGCACTCTCTTGCATAATCTGTTGAAAGAGGAGTGCATTACTTTAATGGGGTGTGTCCTTCATGATTTAAAAGGGAGACTTCTCAAAACCTTTACATGCTCTGTAGTTAACGGTTTTATGTAATATCCTCCCCTGCAAACACAGAGTCCCTAATGCTGGGGTGGGCTCCTGGTTTTGTGTCTCCTAGCACTAAGCACATTGTGAATTCTTCATGTTCAGTCCTTCAGGAGTTATTTAGTGACCTGAGCAATGAACCTTACAGTCACAAGTAGTCTAACTCCAGGAAATACTGTTCTAAGGTTTTGTTCGGTAGCTAAGAACACTAAATGCTCTGAGTCCCCAGGGCTAGGATGGTCTTGCGGAGAGATCAGCTGCCTGTGTTGTTAGTTCCAGAGAAGGCTTCCAAATATACCAGACTTCCAAAGCCCAGAGTTCCCAGTCACGTGGATCTGGGATTGAGAGTCTTTAAAGACTCGTGTCTGTGGTCTGGAGCAGTCAGCCTGCAAGCCCTGCTCGCAGATGGCTCACGGGGCTGTCAGGCTCCCAACCGAGGAGCTGTGACTCTGGATCTGGTAACACAGGGACAGTCTGAGAGTGGACTCCCGGGAACCACAGATGCCTGGAGTTCCCACAGCTGGTCAGTGACATTCACATCCTTGTCAGCATCTTTGTTACTACAGAGAACATAATTTTTATGTATGAACACTGAAGACATTTCAGCTGCACAGTTTTAGCACCTCTGTATGTAACTCAGAATTTCTGGTTAGTAAGAAGTTAATGAGAATGTCTTTCAATGGGATTTGGATTGAAACCAGATTTCTTCCCCTGGAAAGGAAATTCTGCTTCTCAGCCTGTTGTGTTTCTCACAAATTGATTGTTACAGAAGTTTGTTCATAGTTGTGAATGGGCCAGAACTTTCACTGGAATCATATTTGAAGACTCAGTCATTGTCACAGTTCATGTGGTGTTGACATTTTTATGCAGAAAGTGAAAAAAGTTTGGGGTATTTGTAATCTTAAAGAAGGACCTAGAGTATGTGAAAGTGTTTGTACTTTGTTGATAGGTTTATCCAGAGTCATTGTTGGAAAGAAACTTGTACCCTTCCCTCCCTGTCCCCCTGCCCCCACCTGCCCCCTTACAAGGAAAACTTCTGTAGCTTTGTAATCTAAAAAAACCAAAAGGGAAGTAAAAAGAGGTGTCTGGGATGGAGCAGACTGCAAACATTTTGTGTCAGTTTTCTTTTCACTTTAGTGTCTTTCAAAGCTGTTCAAGTCTGATGCCACTTTCTTAAGTGATATAAATCAGACTTCAGCCTTGATCACTGTTGTTCATCTTCCAGAGGAAGCTCACTCAGAACTTGTTAAATAGCAGCAATTTTTGACCAAGAACAGAAGGAAACTGACTTTTGAACATGGATGCACTGTATTGATCTTAAGAAAACCTAAGATCTTAATTCATCCCTAAGTATTCAGAGATTACCCTTTTTCTGTAATCAGACTTTGCCATCAGATTTCTTGTATCCTTTGCACAAGGCTTCTAGTTACAATATTGGGACAACTCCAGGATCCCTGAAGCTGGGACAGTTATCTGATGGCTATATGTCAGAGTAATGGGTGAAGCTTTATGTACAGAAGGCAAACATGATTGAGCTGGTCTGTGTGCGTTTGGGCCCAAAGGTTAAGACCATCTAGAGTGAGGGATAAAGCTAAATCAGCTGAGATTAAGACCTGAAAAGATGAAATGTGCCCAGGCTGAGAATCTAAGGTAAGAAGATGGGTCAAGCAATGCACTGTAGGAGAGGAAATCAAATCCAGAAGATAGGTCAGACAGACAGTAAGTAGATAATGTGGCCTGAAGGCAAGGTTGTGAGTCAGGAAACCAAGAAATTCATGCTACTCTGTTGGCCCCAGGACGTAGGTCAGGAAGACCAGGAACAAGTGTGTGGTCACTTAGTTAGGGGCAGAATTACAAGTGACATGGCAAGAAGCACAGATCAAGGCTGAGATGGCAGAAAGGAGGAGACGGATTTGGGAGGACAGCTGTAGCCAAGGGACACCTGGGACTGGCTGGAGCTGACTACGATGGTTGTCTCTCTAAACTGGCAGAACGGAAAGATTACTGAAGTCATCTCCCGGATTTGTCACTGTCTGATCAAGCCTGATTGCAGCCAAGTTGGTCCCAGCAAGGGCAGTAGGAGAAGGACTTAAGGAAGATCCTTGCCAACGTTAATTTAACAAAAACTTCCTCTAATCCAGCATGTTTAATACATTGTAGGCACAAAAAGTTAAGCTCTGCCAGCATAGCTTGTCTCATCCTTATAGTCCTCTTTCTGGGTGAGGTATATTACTGCAAGATGAAAAGATACATAATTCATCCGGGCAGTAGATTGAAGTTAACTACTGTAAGTAATCTAAGTAACAAAAAAAAACCAAAAACCAAAAAATCTGTAACATTTCTCCTTTGGACAGAACAGGTATCATATCCATGGTTCAGGAAGGTACATGTTTGTAAGGATCTGGATATCCTAACCAGTGTATAGAGCTAAGCAGTTAAGAAACAGAACTGAGTTTCAGTTGGTTTTGTGTAGATTTTAGTTCCAATAATACTATGTGGCGGTTTGGTACACCAATGACAATCCTTTAACTTGTGTAACTGAGCCTCTGCTTACAGCTGTATTTGTGTTGGTAGTCTATAGCTGTTCTTTCCACCAGCAGAAAAGAATTTAAATTCATAGAATGAGTCTGACTGTGCTATTAGAGCTTTGTTGTGAGGAAAGGAATGAAGGACATTCTAATGTCTGTAGATGAAGGCTGAGAGAGCAGAAGTTTGTGCAAAGTGATGTTAGTTTTAAAATCGAACTTATTTTTTTATGAAGAGTAATTAGTCTTCAGAAAAAATGAAATGGGATTCTAAGGCTACATAGTTAATCCCTGAACTGTGTATTGTTGTTTATTATTTTAAAGGCCTGAACATTTGTTTGAATGGACCTTGTAAAAGTAGCGTCCATGGGAACTTTTAAAGTGTAGAATGGAACTTTTTCGGTATGTTTATGTTAGCATGTCAATCATAAGCAAAAAAACCCCAAGGACCTTAAGCCTCGAGATGACTCAAGAGTCATCTCTAAAGATTCCCTTGAAGTTTTGTATCTAGGAAACAAATTAGAAGAAAAACCAACTTTTGTGGGATAATGTTTTATTTATAACAAGACACATGGGGGTTTTTTTGTTAAATTCTACAGTTTTCTTTGTAGAATCAAGAACATTCTGATTTTTTTCTTTCGGTTTTCAGATATTTGCTTTTATAATTAATGGAAAATTCTTTAGTCTTGACCCTATAATGATGAGAAATGTTTAATCTGATGGTTTATTTTGTATTTTTGTAGGGAGATAGCATTAATAAAATTTACATTTATAAATAAAAATTTAAAAATTCTATACTGTATCCCCACGGGGGTCCTTACATTATCATAGTTAACATGAATTCTTCAGAAATCCAAGCGTACTAGTTTTCAGCTGGAAGTTGGAAACATTAGATTGTCATGCTTCCAATTAAGAAAGAATATGCTGGTGTTGTAAATGAAAAAATAATGGTGCATTGGCGGGGTTCCACAATCATTCCTCCAGTAGAGGTTTTTCAGACAAGACGTATATTCACCGTATAAACAAAGTGACTGTAAGTGTACTCCTCGCATTCCAGTTCTGCACGGATCGCACTCTCAGACTTCCTGGGGAAATGGAGAAAGGTTTCTTGTGGCAGTGAATTGTTTTTCAGTCTTGTGTACTCTAGCAAATTTCATAACTAACTTTTCACTGATGTAGTCCTGCTGCTTGTAAAAGTGGTGTAAACTGTGTGTAGACAAGGCTAAGGTTAGAATGAAGAAAAGAAGTGATAAAAATGCCAGAGCCTGAAATTAACGGCTGCTGGGATCAAGGCAGAGTTTTGGTGTCTATGTAGTTTACTAACATAGATGCCGCCTGAAAGGCTATGCTGTCTTTTTAAGTCACTCTATTTGTAATTTCTTTACACTTAATCACACTTCTGGAAGCCTCGGGGAGGTTTTCTTCTTCTTTGCCTCTCAAAGAAACTTTTTTGGATCGTTGCCTAAGTCATAGCCCTTTGTCCCATTGAAGCTAATGCTATTGCTTTTTATTAGAGACTCTAGTGCGGAGTGCATAATATCTGTGAAGGTAAGGCATTCACTAATACAGAAACCCGTGTTGTGGTTTTTGTAATACTTCAGCTGAAGTTTCCTAAAACAAAACTTACTCCGTTTATTGCTTTTGGCCTGTTTAAACAACACTGATATAAATATAACTTGTACAAAAGCTTGGGTGTAGGCTAACTTATTTCTTAATATATTTAAAGACAAAAATCCAGGAGAATTTAAATCGCTCTTGTTTATAACTCTGCTGTCAAAATCAAATGCTTTTACTCTTAGCAGGATGTGTGCTTGTCCTTAATTTCTAAACTTCCTTCCATTTGAATCCCAGTGTTTCAACTTTTATCAGGGGAGGTGGGTAACCTGACCTTTCAGTGAGCCAGCCAAATGCATGTCTTCTTCATGGCTTACACAAGGCATGTCAGTTATGCATTTTGCCACAGTTTGTAGCTTTAAACTGAGCAGCTGTTGCCTGACTGTTAGTTTGGACAAGTGCAGCGCACAGACTTTCTGTGGTATTGGAAGTACCTGCTCTTCTGGCATTTTAGGAGGAATCTAAGATTCAATGGAAGACACCTTTGCTGGTAAGATTTGCATTTCTATGGCCCATAGTACACGGTTCTGATTATATGTAGCTAATAAAAACAAGGTGATAGTTTCATTTCCAGAGTTAGAAGTAGATTGGGTAGGGGGTTTCTAATCTAATGTTGGATCTATAATGTCTGCATTTAATAGCAAAGCTTTAAGGACACTTAAAACTGTTGCTAGGTAGAAAATGAAGTAGGGATTTAATATAAACAATAGGATTTTTAAGTCCTCTTTCAGTCTTAAGTGTGTATTTTGTATTTCAACTTGTTCGAAATGGAATGTAATATAAATATTTATAAGTAATTTAGGTATACTTTGCATTTATGTGGTTCACATTGCAGTTATCTTGATATCAAATTATGTTGTGGGGCTTTCCTTTGTTTCTCATTCTACGAAAATAAGTGACTGTTATGAAAAATGCTGGGCAAAACATGAATGTTAGATATAATAAAAGTTTTTCAGAGGACTAGAACCAGCTAATTATTTTCTTCCCTAAAGTTTATAAATGACCCAAATGTTACAAGTTAGTAAGATATTTTTGAATGTAAATCCACTTCTGCTCTCTTTCTTTAGCAAACTTTTGTTCTTGGATCTTCAATATAGAAGTTTATAACTAGTAACCAATTTGTGTTTTGTGGATGCTTAAGTCAGTTGATTATTTTTCCCCTTCTGAATGGTAGGAGTGCATAGCAGCATGTAAAAGAACTGTTTTGCTACTCATTGATCATAAAGAAACACCTATATTTACGTGGTTTTTTTTTTTTAAGCTGGTATTTGTAACTTGAATGAACGTTCATAATATTTTCATCTGTGAAAGGAATGTCTCTTATGTGCTAACCCTCCCATTTCCCTAATCGGACTGTTAGCTAAAGGCTATGACAAACATTCACCGTTCAAAGAGGTAGTATCCCATTGCAATAGAAAGATTGTATTAGTTGTCAACACCTTTATTTTCACCTCAGTGATTTGAACAGCACAGCAAAAAAAAAGCCCTGATATCAAATGTATCTGTATTACATGCAAAATAATGGTGTTTTTAATCCCTGTATTCAGTCAGTGATAACCAGTCTGAGATACCTAGTAGGATTACAAGAAAAGGAGAGGAAAATAATGTTAATTAATTTCAGAGATGTTAAAATTGTAAATTCAGCTCAGACCCTGCCTTTGATAGGCTGATTTGTGATGTTTTTAGTTTTAAGGCAGAATGATGCAAGCATTTTCTAAAAAATAAGGTGATATGAGAAATTTTTTTAGTACATAAATTGTTTAGTTTTTATTTAAGAGTCTTCATATTGAAATAGTTTTCTAATGTTTTAAGTATTCATTTTGGAAATAGTTGTTATGTATAAAAATGCATTACTACACATTTTAATAATTCTGAAATAAGTAAATTACCAGTGAGATTTACCAAGCACAAATTGAAAACATTCTGCCTACAAAGTACCAAAACAACAATAAAAGAACTAGAAATACAATTTGATGCAAAAAGTACCTTTAATTGCTGATTGCAATTAATTTTAAGGGCTTTGCAGAATTCTACAGCAATTAAATATTTTTATCCTTCATTACCTATGGACTCGGTACAACAGATTTCATGCACATTTTCAGCTTTCTTTATAAAGTGTTCAGATCTTCTGGAAAGGGGATAGATCTGATGCTGGTGCATTAGGTCTCCTCTCTTCCCTCTCCCACTGCTCCCCAGTCACCGTTTCGATTTCTCTTTCCTCTAATATTTTGGAGTAAAACACAGATACAAACCTTTTGACTTAACCATATTGCCACAGGTGGAAGTGATGTCTTCTGAAAGCCTTTTTCTTTGGGGTGAGGGGGTAAAGAAATCTCAGTCTGGAAAACCTATAGTTTTTGAATGCTTTTTAATGTTACTGTTAGATTTGGAGAAGATTTGATCTGAAGTTGTTCACCTGTATTTGCTTGTTCAGAATTAAATTGCAAAGCTCTGCAAAGAAATTGAACAAAGATTTCTTTAACATGGATATTTTCCTTGTGGAGCATTTATTTAAGTATCATAAGTATGTATGGCCTTTTCTAGAAATTCTTACAAGTTTTTTTTTTTTTTTTTCCAAATAAATTGCTCTTCTACTGATTTTCCAGAAGTTTCAGATTGGAATTCAAAAGAATTCAGATTGGAAACAATGTTAGTCTTTGGGCCCTGATCCTGAAAATAGCTGTACCTAAAGCCTATACCTAAACTATATGACGGTTTTGGTTTTTTTTACTACACTTTGTTTTGTGTAATATTTATAGGTGATGCTACCATTTCCTGCTACCTCCAGCTATGGAACTGTAGCCGCTGGAACTGTATCGAGACTTCTGCAAATCTCAGAAGCATTTAATGTGCCAAATGTCTGAGTTCATTTTCATGTACTCAACCATCCTGAGCTACGCAAGGTCACGCTAGAATTTGTAGGTTAAAGACCTGATAGATGTCATTTTTATCAGTGAATAAATTAATCAAGAATAGTGTTAACAAACCCCACAATAAACTGTTATGGCATTAATAATTCCAGCTAAGAAACCAGTACAGTAACTGATTTGAACTTAAAAAGATCAAAAAAATGGTTAGCGTGGTCAGAAAATAGTGCATTTGACATATTTGCTGAAAAGAGTTATAGTATTTAGTTCTGGTTTTGTGTCAGTGTAGGCACTTTCTTGACTGAGAAAACATAATTAATATTTTATGAATTTATTTGTGGTATCATACATTAAAGCACCATGAAATAGTTTGGGGTTTTTTTGTTGTTGTTGTTTTAGTTTTTTTATTATTATCTAAGCTTCATGGTGTCTTCAATTTGAGAGAGAAAATGAACATTAAAAGTAGGATTTTCTTACAGGTTTCAGATCTTCATAATATGCTGTTCTGTAACTGCCATGAAGTAGAATGGATCAAATTAAATGACATAGTTCTTGTCTGCCTCATAAGTAAAAGATTTGCAATTGTAAAACCTCCCAAACACTGTCAACAAACTATTCAAATGTGTGCATGGAACACAAAAGAGAAAGAGGTGCTGGCTTCAGATACTGGTTGTCTTGAAGATGGTGGTAGGATTTTGCATACGCACTTAGTGTTCGGGAGGAAAAAAACTTCATGAATTTTCTATAGCAATATAGAGAGTGAATTGCTTTAAAAATTACAGCAGGTAAAAACTAAAATATATTTAAAATTCCTGTATGCAGAGATACAAGTAGAACTGTGCCTGTAGCCAGGCAAAAAAGAAACTTCTTTTGAGCATCAAGAGGAAAAAATAGTCTCATTTTGTCTATGTAGCATTACATGATTTAAAAAGAACAAATATGGATCAGCTTCAGAATGAAAAGTTGATAACTTTTGCGAAAGTTCTCAACATAAAAAGTATCAACTGATTGACCAAAACATTTGCATAAATTCAATATAAATTCATAAACATTAGTCACACAAATATGAAATAATTATATCAAAAATTTTGTGCAGATTCAGCTTTTCACATGCTCACTTTCGCAAAAATAGGTTCTTTTAAAAGTATTTTTTATATATAAAATATTATATCCTTTAAAAAGGATAATTACTTTCTTCATGTTTTCTGTAAGCCATATAAAAAGCCTGAAAATGGTAGTTTGATCTTTATATTTTATTTGACTTACAGTAGACTCTTACAGACTACGTTCCTGCATATGTGATCTATCTCTGATATGTTTGAAAGTTAAAGAACTGCAAGCATGTTGGTTATCACAAACAAAACAAACCCCCAATATTTGCATAGTTTGGAAATTCACGACATTTTTTTAAAAAGAGAAAAAAAATTGCTCTTATTCCGTTACTTTTGGCCACGACAATGAATGGAAGTTACAGCTGCTTGTTTGATGATAGAATAAAGTTAGTATTATAATATTTCATTTCTCAGTGATAGCTATATTAACAAAATTGATGGAGTCATGAAAGGAACAATTTTCTGATTCTAATGGGCAGAAAATGATATCACTTTTTATGTCAGCATGGGAGGACTGGTGAGGGAGACCCTGCAAAAAAGCACTCGTGGTTACAGTGCATCAAGCTGTCTGTTGGTTAAGTACGCCGTGTTGGGGTAATATGTTTGCTGTTCTACTGGGAGGCAAAAATAAATCAGTCATATGTAAAAGCCATGCAGTAGCCCTCTCAGTCTTTTCATTGCTGACTAACTTCGAGCACTTTCTACAGAGAAAAGTTCAGGAGATATGTGATAACCTTCAGATAGATAATAATTACTATTCTTACAAGTAGGAGAAAGTAAGCAAATGTCCTTTATGTCTGCTGGGAGTGGGACGAAAGATGGATCTGAACAGGAAACACCTCACCGTAGGTATTGTGATAGAAGGGGGATTTGACAGAGGGAGGAGTCCAGTCCAATTGAAGGACTTCTTTTAAATGTCACTAGAAATAGACCCAGGTGTTGTTGGCTGGCATAAGCAGCAGGACAAAAGCAGCAAACATGGTGAGAAGAGAGATGCATGTGACTGAATACAGAGGGACTAATTTCAGAAAGATTTACAGGAAAGGGAAAGCTTGAGAGGCAAAAAAAAAAAAAGTTTAGTGATTGCACGGATGCTGGTACACCAAATTTGAAGACAGGAGGGCAATAAGAGCATGTTGTTTGGGAAAGTGAGACAGCTCATAGAGTTGTAAAGCGTAATGTCAATGGGCACCTCTAGCTATAGTCTGACATCCTTTTAAAATGTCATTTACTTAAACCCAATTGTCTCTATTTTAAGCTCAGTGGTTGAAAGGCAGCAGTGCTAATGTACAGCTTTCGGAGGATGCCTTAGAACTATCATCCACATGTACAGCTTTTTCCAGTGGTCAGTGATGCTCACAGTCAAAGGGGGATGACTGCTGGATTAAAGTCATTAAAAACTGACATATTTCCCCTGTTGGAGATACCTACATATGTACTACAGTCAAATCAGCTCTTAATTCTCACTTTATTGAACTAAAATTAAGCTTTTCTGATATTAATCTCTCCCTCCAGCTCTCACTATTCAAGCCTGGAATAATTTTATACCTCTCTCCTGTGTGCTCTGTGGTTTGTCTGTGTCTTTAAAAACATTGAAAAGATATTGCATTATTGATGTCATCAATGATTTATGCAGGAGGACCTGTTTTTGCCACCTCCCCCTACTAAAACCTCATAGAAAACATTTGTTCTTAGTGTCTCTTCTTATCTTTTCAGAGCCATTACCTTTGGGAAACCAGAACTCCATTCCAGACACAGGATCTGCATTTCCTGTGTCTAGAATAATTCCTATTTCCAGTAGAACTAAAACTGGAGACTAACGTGACTACTTTTTGCTTTACTACCAAAGCAATACTGAATGGTTTGTAAGGTAAAATGCTAAACTGCCATGTAACAATCCCAGAATCATTTGGGTTGGAAGGGACTGTGCCAGTCATTTAGTCCAATTCTGCTCAAAGCAAAGCTGATGTGTTGTAATTTCCTAGTTGTTTTATTTTCTTACTATGTGAACAATAGTGTTGACAAAGTTGGCCCTAATTCCATTTCAAACCTTAACCCCAATACAGGTAGTAGTGGCATCACAGGGAAGGGAAAGAGAGCGAGCTGTTAATTTTTACTATGTACTTTTAGAGAAGGAATTAGTTGCATTTGAAGTCTTCAGATTGAGAGAGATATTAAAATCTGAGGGGTTAATCTAAGAAGGCCAACAGCATCCTGGATTATATCAGAAATAGTGTGGCCAGCAGGACTAGGGGAGTGATTGTCCCCCTGTACTCAGCACTGGTGACGCTGCACCTCGAGCACTGTGTTCAGATTTGGGCCCCTCACTACAAGAAGGACATTGAGGTGCTGGAGCATGACCAAAGAAGGGCAACAAAGCTGGTGAAGGCTCTAGAGCACAAGTCTTATGAGGAGCGGCTGAGGGAAGTGGGGTGGTTTAGCCTGGAGAAAAGGAGGCCGAGGAGAGACCTTATCACTCTCTTCAGCTACGTGAAAGGAGATTGTACCTGGGTGGGTGTTGGTCTCTTCTCCCACGTAACAAGCGATAGGACAAGAGGAAATGGCCTCAAGTTGTGCCAAGACTGGATATGAGGAAAAATTTCTTCACCGAAAGGGTTGTCAATTATTGGAAGAGGCTGCCCAGCGAAGCGGTTGAGTCACCATCCCTGGAGGTATTTAAAAGATGTGTAGATGTGGCGCATAGGGACGTGGTTTAGTGGTGAACTTGGCAGTGTTAAGTTTGTGGTTGGACTTGATGATCTGAAAGGTCCTTTCTAACCTAAATGACTCTGATTCTAGGTACTAATTTTGAGTTTGCTTTTGGATAGCAAAATCATTTATTTTGGAAGTTTTCATGTTTGAAAAGGACTGCAAACACCTTTTCCAGTATAATCTGTTAAAGCTAATGACAAAGACACAATTCATTAAAGAGTCTTGTGACTGTGTAGAAGAGCTTTTATGTGGTAAGTGTATTAATCCTGTGAAAACCAAATGTAATAAATACTTTTTACAAGATAACTAGTTACAGCAGTATAATACATATAGCTGTGCTCTGTTTTCTTGAACACAATCTTGTATAACTTTATCTTTGATAATTTAGCTTACAGTAATTCCCAAATGACATGAACTAAACAACAGCAATTATAGAAAATAATTGCTTATAGCAGGATTTAGTCTAGCAGAGCTGTAGCAGTTCACTAGTGACCCTGTAAAAAAGCTGGCATGGATAAATAAGTATTTAAAGCATTTATATTTAAAGTAGGAAGAAGTAAGTGATACTGAGACAAGCTGTAGATGTTGAAATCCCTATTACGAAGCTAAGATTGATTTAATAGTTTGTGTAGTCTATTGTTTTACTTCCTTCGGCTTCTAGACACGTGCCTACCTTCTCCTCTGCAGCTTGCTGTGTTCCACTAATCCCTCTATGGCTTAAACTTCTGAGTCATTGAACAGATTTGAGTTCTAAGGCTAAATCATACAGGCTCCTCCACTCTGTAATTTAAATATTTCTAAAGGAAAGAAACAAAATCTTTTCAGCTTTGACTTTGCAGCAGTTCTTGTTGTTGTGTTGAGTGCTATTCATTAAGCTACATAGTATTTTTGCTCTCTGAGGCTATAAATTCTTTCTTGGGCTTCACAGTTTTATTAAGCCCACCAACTTTTTTGCTGAGATAGATGTGTGCGTTAAAACAGCTTTTGAGGGCATCAGTGAATTTCAGCAGGCAACTTACTAGTGTATATTTTTTGTGTCTGCTGGCCTGGTTAAATCATAACTATTTGAATAAACTGAATTGAGAGCGCTAGTAGAAATTGAATGGAAATTTCATAAGCCGAATAGACTATTAAGAAGTGGTAAAAAAATGGCCATATGTCTAACTGCTAGATCATATTAAGAAATTGTTACTAATCTTTTTTTAAAAATGAAGAAATAACAAATTGAGAGATTAAGACATTTGCTGTAGTTTTTCAGGAAATCTATTACATTCTCTGAGACTAGGCCCATGCCATTATAAGACAATACTGTTCAACAAATAATTAAGCTTGAAATACATTTTTACTGATTCTCGTAAAATATTTGCAGATCAGTGTGTGCATACTGATACATAACTCTAGATTTAACTAGACATTTAACCCCAACTACAGGAAAAAAATGTAGAAGATATATATAATGAAATAGAATAGTTCAAGATAGTTCAGCTGGAAGTGATCTACAACAATTATCTAGTCCAACTGCAATAGCTAGCCTTAATGTCTTTTAATCCAAATTTAAGAGGTTGTACCTGTGTTTATCTAAGAATATATGTAAGGATTACAGCAAGTACACTGGCTCTGATTTTCCTTGTGTGTTGTTGTGCACTCTAAATAGGACACAGACAAAATAATATTTTGAATGCAGAAAGCAAACATGGGGTAGCACAGCTCTGGATGTGTGGAGGCAGAGGTAGCTGACCCCCGTGACAGTGCACCACAGGACGTTTGAGAAGAGCCACGCACCCGCTGCACGGCATTCCCAGTGGATATGGTGGCTGCAGCAAGGGTACTGAGTGGGTCATTAAACAAGACTGAAATTTCCAGTTTTCCTGTTGGTTAATTCTGTAGTCATTTTCACATCTTAAACATCCCCCTCTCTTTTTGACCAGTTCCAATGAATACTCTTATAGTATGTCTTAAAATACTTGTATACCATTTCTTTAATAATGAAGTGCAAGTGCTAAATGGTTGTGATTTAAGAGTATTATCTTTGCCCTTCACACTGTTGTGAAACCCATCAATTTGTTTCCAGTTCATCACTCGTCTCCATTTCTAGCATCTTTTTTAAACATGTGTCCTTGGTTCATTCATTTATTCTTGTATGAGAAAGTCTTTTCGTATTTTCCTCTACATAGTGAATATTGAACTCGGAGGTAGAATTACTGTACTGTAATAACTATTCCTTTATAGCAGTATAGAAGTCGCTATTCTTATTCTTTCCAAATTCTAGTACTTGCTATAACAGCACTTTGAAAGGCCATATTGTTCTTGGTAAGTTCTTCCTGCTGTACGCTACTGACATGAATAATATAAAGATACTATCACAGTAGTTTTGTGATGTTCCAATACATTTTTCTGACTGATGCACTAGTACATCACGCTACCTTCTATGTTATGTCTTAAGGCATTTCTTTGTGTATGTTAAATTTACATTTATGTTTAAATATAGATATATTTCCTGGGTTTTATTTTTGTTTGAAATCTAAAAATCTTGGATATCAAATTAAATTACAGCTGATACAATAATTCTCCCATTCAGAGAATGTTTTCATCACGAAATGTTCAGAGCATGCAGTGAGTAACAGCCTCACCAAAGCTAAGTGGCAAAGGTGTAGATTGAAGGCTTTCCGCTACATTTATGCAGATAAGAAGTTGAATTTATATTATTCAAAGTGTAATATAGAAAAATGAACAAGGTTCCTTAGGAGATTACACAAAGATATTTTGAACACTGGTGTACAATCAATGGCATTTGCTGTTAGTGGTTTTATTCTCTGTCCTTTTTCTGTGAAATAATTACATAGAGGACAGATCTCAAACAAACTAGTGTTACGATTGGATTCTGTTTAGGTAACTGCTGAAACAGTCCAGAATGATGAAACCTCTGAATTAATCAAACATTTTTCAAGTGCATTATGTTCCTTTAAAATTCTTTCCCTGCTAAACTTCAGGGTTTAAATTGGGAACATTTAAGCAAGTGGTGGTGCTTTTACTGGATGTGACTTGGGTTAATTTTGTTCCAATAATCAGTAAGACTAATAACCAAAATACCTTATGCAGCAAATTTGCCTCCTTTGGTTTATGTGGAAAATCTGGTAGCATCTTTCATGCACAGGATTGTCTTTTATATGAAGATACAAAAGGCAAGAATCATGAATCATAAAGACTTTACACTTATGAGATCTTACCTTAATTCTCATGTTTTTCCTTGAAATAATTACTTAAAATTAGTTTCTCAGATTGGCATCTACTCTTCATCTCGTACCACTAACATCAATGACAGTTTTAGTATTTGCGTCACTTGGTATGACGCTGAAGCTATAGTGAACATTCTTATCATTTTTACCTTAAAGGACTATATTTAATGATTGTTTTCCAAAGTGAAACAATTTTCATTGAAATAGTTCCTTTGAATTTAGGCATTCCTATTCTCTGCAGTATTTGGGTAACTGGACAAGATGGGAACACACCTTCCTCTTTCCCCCTATCCTTGAAGAGTGTCTGTCATATGTGATCTGGCCTTCAGGGTGAGACCAAAATAAGGAAGATGATGTCTGTTATAAAATGTGTTTCTGAGGATCTTAAAACCAAAAATGCAATTTGTGTTTGTGGTAATTGTTAAAAGTTGTACAGCCGAGGAGCAAACTGCAGCAGATTGTTAACTAAATGCAGGGATTGCTGATGTGGAAGACCAGTGTGCTCAGGCTAGAAAGGAATGCTTCAAGGCTGAAGCTCTGAAACATTGAAAATGTCTGTTGTTGCAATTTTGCAGTTATTTACATTATGCTATATTTTACTGCAACTACAGTTTGTATAGTCTTTCAAATTTAAAAACTGCCTAACACAAAAAAAGAAAATATGAAAAATTGAGATCATGAGCCTCTGCTTTAATGGCTACCTAACTTTATATATATGTTATTCTTAACATCCTTGTTTTCCATAGGTATATATGTATTCTCAAATTACATTTTTGTTTATGTTTTCTCTTATTCTCAGATGCATAACAGAGTTGTTTCATTCTTAAAACTGAAAAATTACTTACTTTCTACTGTATGTAAATGGAAAAAATAAAAATAAAACCTTTTAATTTTTATTCATCTTGATCAAAATACTCAGATATTGGAACCTGATCTGAGATTCTTGCCCTCCATTTAACCACTGGATATTTCTCCATTGCAGACTTGACTCAAAGTTGTGTCGGTTTAATTTTGTTCTGTCAGTGCACAGAAACTCCCGCTTTGATTTTGGACGTGCTTTGTGTCAATTTTTGTGCATGAGGTTAAAGCTTGGGTTCTGCTTTAACTCAGGCAGTAACTTGTTCATTTTGCAGTGAGAATTGTACAGTTCTTTTTCTAGAACACTCTTTTCTTCCAAAGTCAACTCATAAATCTTCCCTTTTGACCATTTCTTTCTTATGTGCTGGAATTTATCTGCTAATTTATATATACATTTATTTAGCATTTGAACTTAACATTCTTTGTGCTATGCTGTGTTTATCTCCAATATTTTAAGAGGTCTTAAATACAGATGCTGCATAGAGAATCCTCCTGCTGGTGTGTTGCTCAAGACAAGATTCTGGTAGACTATCACTGTCACAGCCTTTATGAGAAAGACTGGTGAAATGTATGTGAAAGTGGAACATATCTGAAAACATTTCCAGGAGATTGGCAGAGGAGAGGGTTCGTTAGCTGGGATTTCATTGCAGGAAAATAATGAAAAACTGAAAACAGTTCAACAGCAGGAGTGGTGGTGCCATATTAACCTCTTTATAGCCTTTCCACATCTCTGTTACACTGTGATACAAAGGTGTAGGTTTACAAGTCAGCCGTTATTTCCCTTAATTCCTTCACGCAGCCTTCATGATGGTAGTTGCCTCTGAAGCAATACAGTCTTGTGTCTGCTCTTGCACAGTGCGGGCTGCAGCATGCCACAGTAAGACAGGTGGCATGTTGGTGTCAAACTCCTTTGAGATCTAATTTTCAACCAGCCGATCGGACACTCACTGTCTATCTCTACCATATTTATAATTAAATCTTCTTCTGGCAGGTGTGCTGAAATCAGGATATAGTTTCAGAAACTATAGCAATAGGTGAAGGTCCCTAAAATAGCAGGGCCCAGGTGGCCCATTGCTAAACCTGTAGACTGGACGCAATAAGGCTGATCTCTTCAGACTTTTGGCAGTACACACTGCTGATTCCTCTCTTCTTAATATCCATGAACATATCTATGTTCAGCCAAACCTTGCATAACACTAGGTGCCCTTTGTAGCTGAGGTATTTGCTACTGTGGTAGCCTCAGGGTCATTTGTTAGGGCACTGCCTTCAAAGCCTATTATTTCAGGTGCAGAAGAAATGTTTGCTGGCTGGGGTTAGCCTACAAGATCACACAAATTCTCACACAGATATTCTGGAGACATTGCTAGTTCTCCTGTTTGCATGAGGATGCAGTCCCAGCACTTTGCTAGTTGACCTGAAATGGAAAGGAGTTGGGAAATCAGCATCAAATGGGATAAATTCTGTTCTGAGATCTGCTAGTGTTTTTGCAGAGTCGAAATTACCGTTACAATGCTACCATCTACATCTTTTTTTCCAGTGACAATAAGCCGGAAGCAAAAGCAACGGATGCATTTGTTATGGACAGGTCTGTGATTTGTTTCTATCAGCTGTACCCAGTACCAGCCAAACTGCGTACAGAGCAGGAAATGGTTGGTTAAATGTGTTGACAGTATATGGTAATTCAGAGATGAGCAGCCAAATTCTTCTTTTGTACGCTGCAAAATATTTCCGTGAATGACTCAGGCTAGAGGAGTGGTAAAAGCCCTGGGATACACTGCCAGAAATCTGAGCAGCAGTGTAGCTGTAATTACACAGAGCAGTGTCTAGCTGTACGCTGGGGAGGATGGGAGGCAGACATGGCAGTCTCAGGTGTCCTCAACTTATGGTGAGACTTTAAATTCCTTCCAAATATTATGTCAGTGCTCATATATATAGTTTACAACTAGGATCTTCTGAATCCAACCACAAACAGAATTTAAATGGGTGTTCAAGTTCATACTTATGGGTAGGAACTGAAAAATATAAGGACTGCTGTGTAACTGTTAATTTAAAGTTAATATATTAAAAAATCCTTCATGGTGATCATCTTTAACTCAACTTTAGAATCTGAGTGAATGTTTCTCTGTCCATGAGTTTTACCCTGTGAGAGTGTTTATCTACAACTTTTGAGGTAAAAAAAAAAAAAAAAAAATAAATTCTTTCCCATGGATATACATCTCAACTGTCCTGATAAGTATGTCATTTTGTTTAGTCAACTTAAATTTGTTTCAAGTCAGAAGGAATATAGGCAAGTTGTATCTCTAACTATACAGTACTATACAGGATTTCATCTGGCTGATGCTATAATTGCAAAAGATAAAAAAAACCCCCACAGTTCAGAGTCTGGTTTTCAAAACTGAACCCTTTGACATTTCCTAAAGCAAGACGTCATTTTAGGAGTAAGTGGTTGTTTTTACAAGCACTCCGTGTCTTTCTGTTTGCTGAATTCCACTATGCCAGTCAGTTCATAAGTCAGGATTTCGTGGTATATAATTGTAATTGAATTGAGTTATACCTCAACATGATTGCTGCCTCATTTTAAAATCATCTCCAGAGAATTCATAACTCTATTCAACAATAATATCTCAGCCTCAATAGAGATATGTGTGTGTGATGGTTTCATAGTGATGGTTTCCAGGAAAATTCCATTCTACAGGTGATTTCTCCCTTTTTCGTTTTCCCTTTGTAATGTAGAAACTGTTGCTCTTTTCACCTGGCCCATTGTGATGACTTGCTGCTGCTCCTCCAGTGAAGATCACATTCTCCAATGTCTTGCTATTACCACGATCAAATTAAACTCAAAGCAAGTATTCTCAAACTAGCTGTGAAGTTTGCTGTTTCTATTCCAAGCCTGAAAAAGATCACGTGCCCCAAGAGTGTCTTGGGCTAATAAAATATTATTTTCCATACAGACCCCAGCTAAATGAATCTTCTTTTCTTCAAGTCATCATCTGGGAATCTTCCTTTCTGAGAGTGATATCTTCTGATTACTGATGCTCAGATCATACTGAACTCCAATTTTATTTAGTGCAAGTACCGTATAGCTCCAGAGTTCCCCTGCTAATAACTTACTGATATGCGGTTTTAAGAGGTAGCTCATATTGCTAGATTTAGGGATATGGAGAGAGAGCATGTGTGTCTTCTGATTCTTTGATTACTTGACTCATAAGTAAATTTGAAGAAGAAATGGGATCATTTGATTTCAGTGGTTTCTACAGTGAAACTGAACTGGAACTTGATCCTGTCCTGTGGCAAGCTTCCCACTGAGGTTAGTATCAGGCCCTTTGATACCAAAGTGAGTTGTTTGCACTCAAAATTGATAACAGTGAATTCATGCTCATTAAGAGAGAGACATGGTTTTAATTATACAGAAGAGGAACAGGAAATTAACAAGAGCTTGTTGGTTTGGTTGTTGTGGTACTGAGATATGTCGCATCCAAGGGACAGCAAAACAATGCTATCTCAGTTATGCTGATCTGTATCTCAAGCTGGTGTTCAGTTACACTGTCGTATGTTACATATGTGTCTTCTGTTTGGGGGAATTTTTTGTTGTATTTTTCCTCTTTTTTTGAGCAGAACATTTCTGTATTATCTCTATTGACAGTTGTTCACCTCTGGCTCTTTTTAAATTTTTATAATGGCCTGCTTTTATTTCCTCAGTGTAAACATAATCCATATGTTCTCTTAAAGCATACAAACAGTTTGAATTATGTCTATAGCATTGCTTGTTAAAAAGACTTCTATTATAATCCATTTATTGTATTACCTTTTAATACCAGCTGAGAAAATTAATCCCCTGAGATTTTGTGTAGTCACAGTAGTATAATTTCATGGAAGCAAAGTCTGTTATCAAAAAAGCAGCTGAGTTATATGATGTTATAATAGATCAAATAATAACTTTTATCCTTACAGCTATTGAGATCTGTTTTCTGCTTTAGCACATATAGTTTGTCATAATCACAGGATCTTCCTCCAGTAGCCTTCTACAGGGCACTTTTCTGGTGGTTGTAATTTTCACTTTACTGCTTTTAAACTACTGTTTGTTGATTGTATAGAGAGAATACTTTTTTTTTCCTCAAAGTGTAGAAAGAAAAGCTACCTAGAAATAAAACTAAGACACAAATCCTTTTATCTCATTTGTCAATTCATCAAACTTTGTTGAAAGTAAATTTTCGTCTTTTTGTGAGGTTTACTCTTTTGAGATTATGCTCATTTAAAAAACAGGGTGGCTTTTCCCTGGGTGTACTCCCATATGCATAGCACGTTCCTAAGGAATCAAATGCAAGAGTTGTCATGTTTGAGTTTGGTTGAAAGTAATTCTGTACCACTGTCTGTCCTTGGTCACAATTCACATGGAAAGTGATGTGATTTTATCAAAGCACAAATTGCATGGTTGGCAACTGAAATTCTGTGCAGGATTAGCACTTTTGATGTTGATGTGATTACAGTCAGGGCTGTATTTATTTTCCTTCTGTCTTTGTATGAATTCCATTTACTTTGCTCAAACAGAATCCTCAGTTTCTGCTTAGGGAAAACTGATGGCAGCAGCCAATCATTTATATCATATTGTGTGTTAATAAATTAGCTGTGTGTGTGATGAAATAAAATTTAATAAATAAGGACCTTTTAATTTTAGCTTTACAAATAATATATTAAATGTACAGATAGCTTTGCTCTTATTGTTAGGAAGTATCACATATGTCATATAACTACGGTGTATAGTACAACATAGAAATGTGGAAAAATTCTATGAATGATTACAGATAATTAACACTAACCTTCTAGCAGTATTTTAATGGTTTTATTTATAAGTTTCTTTGCATTTTTCTTTAAAGTGAATTCCCTGATTTTCATATTAAAAAATACTGAATCAACCTCTTGCTAAGGTAGCAAACACAAACATAATACAGTTAAATAGAGAAAAACACCTGAAAGAGAGTTTTTTAAGACTGTCTTGAAACATTTTTGTATACACACACAAAAATACACAGTTTTTTACATACTTACATACTTGAAATTTATTTCTTCAGTATAGCTTTTATAGAGCCTATACGTATATGAGATGTATGGAAATTCTTAGTTTTATAGTAGTAAAGGTTGAGTTAACTGAAGTTAATCTGAAGTTAATCCTTACTAAACCTTTTAGAAAGTTTTAAAAAAAATAAACATGAGTAATTCTTGAGACAATGTTTTTCAGAGTTTATGACGAGCCTAGGCTGTATCATATCTCAAAGCAGGCATTCTCTGTTTTTCCTCATGTTCTTAAATAGATTATTCTTTTGTTAGAGAAGATGAGACTTTCTGTTGCCATGTGTATCAGCAATGATTAAGTCAACTCATGAGTCCTTTTTTAAAGCTAGGCAGAGGTTATCTTGTTTGGATTAATAAAAGCAGTGCTTGCTATTTAAAAGATTATCTTCTTCAGCCGTTTATCAGAAGGATAAGCAAAGCTATCAATTCCAGCTTCAGACAATTTGCAAATGAATACTCAGCGTCCTCATTTTCTTCTACTAGTTTTAGCATTAACTTGATGTTGCAGAGCACAAAGAATAATACAATTTACTGCAGCAGCAGCTGATTTTAATGAGGATTGTATCCTGCCTTAACTCTAACAGCAAAATCTACTGTGATTTTGGCCTGAAAGCAGTTCCATTCTGCAAATTAATCTAAGGACCTGGTCTTTCTTTGAAGCACAGAGAGATAACGATCTATTTCCTGAAGAACATAAACTGACAACACAAAGCTAGAGGACTTGTGGATGAGTCTGGTTGGGGAGTTTATAGCAGAAACAGAAGTGCAGATCAGTTCCTGGCGTGAAAAACGTTAAAAATCTTAGACACGAAGAGACAAAAAAAGTAGTCCAGAAAAAAAGACTAGTATAGTACAGGCAAATAAAAAGAGAGAAAGAAAAAGGAGTAGACTTTTGTGCAGAGTGTAAATCATGGAGGGTGATGAAGCTGAGAATGAGGATCCTGGATTTTCTGTGATAAAACAGAAGACTGGAATGAGGGAAGACTGAAAAATCAGAATCTGGAGAGGTGAAATACGTCAGCAACCAAGACTTGCAAAGATGTGAATTATGGATGAAAGAAGTATTTATAGGTGTAGAAATTGTGAAGAGAAATTAGTTATATTTCCACTTTTTCAGTGTTTACATCTATACTTTACCCATAAGATGTGAGCCTTTATTATGCTGTTTGGCCTGTGCACCTCTCCTTGGGTATCAGCTGCACTCTTGCTGCAGCAACTTGTTTCATGGACTTTTATGTTAAAGACACAGCACCTGTCTAGTTCTTCCAGTTTAATGGAGAATTGAGAAACATTAGTTTGAAATTCTTTTTTTTTTTAATCAGGAAGAGTTTTACTGATTTTTTTTTTGTTTGTTTGTTTTGTTTTATCTTCTTCCAAATCTAGCAGTACCAGTGGCTGATCATGTTTAGCCTGTGACATGAATCATCTTGGCTTGGCTTCCACAAAAAGATTTTCTTTTTGACAACTTCATTTTTCTGTTAGGATGAAGCTGGCTTGTGAAGCCTTCATTGCAGAAGGTGATGCTATCTCTCAGGTAGTTTCATAAAAGGCTTTCAAAATCCCTGCATTAGCTTTCCACTGGACTTGATCAATGGGCAGTCAGTCTAGTGAAATAAAATTGAAATGAGATATTCCTAGTAGTTTCTGGCAGTCCAGAGACATGCTGTGGTGTTGAGCCTTTTTCTTAGATGTGAGAGGTTATAAGAAGTGGAGCCTGAAGGGTGTTTATACTTAGACAAGGCAGTACGCAATATATCATCAACAGTGCTGTAGACTGTAACAAATTCAGTGTCAACCTTTGCCAGTTTTTGAGGTCTTTGAGCAAAAATGAAGTTCTGAGACAATGTGGAATGTAGATCTGTTGAAAGTGTGAATGTGGACAGTTTTTGTAGTTGATACTGTAATGGAGAAGATGAATTCTTGAGAATGCACCCCTTAAATCTCATCAGCAAACAGTGCATTGGGGAACAGCTCATCTTCACTCATGTGTTATCTCTCTTCTATCAGTCACTACTTGACAGAGCACTCTATAAAGAGTTATGCCTTCCTTTCCTGCTATATTGGTATATAGAAGGTGTTTATAACTGTAGTTACCAAACAATGTTGAATTTGCAAAGCACCTGTATTCCTGTGACATTGCATTGTCCGTGCTACTTGCTGTCTTGTCTCCTGCGTTATGTGATCACCTGCAGCCGAGTCATGATCTGAGCTGTCTGGTCCAACTGTCCTTTCCTGACCTCGCTGTTCTCTCCAGAGCTCATGTGCTGCTGACAGCTACAGCTTGTTAGCAATTGGGATGTGTTAGTTGCTTTCTGGGAGTGTGTCTTCTGGTGCAATTTCATCTGAAAAGGATCCAGTTTGTGTGCTCTAAGACTGTAAACTAAAGCACAGTAAGTGAGGATGTTTGGGAGATTCACTTCAAAAGTGCATTTGTGATCTAAAATAAATTGATAATCACAACCTGTGCATCCTCAGTTTCAGCAGCAAGGCACGGGAGAAGCTGGTACAGGCTGTGCTTTCTCTGTCATCTCGCGGCTGGCAGGGCACCTTGTATTTCGCAGGAAGGTCCTTGAGTGAGAAAAGCTGTTGTGCATGAAGGGGTCAGCGATGCACTGTGACTTCTAGGAAGCAAATGGCTGGTAGTGGATATTTGCGTTGTGCTTTCCATATCTTCCTCTTTCTGAAATAATGCTGGTTGTGACAGTGGCAGTTCGGTCCATATATGCAAAGTACCATGCAAATATACAGTCCCTGTAATATAAAATGAACATTGTATTTTGCATTGGTTTTATTTTGGTGCAAGCTTATGTTCTGTTGCAAAGTCAAGAACAGTGCAAATGAGCTTTAAGAGCTTTTTCCTATGAAACCTTTCAGAATTGTTCTGCACAGATTGAAGTAGAAAACAGAATTAGACACTCATGTAGAATCAAAGCAAATAGGACGGAAGAGAAGCCCAGAAGCTCACTGCACTTCACCTGCTGCCCAAAAGAGGGTCGATATGTCAACGTGGTCTTCTTAACTGTCTTCCCCCTTTACTCCTGCCCCGCCCCGATTTTTCTTGCAGAAGTTTCAGTGACAGAGATTTCTTGGTATCTACAGATATTGCATAGCACTACTTCACTATCCCTGAAGTTATACCTGTTCCCCACTATATAACCAGGATATTGCTTATTGCAAATTAGGTCCATTACTTTTTTCCTCTCCAGTCTAGATACAGAAACAACTACTCTTTGCTCTTTCAGAAGCCTTTTATGTATTTGAAAATTTCTCATTGGATTCTGTTAGCTCAAAGGCTTCATTTAGGGCTAATGTAATTTATTTTTTGACTTTTAGCAGAATATATTAAGAAAAGGCAATTTTTGTCTTTTTAGCTTCCCACTGATTGATAGTAGAGTTTGCATAAAATGAATGTAACAAGGGAAACCTCATGTAGCATATTTTATGTTTATTATAAGAGGATGAATTGTAGTCAGTCATTATGAACTTGGGTTTTTTAGAGAAGAGAAAGGATATTTGCCCCCTCTATGAAATGAGTTTATTGATATAAAAAAAGAAAAAAGCCAAAAAATAAACTCCTTTTCCTGGCAGGGAAGAAGAGTGGAGAATATACTACCATGATTGTTTATACATTTAAGTAATTCTTGAAAAATTATTGTTCAGAGAACACATTCTAAACTTATCTAGTCGGAAGACTCATACTCACTGTTTTGGAATCATTGTGTTGATGTTTCAGGCTTCCCACACGGTCTTACAAAGCTTGGCTTCTTCCTTCTTAGGAAAAGTTTTATTTTTCAAGGGACATCACTGCTAGGATATTATAATACTACCATGAATCGTTTGTAATAACGGATAAAGCATGCATACTCCCAAATACATGCATTTTCCCAGAGGAATGAAAAACATTTTGTAACTTCAGACACTTAGTTTCACTACGCAGTGAGCTCAGATAAATTGTATCACACAGCAAGAGTAATATGAAGAAAAATGCTGACCAAATGGGTTTTATGTGATCATTATACATTATTTGCTGTGGCAGCAGAGTCCCGATGCCCCAGTCAAGGCCTCCAGCCCCTCTGTACTGTGGACTTACGTGGAGGCAAAATAGAGCCACACTCTGCCCAGATGATCCTTTTATTTGAAATTTTGACAAGACGACAGGTGACTGAAGCAGGCGTTTGGATAAATCAGGAAGCTAGCACGTTTTGGCAGGTAGCTAACAATCTCAGAAGCCCTAATTACCAGCTCTCTAGCTAACACCACGTGCAGTATTATAGTCATATGCAGAAAGACCCCAACTAAAAGTACATATTAGGTTGTTCAAGTATAAAGTAGTTAGAATATAGTGTGCTGTCAAATAAATGAATGAACCATTTAACAGAATAAAAAGAACAAGTTGTCCTGCTTTTGCACAGCCCAGTCCAAGAATTAAAGGCAAAACCTAATAATTTTTTTATTTGTTTTGTTTTAGAACGTCAGGCGTGTACATCTATGGCCAGCTCCAGCGTCCTTCCCTCCAATGTGGCTGGTATCAGCAAAGAGCTGATCGAACTGCAGCACCTCATCCAGTTCCCGGAGGAGGTTGCCAGCATTCTGACCGAGCAGGAGCAGGAGCTCTACCGGAAAGTCTTACCCATTGACTACCTCTGCTTTTTAACCAGGGATTTGGGTAATGCTGAATGTCAAAGCAAGCTGCCATCTATTAAAGCTTCCATATCTGCTACTATTCTTTCCTCCCCCAACGGTGAACATAATGCTATAGAAGATCTTGTGACACGGTTTAATGAGGTAAGACAAAGCTTTTAAATTACTTTTCATAAGGGTTATTACCTGATTTATGGGTTAGTTATTTCCTTTATCTCTCAGAGCTGAATTTAGCTGTAATGACAAATTTTTAAAACCTAATTTAAGATGACCAGGGGATTTAGCTAAATAACTTACACTGAATTAAGTAGGAGTTATGTGACCGATTTGCTCAGTGAGTTTGGAAAACTGCAACCTAAGTTTATCTTGCACATTATAAAGTTAACAGGAAGAAGGAAATTACAGATTTGTATTTCTTTGTATTTATACTGACAGTACGTGGTATACTTTCAGTCAGTTTATTATTTTGTTCAGGACCTGGAGTTTTATTTATTTGTTTTGGATTTTTGTAGCCTAAGCGTGATCTTAGGAGTCAGCACAGAAGTATTATAAACAAGAAGTTCCTGTATTCTGTATAACTAATCTGCACTATTTATTTATTTTTTTAATCACCGTGTGTGTCTTGAATGTTGGTATACAAAGAAGTGTCATTTGGCGTGACACATTTCCATAAGCCAAATACTGAGTTCTTTACTAAGATTTTACTTTCTTTTCAGTAAGGTCATCTTTTGATGAGTTTAATAGGAAATTGATCAAGGATTGAGAAAACTGTAAAAAAAAAATCCTCCCCAAAAATCCAACCCAAAACAAACCAAACAAAAAGCGCCCTCTGAATAAAACCTCAGGTTTTAGGTGCAGAAAAATGAAACAAATTCTTTCTTCCTTTTTTTTTGTGTGAAACATATGCGATGCTGGCATTTTCTAGATCCATAGAAGTGGAATAAAACAAAGATGGTCATGTTCTTTTAGTTATTCATTGCATTCTTATGCTTTAATAAGAGATGAAAATTGTGCAGGTATCAAAAAGACAGCACAAAATTAAATAGGTAGAGCAGAATATGTATTAACCCCCAGCGAGCTTCCTGCTTCCTGGGCAAATGAGAATCAGTGACTGAATATTTAGCATGTTCAAAGTGTTCCTGTTTCTTGCATGTTACTGAGATTTAGGAACTCAAATAGTGTAAATGTGTTGGCTTCTCTCACCTAATTCTGTTACAGGAACATAAACAAAAGTTGCAATTACAATATCCGGTCTTTAGACATAGCCTAAAAGTTGTTTAAATTAGCTCTAGTTTTATTTCAGAAAGCGCTGTGGCTGGTGCCTAGCTGGAGAGGAATCCAGCTCCTGGCCCAGGCAGGGTCCTCCTTCCTGTGGTGGTTCTCTTGTGGTGAGCACCGTCGTGAGGGTAGTGGGCAAAAGCTCTAGTATGACCTGGTGAGGGACAGTGCCAGAGCAGTTTGTTAGGGCATTTTGCAGTTAGCTGTGCAAATTAGATTGGCCGTGGTGTGTTCTGACACTGAATAGTCACAGAATTGAAGAGCAAGTAGGTGTCAGAAATTACTGAGGCTATTCCACGCCTATGAGAATTTTAACATTGAAGTTGCCCTTTTGGTAAAATAGTCAATGTTATCTTTTACTGTTAGAGATTTGTGACTTTGCAATTTTTGTAGTCTAGCATTACTTGTTTGGTAGTGCTACGGGATAATTTTTCATATAATTTAATTCCTGAATATGCAGTGCATAGATTATATAACATTTAATGCAATGGATTATTTTAAGTATAATCTGGAATAACTCTTTTTTTAAACATAGATGTTATATATTTAAATGGAGTTATTGTACAATAATTACTGCTTGTAATAAATCACTATTTTGCTATCTGCTTTATCTTATGGTGGAGTATATCAGTTGCCATAGCCAATCACAAGCGTGAACTTTCAAAATGTCTTTGTTTACAAATGACAAGAAAATTTTTGTGGAAAGAGTCATGCTTTTGTTGGCAAAAATCAGTGAGCACTTGCTGATTTTTTTTGGCATTGCCTATAGAAATACTGAAGTGTATTTATAATGTGGGAGCCAGAATGACTTTTAGGATGACAGGCTTCTGATATGTAATGGGAAAAAAATCATTTCAAGCCATTGTTCTGTTAAATGAGCAATTATAGTATATATAGGATTTTTCATAGCAATATGCTTTTAGTAATTTTTATGACACTATGTATCAGTGAGGAACACATTATAACACTTGTACAAAATGACAGTCAATTGCTGGTTTGTGACACAAAGAAACTTCTTTATTTAATAGAAAATATACCGACATTTTTATGGAAGTTTAGATTGAATGAGGGCTGCAGGAGTATTATAAAATAAATTGGTAAAAATAATGAAGATTAAAATATTTTCAAATTATTAAAATACCTTTTAAAAAGTGAGTTTAAGTGAAAAATAAAGGGAAAAATTGGTCTTATGGAGGTAAGTTTTACTAGTATTATTTACTGTTTAAATTCCAGTTACTTCCAGAATCCCTCATTCATGACTGAAGTTGTTTAAGCCTATTTATTATTGGTTAGTTTTGCTTATGATGAATTACAGTATTTCAACCTCGATGTGGTCTAAAAAGTATAGGAAAGACACAGGAGAAAGCACTTACGGTGACTGGTCAGCCTTAAGCATTTGACATGGACGTGGTCCGTGAAGAACTGCAGAACTGAATCAGAAATGAGTTCCCCTCTGCAGTAGGTAACATTGGTACTTGTAGACAATTAACATGCCTGAATGTGCAATAAATAACTGCTGTTATTTTTCTTACTCAATTCTCATTTGTGGAGAAGAGTAATAGTGGGCATACTGTCTAGCACTGGATGAAGCCTGTAACATGCATTTTCAGGTGTTTTGACTTAAAGTACTGGAAGTTATTCAGTGATCGTATTAATGCTGATGATCCATCAGGAGCACGTCCTAAAATATTTTTTCTGTAGAAAGGCAGGATGACGGTAGCTGGAGCTTTTGCCAACTTCAGTGTTTCATTGTGCCTGTAGCGTGTTTCAGTATCTTGAGAGTCTTGCAAGATTTCTGAAAATTACTGAGTCTCTTAGTGTGACAATGGAAATATATTTTTGTCAGATACTCTTGTTCTGAGATCACAGTGTTGTGAGCCTGAGAGGAGCTGAAAAATGTAAAAAAAAAAAAAAAGATCAGAAACCAAGTTAAGCATATAGTGAGAAATCTGCATCACAAGTAACTTAAAACACAAGGAGAAAAGTTGTGGTGGTGCCTCAGGCCAGAAGGACTCTGCATTTCACTGGGATGGGTGAGCATGTTCCTTCATGAAGGTTGAATATGCTTTTGGCCAGCCAGACGTTAAGCAGTATCTTCACGTACCAAGTGACAATGCAAAAAATAAGTAGGGATAAGTGGTATAAATTTAATTTGTGGGCCTTGCCTGATTTTCTATTCCTGCTTTAAAGGCAACGTAGTCAACACAAATGTCTAGGAGGGCTCCTTTGTTACTGTCTTTGTGGCAAAGTTTCCACAGCCTGCTTACACCTTGCCTGAAGAGCCACACAATTCGGTTTTAACCTCTAACCGTTTGAACGTAGTTGTCGTAATGTCAGTGTCTGCTCAGGGTGTCAGTGGTCTGAGTATCTTACGGAAGAGACACAACTCGTTTACCTCTGGGAGCTGTGGTAACTGCTCACCTTGGCACGTTTTGTGTAGCTTTAGGGAGCACTTTGACCTTGAATTCAGGGGTACAGCAAGGAACTCTACTGCAGCTGGAGAGACCTTTATTTGCCACAGATACTGGAAGAAGGTAATAACTGAGTGGCTTTTCTTTCTGATATATGAAGTTCTTAAATAAACAATGAAGATTGGAGAAATAGAGTTGCCCTTATTAATATTCATAAAAGAAGGAAATTATTGCACTCTAGATCCTCCTCATGTATACATTTTTTTCTTTTCACTGTCAGGAATGATAGGGGGAAAAAGTAGGAGTAAGTAGTGTAGAGACATGAAAGAGGGATAGCACAGATTAAAGCTACTGTCAAGCACTCCACGAATAGTAGCACCAACATGCAACTGGCAAATCCTGTGCTGCTGAGGCTGGGAAACAGAAACTCCTTTGTTTAAGAGAGCATGGTTATGGCTTAGACCCCACATACAGTTACTAGAGGGGATTCAGGCATTATGTATTTCCTTGTGTCTTTTCTTCTCATGAGTTTCCAAGTATCAGTTTATTCCCTGCTGTGTTAATCAAGGTGACTGCCATGACAAGGAGCTTGAACACCCAATGACTCATTTCAAAAATATGTTGTGAGAAAGGCCAGTCATGGACGATCTATTTGAATCCCACAAAATGGGATGGAATACATTCTCAGATCGTAATTCATTTGTATTTTAAAAGTTTTGGTCATTCCAGCTCTCAAGTCTGTACAGAAATTCACATGGAAATAAAATATTTCCAGAAAAATAAGAATCTTATCTGCTGTAGAAAACCTGGTCACTACTGTTTCAGAAAAAGTTGAAGTTAAATTAAAAAAATACTCAAAGAATTAGAAGACTTTTCAACATGTGGAGTAGATGCAGCAGACTTGAAAAAGGAAAAGTTAAAAATGGTGGATAACCACAGAAGCATGAGAGATACAGACAAAAGGTATTACTGAATCACTATCATTACATTCTGCACTGCAGAAAGAATATAGATTACTATGTAATAATTATCAGGTATTTAATGAGGAGGAGAACAGAACAGAGAGAAATGATACCATGCTCCAAATGGATTTGTAAAACACTTATTTCAGAACTAATGAAAATAAACAAATAGGTTTGTCTGCTGCAGAAGAAATGCATCCTGGCATTCTGCAATTAGCAAGATGTTAATTTCCATTGTAAAGAACAGATCCAATCAATCAAATTGTTGGAGTAATATAATAGTGTGGCATCAAACACTGAAAACCAAACAAGCAATTTTGTTGGATTCAGAAAAAAGGTTTATAGCATGTAACTTTGATTCAGTAATTAATTCAGATTTACAGGAGTGGAAGAAGCAAAAGAAGCAAATCCACCTGTAGATATTTCAAATATTCTGAAATGTTTTAGCTTTTTAGTTTGGTGTTTTGTTTTGTTTTTTACTGTCCTAGCAGAACTTAAACCTACGTTGTAGCCTCTACCACATGTACACAGATAATTAAAGAAGGTATTTTGCTATTTAATTTTTATTTATTGTGAAGATTGTGGGCTATACACATTCAGTATCACCAGCTATAAATAAAGCCCATAGTCTTTAAGAGTTTGATTAAAACTGTAGTTATAAGATAGTGGAGACTCGGGCACAACATGTACTCATCAGTGAGACACAGCTGATATTTCATTTTTGTCTAATAATATCAAATTGATCATAGAGTCCTGTAAGAGCAAGACAGTGAATCAAGCTAAAGACAGATATTCTTTCCTGTTACTGAATGTAATTAAAAGCTGATTGTGAATTAGTGGCTACCATGGGAGGAGGAAAGTGAAATATAGTAATTCTAGCTTTGCAAAAGTATCAGCTTTTGGATTGTCTAAGACTGTGCACATAATAATAGTAATAGTAGTAGTAATGGTAATATCTTTTCCTGGTCTGATAGAGCACTGACTACTGGAAGTTTAGTTTTCATGGATGTATAAGAACTGTGGGAGGAAACTATTGAGGAGATTCTGCAGAGTTAGCAGAGCCCTGGTAGCTGGAAAGAGATTAGGAAAAAATGGTACCTGAGTATGTTTAAGACCCTGAGAACTGTAACAACATACTTTTTTCCATCTCTAATTGTTGTCTGCTGTACCTTTCTCTCTTTCATTTAGTTCTTTTCTCTGATTCCTGTCTGGTATTATGAGTCTGCCCTGCTTCTTTGGCTTGAGTGCCATGTGGTCCTGACTTGGTATTATACCTTTATGATATGCCACAGTCTTCCTGGGCACCTGTTTCTTCTTCTGTACCTTAACCCTCCCAGTCTTTTGCACTTTTTTTTTTTTAAAAAAAAAACCTCACAGCCACTCTTCTGCCTCTCACCAGCAAAGCAAACACAAGTTGAATGTACATGCTTTAAACATTTATGTTTATGTAAACATTTTAAATAATTTCAGGAAAAGAGTCTCTTGTAACTTGATCTTTCTGGCCACAGCTTCGAGTAAAATAACCACAATAAAAACTTAAAACCAAATGAAGCATTTAATTTTCCACGCTGAGATATGCATACAAAGCAATTGTGATGTCTTAGATTGGAAGTTGCACCAAATTGAAAGATCATTCCAACAGCTGTCTGAAGGTAGTCCCACTATGGAATTGAAAATGCAAAATAAGAAATTCAATAGATAAGCTGATTTTTTCTGAAAGATTGAATTGTGAAAAGATAAGCTAAGAAGGTAAAAATGTTTGAACTGCTCCAGCATAGCACTGCTACTGGGGAGGTTTCATCATTCACTAAGTCATTCTTATATTCAGTAAAGTTAATTAAAAATATGGCTATTTAGGAGACTAAATGATAATCGTAGTTTTATATGTAATGGTTTAAATTTGTAAGCTTTCCTTATTGTCCATTCAAAACAGAAATTTAAACCCTCGCTAGCAAAACAGACATATCATTTTACTGAAATAATGGAATGTAAATAAATATTGCGCCCTGTCTCTTAGTTCAGCATTTTTTTGCAATGCCTAAATGGGTTTGCATAATACTTTTTAAAAGATTGTGTTTGTACAAATATCAAACTGTTTCCAGTCCTTGTTTGGAATAGTGTTTAATCAGATTTAAAATGGTAAATGTTCTTTGTAAGGTTATATAATTTCACTCAAGCATATAAAGTGAACTATCTGTTCATAATATAATGCAATTTAAAATACTCAGATTTAAAAAAATGCATCTGAAAATTATGTTGCATATTATACCAAAACCACCAAAATTTTAATAATGAAACTTTAGTGAAACCCACGTAAAATAAACCAATTCTGTGTTATATACTGTGATCCTTGTACTCATCTGTGGGCACTGATGGGTTTGTGCGCAGTTTGCAATGCAAAGGAACTCATGGTAGCCAGCTATTAGTGCTGCATCCTGCTAGTGTTTTAAAAAACCTCAAATATGCATCTGCTCCATATAGTTTTATAAGAATAATATCCCTCAACAGCACTGCTCCTTTGTGGAAAGACCTTGTGATGTTGTGAATTTAACTTATTTTTTAGAGAGGGAGAAATCACAGTACACTGATATACTAAGAATTCTACTTTTAAACAAAATGACGTATATTTTTCCTTCTTGCCATAAATACATTATATCTGATGAGGATTATTGTTTTACATGGATTATTTGTGTTCTTCAGATATTACTTAAATTTCTTGATTTTTGTCAAACAAAATCATTAAAACCAGAGTGGCTTGGTTAAATGGGTTACAGATTGTCATTCTTATCCTTTCGATGCCTGAAAAATCAACTTCTTGTTTTGTGTTTAGAGACTTCATACACGTACTTTATTTTGCTAGTATTAAAATTGCCTGCTTTCTTGCTCCAGTGTAGGCAGTAGTTAAACCAGCTACATTTATTATAGAAATATATCCATGGTTAATTTTTCTATGTTAGGTGTTAGAGAAGGCGTGTACTGTGATCTTTCTTTGTGGTAAGCCAAAAGATTTTATTTTATTTGCTGGCGATGGTAAGTGTTAAACTTCAGGTAGACAGCTGCGTTTGCTAATTTATCTCTGAAAGCTGCATCTCTCAAGTGTTATGAAGTTCCTAAAAAATGTAATGTAAAAATAGAAGACATCATTTCTTCCATGTAGCATCACCCAGTGAAGTATGTAGCTTGGGAGATGCTGTAAAAGCCTTATAAACTTGAGAGCTGGGGAAATGAGCGTAAAGCAATACAAATGACAACACACTGGGCTTCACAGGTGGAGATTCTCAATAGTTTCATCCCTCAATACCACTTCTGTATTTACATTCTGATAAAAGATAAACAATACATTCATTCCCATTCAAAAAAAAATTTCACAGAATACATTCTCTAGCAGCTATATAAAATATAAATAATATATATATATGAATTATTATAATCTTGAGTATTAGAAGAGTAAAAGAAGAAAAGGAGTAAAGTAAATCCATGGCAAATTTAGAGATACAGTTAATAATTTAACAGGCATGACACACTGTTCCATCCTGTGTACTGCATGAGACAGGATTCCCTTGGAGTAGATGGTAAACAGTCCTGGAGTTCACTCTTGCAAGGACTTGAAGGTTATGTGCCATACCTTGAGGATCAAGTTCTGTCATGGGTGTCTCTTTTACATCCTTCATACTCTATTAGTAAAGGCAGTAATAAGCTATAACTTCCCTGACAAATTGGGAGATTTTTGCCTGCATATAGACATGACTTTAAATCAGTGGTAGTTCAGTGATTAGGCAGTCAAAAACATAGTATTATATTATTTGTGAATGATTGATATAGATTTTCCATGTTTAAAAGTTTAGGATGCATTTATTTATTTTTTGTTAATAAAATGCTGAAAGTTAAAAAAAAAAAGTATTCCTACTATTAATTCTGACAGTTATATAAACTTTTCTATTTAATTGCCTTTTCAAAAAAATACAAATGAAAAGGAAATTCTGAACATCAGAGTAGAAATCTCTGGAGCCTTCTAGGAATGTGAAGTCCTGAAAACAGAAGGTTTGTCTATCCTAAGAAAAGTTCTATCATTACTACAGTTGTGAAAAATTCCAAGTTAAGTAAGTGGAAACATTGAATGGGACTCAGTCACTCACTGACTTTAAAATATGCACAGTATGTTTGAAGATTAATACTGAGTTATAATATACCTTTCCCAAGTGCATTAGCAATATTTAACTTGAATTTCTTTGAAAACTTAATCAAAGTAAGATAAGCCTAAAAACCTTAAAGAAAAAAAAGCTTATTGAAAAGAATAGGATTTAGTGCAGTTTAAATAGTAACACGTGATATAAAGGTAATTTCAAAAAACCTAAAACTGTGGAGATCTTTATGTACTACTGTGCTTGAGATCATTGTTCAGCTACAATTTGCATTGCCCGGACATCTGATGCAGATCCTATGTGCTCAGATTTGGAGGAAGCTCCTGTGAAACTTTCCAAATGAGCCTACTTTACAATATATCTGAAATTAATTTGGCATGATGTTGCCAGTGTTTCTCTGTATTAGGTCACTAGAAAATATTTAAATCTTAACTAAATATCTGTTTGATTTGATTTTGTTTGTTTGTTTACTACTTAATATTATGCAGTAATCCTGAAGGACACTGATTTTTATCCATCTGAATGAGAAGACAAATGTTGTTATCAGCTTGAGTGGATTGTGTTTTGATTGATGACTTCTCTTGTGTCTTGCAATCTCATGGATTACAGTAGTGAAGCTGGGATATGTTTTCTCATACTTTTCAGACTCATCAGCAGTGCAGCAGAAATCTAATTATAGGTTTGCTCTGATGATTTCTACTCTGAAAGGAATTTAAAATGAGTTATGGAAACAGAACTATGTAAGTCAAGTGTGAAAAAAGTAAACTAAGGAAATAATGATTAATATGTCGATATGTAGATTGGGACATGGTGTTAAAATGATAGCTAACACAAAAACTTGGTCCAAAAAGTGTTACTGCTCATGCTGATGAATACTGGCAATGTATTTTGATCTTCTTGGCAAGGCTACTGCTGCACACTCTTTTGGCTGGGATGTGCTGTCTCTGGTCCCGGAGCTAGCTCATTCAGCTGCAAAGCCCTCACGCTGATGTAGTGGCCGCCTGGTAACTGGGCAGTGGACTACCTGGTGGTACTTCATACTCAGGTTAGGTGCTCCTCAGGTGTGATGTAGCTGAGGAGGTAGCTCTGCAAGCTATCTGGGAATGAACTGCTGGAAGAGGAGGTGCTTGTCTGTATCCAGCTGGCTGAAGCATCCAGAAGCCAGCGCTTGCTTCTGGCCAGGATGGAGCCTCCCTTTGCTCTGTTCACTCTGCTGGAAAGCCCCTCCCGGAGGTAGAGATCACACCTGGGGTTAGTGACAGAGAAACTGTGCCGCTCCAGAATACCGTCTGTGCTACTTGCTTGCCAAAGCGCAAAACCCAGGGCTTTCAATTCAACTTCCAGGTGATTTCCATAGTTACCAAGAAATACAGATACAGAGTTGTTCTCTGCTTTACCTTTGTGTGAGGTGCATTTAGCTCAGGTGTGCGCAGACACTGCCAGAGGAATCCCAATTCTGGACTTTCATTTGAATGAAGATCTTGAAGTTTTTATTTCTTGAACACCATCTGTGCAGAGGAAGCTTTATGCATCCCAGGCAACAAAATTGTAGTATATGCATTGTCAGGTATTTTGGGGATCCAGTGGCAGCTATACAGTCACTTGAGAATGTTGGTGATTCCTATGGAGACATTCCTTTGAGAATGTACTCTGGACTGTTCATATAGTTATCAATAAATCACAAAATTCATTAATATATTTACTGAGTATTGTTTAATGAGTGTATGTTTTAATTAATATACTTAAATTTCCTCTAAGCTGTCATATGTGATATCTCCTGAAGATTGCTGTCCTTTCAACTTACCTGTATTTCAGTGTTGTTTTTACGTTGTTCATTTTAGCTATGGCTATTATGAATAATCATCTCAAATTAATGCCATACCGAAGCTATTTCAGTATGCATTTATTTAAGACCTTTAGAATATTGTTTGTCGTGATAAAATTCTTGAATCCATCAGTTCAATGTGCCTGGGCAGGATAAAATCTTCAGGGAGTTCAGAGCTGGGAAGTGACCTCAGTCAGCAGTTCAGCTTTGATTTTCTGCTCCTTTAAAGCTTATTGATTCAACCAGATCTCCCCCCTTCAAAACTTCTATAAGAAAAATCCCCCATGGCATTTTAAGTGGATAACTGATAGTTCTGCTTATTCATTCTGTGTTTGTTTCCTAGCTGGGCTCCAGGACTACATTTAAATTTGGGGAAATGCCCTCTCAGCTCTGTTATCTGACTGAACTTCCTTCTTTTCTAGCTTTCTTCACTAAAAAATTGAGGACTAGAAAAGTTTTGCAGATGTTAGGCACAGCACTCAGCAATAACCTCACTGAATGAAAGGAGACTTTGTTCACAGCTCCTTCCCTCTGCTCCCACCTTTCTGGCAGTACTGTTGGATTTTAATCATCTCTGTTCTAGTCTGACACTGATGAAACCTTCCAAGAAACCACTTTTGGGGTACCAGGCTATTATGCTTTTTGAGAAGCCCTTAATCCCTCTTTCTGGGAGCTATACGATGCATTCAGATTAATCAACCAAAATTCTCTGAATAAGGCATAGAAAAACTTTATGAAGACCTGATGCTGTTCAGAACCAGCAGAAAGGTCACTTTATACTCCTGACTACTACTAGATATGACATGAAAGAACTATAAGTGGAAACAGCCTGTAGCATATGTAGAGGAACAATTCTGTTTCATTTCTAAATTTGTTAACAAGTAAAATGATGTGAATGAAATTTTCCATTATCTGCATCTGAGTTGTATCTTTAGATGCTCAGTTCTGTCCCCTGATTCTGCCCAATCCATTATATCTGCCTTTGCCCATTCTGTTTTAAAATTTAGAGATTCAGAAAATTTATTTTTCCTTTTTGTTCAGTGAAAGATTTTTTCAAAATGTTTTCTGCTCTTCCTGTAAGTCTATTCTTGTCCTGCAGAAGGAGTGAGCATAAACTTCGTGGGAGACTACTGCCTTTTGCACCTTTATTTTGCTCTTACATATGCCATCTTGATGCTGCAAAGGCTTGTTCATGCTGACCTTTATAATTTTTTGTTTGCTTTTACAGAGTTTTTGTAAGAGTTCATCATAATTGTTTATAGTAGTCCTAAACTCTCCATTAAATAAAATTTCAACAAGTCACTGTCCTAGTTTCAAGGTTGCTTTGTAGTGGGAAGTCTGAATTCAGTTGCCTTTTTAGACATTCTTTATCAATTTTGATACTGTTTTCTTCTGACAATTACATCTTTACTACCCTAGATTAAAAGAAATCTGGTTTAAATTATATTATTCTTTAACATGTTTGAACACATATTAATCAAACTGTCATTACCACACTTGGTATTTCATACCAAACAAATACTATTTTTTTCTGTGAGATTGCATGTTTAGCATTTGCATTCCCTGAGCCATTTCTGGAAAATGGGAATAATATCCAAAACCAATATGTAATTTTATTCCAGCATACACAAACAAACCTGTGCCAACCTTGTATCACAGATTTAACTGTTTTGTTTCACAAATTCTGATTTTTTTAATGCATTTACTATACTACCTTTTATTCTGTATTTGCCCTCACTTGACCCCTGTGTCATGCAGTGCTCTGGGTTTTTTTGTATTTTTCCATACCTCCATGGTGTTCAGATAGGTACTTTGTTGATTCAGTTTTTACCTATTAGGAATAATCAATGGAGCACTTCAAATAAAATTTCAGCTGAATTCAAATTCTCATTCTGAGCCGGTGCAGTGATTAGATATATCTTGTATAGGGCAGCCAATGTGAGTAGGTTTTATTTGTTTATTTTTGTATTGTGGCCTCTGCAGTGACAGTGCACGAAGGCTGTGTTTGGGAAAGCTTCTTGGGCATGGTTACGTGTACAACATTGGACTCTGGTACTTGTTCTACCTTTGTTGAGAGCTCTGTACCCATGACCCGCTCCTACTCTTTTCTATTGTTCTGTGTTAGCATAAAGACACACAGGAATTACTGAAACAGTAGTTAACCTGTTTTCTTTCAATTATCACGAGACTTGAAGTTGGTTGCTTCCAGCTCTTGCCTTCCTTACCTAAGTTGTTTGATGGGGGCTAGAGCAGGTAGAACACTGTTTCTTCACAGGTCCATTGTCCCCTGATCCTCACATCCCATCAGAGCATCCCTGTCCCTGTGGTACACACTCCTGAGTATGTCCTCACCACAGGAAAGACAGGATGATCTTATAACATAATTTCTTCAGGAATTTAGTCTTAAAAATGTGATTATTTTTTTTTTTTGTACACGCGTATGCATTGCATATATTGGAGCTATGGCTTGTCTTCTCATCTGCATATTTCTCATTTGTTGTTCATGATTGATTTGGGCATCAGAATGATTAAATAGTAACTTAGATTTTTCATATTCTTTGACTCCTCTCCCTCAGGAGTGAGAGGCTCAGAACACTGTGTCTGTATAGACTTGCATGAATAGAAACACTATATATTTTTAGTGGATTTTTTCCTGTTAGTACTAATGCATTTACATTTTATTTCTCATGCTTGGTTTTTTAAATAAAAGTCTATGCTCCCTGAGGATTGAACTAACATTTTCTGATTCTTATAACCCTCTCCTCACACTGGTATTATCTGTAAACACTTGAATCCTTCAGGACCAAAGAATGGAACTCAGTGTCAGTAAACAAATCACGTTTATTGCTTCTTAAGTGTTTACACAATGACAAAAATCAAGCCCCCAGGGAATCATATTGTAAAAAGGAACATTTGGTTTAAATTAGGTTTCCATGTGAAATATAGCTACTTTTTATGGATGTTGTGGGAACGTAAACTAGAAAGAAAATCTGCACACTGATAAAATGAAGGTTTGATCTTTTTTTTTTTTTTTTAATACAAACAGAATCGTGTACTAAGTTAATTTCTGATTCTGGCATTAATTAATCAAACAGAAGTTGGTAGTATGGTCACACTTAAGAAGGTGGGATTTTTTTTGTTTCATTTGTGATCTTGCAAATAGATAATGTGAATTATTTTAAATGTTCAGTGTGTATAGGAATTAGTAAATTTGTATATTAAATACAACTACCAATTTTGTGAAACTAAGTGAAAATAAAAATTCCAGTTTATCGACTTTCACTGTCCGTGTTGCAAGAACAATGGCTATTCAGTTTGAGGATGAGATTTGTTAGGTACGTGAATGAGAATTTACACTGCAGTTCTCTGTGGCAGCTTTAGAAATCAGCACTAGCTTAAGTTGTCTGATTTCTACCATGGCCCGGATGCATATTCAGTATACCTTATGTTAAGATACAGCAGTTTTTTTCTTAATATAAGTATTTTTAGAGTAGTTAATGATTTAACTGTTGTAACTGGATTATGTCTGTGCGTGTGTGTGCAGTGCATACGTGATTTGTCCACGAGTGTATGAGTAGAATTTTGACTGATACACTCCTGACAGAAGGAAACCAAAAAAGCTCCCCTTATCCATCAAGTATGCGTGAATGTTCCCAGAGGCATTGCTTTGGCTGACTGTGCTGTTCATTTTATTTTACAAGGTGAGCTCCTGGGTTACCTGGCTGATCCTGACTGCAGGTTCTATGGAGGAGAAACGAGAAGTCTTCTCATATTTAGTGCATGTGGCAAAATGCTGCTGGAATATGGGCAACTACAATGCTGTAATGGAATTTCTGGCAGGGATAAGGTACTGGCAACTCTTTCTTTAAATGGCTTTTCAGTGACAGATTACACTGCAGCTTCTTCTAAGCAGATGTCTCTGGAGAGCAATGGACTAAACAGAAATCCGTGGCTAAATCACATCATCTCACCCTGTGACATACTAGTAATCCCTTTCGGAAAAATCAAGCATGCTAAAAGCCATTTTTTTCAAAATGCTCTGGAGGCACCATTGGTTTTCCTGGTACATGCTAAATATGTTACATTAGAAAACATACTTTTTAAAAAAAAAATAATAAATTTTTTTTTTACAATGTGAAAAGAAGATGGGAAAGCAGTTGTGGTTTATATCATCAACTAAAACTTATGTAACTTGGGGCTGGAGTTTCCAGAACACAAGTGAAACATAATCGTGGTAACATTCTAAAAGGGTCAGTCTTAAATTGTAAAAAAACACCCAAACCCAAACAACCCAAAACAACAAAAAAACCCTGAAACAAACCCAACCAAACAGCTAAACCTCTTTTTAATCCCCCCAATTTACTTATACTGACTGATGTTGGGATCTTGTGCTGTCGTGGTCTTATATAGCCAGACCTGCAGTGTCTTCAATAGAGAGTGTGGGGTTTAAGACAGTTTGTTGCTAGTTTTCCTACAGAATTGCAGGTTCGTACAGGGCTGGGTGAGCAGGAGAGCAGTGCCTTTGCAGAGGACAACAAATTGGACTGAACAGGGATGAGTTAAGATCAGATTTCCAATCTTTCAGCTTTGGCCCTCCTTGTATATTCTGTTTCTGTAATAAAGCTTTAAAGTGTTTGTATTGTCACTCTTTGTGGTTTAGTAAAGATTCTCGTTGAGCTATTTGTTTACATTTTTGGTATATAAAGCACGTTTAAAACACTCATAGGCACGGGGAGTCTTTTTGGGCAGAATGCGTCCACAGTCTCCAAGCCATGTAAGTTGTGAGGGAAAATGCAAACCCAATTAAGGGCTTAATCTTATCTCTAATGCATCTGCACAGCACAAGGGAAAGAGAGGAGAGGAAGGCTAGTGCTGATTAGCAGTGTTTCCAGGACAGGGACAGACAGTGGGGTTAAGGATGTTCTCCTGTTGGCATTTCTGCAGAGCTTTTGGTATGTCTGGGGCCAGAGGTGGGTAGAAAGGCCATAACCTTTGCACAGACATACAGCAGTACTCCCAGTCCTCAGGGAGCAGCAGGAGCTATTTCTGTTTGAAGTCAAAGATTTTTGTCATCCACAGCACTGCATTGGTGCATGAGAGCTGGAACATGCTCCTGATTTATTTATTTCCAAGAAAATAAAAAATTTATTTTGTGAGTGAAATGGGGAAGAAAATCAATGTACATTTTTAAAAATGAATTTAATAAAAAAACCCAACCGCTTTTGCTAAGTTTATGGATTGTTCATAATACAACTAAAGGAATTTGTAATAAACCACCTGGTTATCTTTATGCCATTTCCTTAATCTTTTCTTATTTCTTCCCAGGCCCTTTTAAATTTAAGGCAATGACACAATGAAAATGTTAGAAAGCCTGCTTATATGTCTTGTGCAGCTGGGCTTATATTAAAATGTCAAATGTTACTCCAGTAGATCAGACGGCTTGTTTGTCCTCTTTAGTTTTGTTCTTTAATAATTCAAAGGGGGGAAATGGTCCACCAACCAGAATTTTCATAAAAATAATGACCTTGATTTCATTTCTGAGTGATGATGATAATTTCCTCTCTTATATATATGCTGCGAGTGTTGAAGTTGAATTTAAATTGTTTTTAATTTTTTTAATACATTTTGTGACCTCTTTTTGCAATAGGTCAAGAAAAGTTTTAAAAATGTGGCAATTTATGGACCAATCTGATATTGAAACCATGCGAAGTCTGAAAGATGCTATGGCACAACATGAGTCATCATCTGAATACAGGAAAGTGGTCAACCGGGCACTCAATATTCCAGGCTGTAAAGTCGTTCCTTTCTGTGGTGTATTTTTAAAAGAGCTTTGTGAAGTTTTGGATGGAGCATCAAGCCTCATCAGACTCTGTCCACGATATAACTCCCAGGATGAAACATTAGAGGTAAATGAGATTGATATTCTGAGAGGTTATGTTCATAGCCATCCAGTACTTTATTTTATATTATTTTATATAATTTATTATTTTATATGAAGTCATCATCTAATTAAAGGTTTTTTAAACCAGACTATTACCAGACTGTTCAGTTACATGGATGTCAATTCAGTTCCCATAGTTACTGTAGCAATTTAGATTTAGTTGTTTATACCTAGTTCAGTATTGGTGTACTGAGAAATAAACATTAGGACCAAAGGATCATGTTTATACTTTGCGTAAAGTAAGGATGTAAATCTTTAAAGATGTAACCTTTTTCTGTTAAATGCTCTGACCTTCCATTTAACTCACTGGGAATTAAAAGGTTTTCAGTTCCTTAAAACGGAATTCTGACATTCAGTGGATCAATCTTTTCCTCTATGAAAAGAAGCAATTCCTTTCAGTTTTGTCATTTTGGTTTTAAAAGAAAAATGTCCGTTACATGAAAAGATTAAGACTGAGGGTTTCTAAAAGTTTGCAGGAGGTATTGTAACTTACGTTACTTGATTTATGCAATGATTCGGTCTGTTTAGGATTGGAAGTAGGTACAAAATCTTATTAGAAGGTAGTAGGAAATACATGCTAAATATTCTTCATTCTCGTAAAAATTTCTTCACCGAGAAGTAGATGACACAATATTCTATTTATTGCTATATTAATATTTTTGATATCTTTAGTTTGTTTCAGATTACAGTGGACAAGATAATTTCTTGCAACGAGTAGGCCAAGATGGTTTAAATAATCCAGAAAAAGAATCAACAGCAAACAATATCTTTCAAACTATTCGGAGCTGCAATCGCAGTTTGGAATCTGAAGAGAGTGAAGATAATTTTAGTGAAGGGAGCGATTCAAGAAAAAACTCTTTGAAGGACAAAACCCGGTACCAGTAGGTATCATTTTATTTTCTATCGTTACCTGTATATGTCATGTTTTTAATCTTTAATTTCCTTTTATCAAGGCTTGCTTTTAGAAATAAGGGCAATTTTAACATCTTCCTTTGTATTTATCCTCTTCCGATTCAAAACGTTTCCCCACTGTAGTTATGCTAAGTATCTGATACTCAGATGCTTGGAAACTCTGTATAGTTATATTTTCCCTCATGATGTAATTACTTCCTCTCATGATAAGGGTAAATCCTTTTCATCTTACACATAGAGCTTTAAAAATCCACAGTTACGATTACAATTTTGATCTGTGGTGACAGGAATAGCACTGGGACATATCTGTTATCAGAGCTCAGAACATTATATTCTGCACACTTGGGCAGCGTTCTGTCCCTTTCAAAATAAACGTTATTTATTATCCTTCAAAAGACCTCTTCTTTTAAGGACATGTTCATTTGCGGCTTTTAAATTCTGTCTAGAAAACATTTGTAAGTCAGTACACATTTCCAGTTTTTAGGTTGCTGTAGTCCTGCTATATTGCATAGAAATTTATATAATGGTGCCCCATGAAAAAGGCCAGTGTTCAGTAATCTCAAATTTTCACTTTGAAGACCTGGTATATTCTGCACTATTCACCAGCAAGGAATATGGTAAATGCAAAGTTTAAGACATCACTTCATCTTCTAGACTGTTGCTTTGCAGTGAAGTTGCAAAGTTGACTCATATAGACATAGGTGGGTCAGCTTTAAGTAACTGCATTAGAGTAACATCAAATTAAGTAAGAGAACTGTACTGTTCAGAGGTGAAGTGCTGTAAAATTACATGAGGGTTTGCCTAAAAGAGCATGCTTATGTCACCACTTGAGGTATTTATTGCTAATATGTATCAGAAACTTCCATATGTTCAGAAGTATCCAACATATTTCAGCTACTTCCACACTAAATCTAATAAGTGACTGCCTGAGAAGGAGCTATCATCTTCCTGTTTTAAATGCATTTATTTCATTAACATGTATTTCTAAATTTCATTTCAAATAAATAATCATTATTTCCTGAAAGAGTGGTTTCTAATAGAATTATTCATATCTGGCTTTAGTTGCTGCTGGAAAGTGGAGCGGTAAATTAAGCCAAGAAAGAAAGTCCCACTTCTCTGTCCATTTATGTTGTCTCTTGACTTACTTCAGTTCAAATGCTTTCTTCCAGGAATTATTTTTGTTAATTAATATACTTTAAAATCAGCTTGCAACTCACAGTCACAATCAACATTTCACTTGGATGAACAAAGTAGACTTTAAATAGAAAAGAACAATATGGAGAAAATGAAGTTCTCTTTGTTATGGGTTCATTAAATCAGTTATTGGTAAATTAGTTATTTATGTTTCATATTTAAATATAATCTAGTAAATTCCACTCTAAAGTAGGAATTAAATGAGGGGAAAAAAAGCTAATATGACACAGAAATGAAAGTTTAAAATTTAAATGAACAAAACTGCAGATAGGTAATTAAAATTGTTTCTTGATTCAGGCTACTAACTGCTCAGTTATTAGTATCTGTAGTTCTGGTGCAGTAAGTACTGATTTTAACAGTATGATGACTTGTAGAAAAATACTTCTGAAAGTATTAATTTAGCTCAAGTACCTCATAGACTTTGGAAATTCCTCATTCACCTGGCATCTCTTTCCTGGGCATTCAGAGGGCTGGGTGAGGCACAGGAGCAAATTGCTGCAGAGACAGAAGGGCCAAATTCTGTTGTCCCTCTTGTATGGAGGCTGCGATGTTTGCCGTATTTTTGATGCTATGAACTTCTAAGGAAGAAACTTGGCTCTCTTTCTTGTGAGACCTTTCATATTTGCATACAGTACTATACTATAAAATCCAAAATATATAATAATTAAGTATTACCTGATAATTGTAGTACTGTAGTCATAAAGGCAGAAAAATACACTGTATAACATTTCTCATTACTTTAAAATTACAAGGAAGACTTTCAATTAGTTTGCCTTTTGATGATGTGGATTAGTATTATGGAACATAAACCCACCAAAGTTGATAGGTTAGTTTGATTTGAAGATAATGAAAGGCATCTAATAAAATCAGTTGGTAGGAGGTGTAATTATGTTCCCAGTTGTCTAAGCACATAAACTCTATCAATCTGTAATCAGTGACCTGTCTGATCACCCTGAATTTCTGCACATGCCAGATAAATATCAAACTTTAATTTTTATTAGAACTGTCTTGACAGTTCTCAAATAAAGGTAGATAGGAAAAGACAAAAAAAAAACCAAGTTTGAAATAGGTTTTATAGAATTGTTAATTGAATGACCTATTATGATACTCTAAACTTTGATGCATCGCTTTGTTAGCCTGATCTCACATTCACTTTTAAGCTTTCCTCATTACAGTAAATACCTTTTAAAATAATAGGAAAAAACCTCAAGTTTTTCCTCTTCATATCCCATGCAATTTTTCCCTCAAAAACTGCAATCTGCTTTAATGTTTCCTTTATCCTTTCTTTTCATTTCCTTGCATCGCAGTGCAGCACATGTAAAGAAAGCTTCTGATTCAAACCGAGTTCTGTAAGTGTGTTCTCAATAATTGATAGCTGTGTCGCTTTTGGCAGCTCATGTCAGAGGTTATGTTTCTGTATATGATGACGTGTGTGTGCTTGGCTTACCTGCTGCTTGTACATTTTAATCTGCAGCATGCCAGTGCTATCAAATGTGACATAAGGCATAAATGAAGCTCTGCTATTTCTGTCTCCACTATACTAGACTCCTCCAGCCATGCACATCTAGTCTCAGAATACATTTTCTAGCATTTTTGCAGAGACTTACTTGATTGTTTTGAGGGCATGGGAGAGAAAGAGCTGCTTTAGTTGTTTGTTTAATTTGAAAATCTTAATCTTGTATAATACAGGTAAATGTACATGTACAGGTAAATGTACATGTATCGGGTGAGACTCTGGTAAGACAGTTTATTCCAGCTCAGTTATAATGCATGACCTTTATTTCTAGGAAGATTTCTTAAGGAAATAGAGCTACAGTGAAGACTGATACAGTTTTTCTGCCTTTGTCAGTCCCTTCACCACAAGCAGTAAATCCTCAGCCTGTTGGCCACATCTTGCTAAATTTGGCAGAGAGGTGGAGATCTCACTGATTAATAAAGGAATCATTAGAATTGATGCATGGTATAAGGGAAAAGACGAAATTAATTAGTGCCATGGCTAGAGAAAACTTTGAGGAAGAGCTAATAGTTATCCATGCTGTTCAGCTTAGGGAGACAGTGTGACTTGTTCCAAGTCACAACATGAGCTGTCTTTTGCTCAGCTGGTAGGACATGGGCAGGAGCTGAGAGTATCGTAGCTATATGAAAGGGGAGGCACTGAGGGTATTAGGACAAGATGCCCTGAAGAATATGCAGAGGAAGCTGGTTTGGATTTTGTTGGCTGGATATCCTTAGGAAAGGCTTCATTAGTTTTGCTGTACATGGAACAGTTTGCTCTTTTATGTTCATTAAAGCAGTATCAAAATATTGACCATTTGTCCATTCATACATGTTAGAAGCTTCTGCAGGGAAGAAATTTTATTTAAACTACCTCATTTATTAGTTCAGTATTGTTGCTCTGTATCTAGTGTTTCTAATTATGGTAAAATATTTCAAAAATTTTGGTTGCTGCATACAAGTTTAATGTTAATATTTTGCTGAAGTAAAATTGAATTTTCTAATGGAAAGTATCTGATAAAATTCTTGCTGCATTCTTATGAGGAAGGTATGTATTTTAACCATTATTTTACAAGCGTTAATCAGAGAATTACATAATGTGAAAGGTCTGCATATTAAATCAGTAATAGAACAGAAATGAGAAGTCCTGTCTTCAGTCCACTAGATCCTGTTAACAGTTTCCACATACAGCACTTGATATTTCAACTGAGGCAGTCTTTTGCTGTGGATTTAGAAACTGGAATCACTTGTCTTTAAGATCCAAATGGACATTTTTTATTGTTAATGTAATGTTTGGAAAGTTCTAAGAAAATATAATTATATTGTTACAGGAGTTATAATTAATTGTAGCAGCATCTGTTAATTAATTTAAAATTGTGATAACATAAATTGTAATACTATAAAAACTACAGATGTTCCTGTAAGTCCAAAGTATATAGTGATGATAGCATTCTTTTTATTTGAACTACAGCGGAAAAGATATTCATCAATCATAGCATAAATCAGCACATGTATCACTAAATAGAAGTGTTTCATCTTTATTTACGTACAGATTTATAATTGGAGATCTTTCAGATTCTGAAAGTGATATATTTGAGCAGTTGAAGGAGTGGGACACAAATTCAACGGAAGAGCAACAAAAGGCTTTCTGCCATGGGATAGAACTCATTCCCTGGTATGTGTTATCTATCAGGGCTGACGTCCATCAGTTCCTGCAACAAGGGGCAACTGTCATTCACTATGACCAGGAGACACATCTCTCAGCACGTTGCTTTCTTCAACTTCAGCCTGACAATAGTACTTTGACTTGGACGAAACCCACAACAGTTTGCCCTGCAAATGCCAAGGCAAAACTGAGTGTGCTTGGTAACGCAGCTGAGCTTGGTAAATACCAGTTTCTTGGTAATACTGGACTGGTGGAAGGTTTTTTGGACTTGTTTTCAGCCAAGGCTGTATATATGGGACACTCTGGCATTGATATGCACACTGTGTGTGTTCAAAATAAACTTTGTAATATGTCCCTTGAAGAAAATGGTGTAACACTACTTTATGGACTTCAGACTACTGATAATAAGTTGCTGCACTTTGTTGCTCCAAAATATACTGCCAGAATGCTGTATGATGGATTGCTGGAATTGACTAAAGCTGTAAGAAAAATGAGGAGATTCCCTGATCAAAGACTACAGTGGCTACGGAAACAGTATGTCAGCCTTTACCAGGTAAAAGATGTCAACAGTTTAATGTAATTCAATTAGTTTATATTATAAGCAACCTAAAATTAAAGATGAGCACCAAATCTCCAACTTTGTAACATGGCTAAAGGATCTGATTCTCCACATAATGTTCTGTCAAACCTTGCATGTTTTCAATACACTGAAGTTAAATCTTTTTTTTATTATGAAGCTCTTCATATGTTTGGAGTTCTGGAAAAAGTATTTTATTAAAGAAAAAGCAATGATTGTACTTGAAAAGGGTGCTGAAATACTGAGTGATAAGGGTTAGGGCCAAAAAAACCCCAAAATAGCAAACAAAATAGTCCTTTGGTATTCATGCAGTAATTAAAAATTGCCTCCTCTTGATGTTTTGTCTTTCATTGGTTCCTTAGAGATGGCTATATTATTGCTTAAGAAAATGTATCTGTTCATATTCTCGTTGTTTTGTTAACACTGAGAATTTTTGTAGGAGGATGGAAGGTTTGAAGGCCCAACCTTGGCTCAGGCTGTTGAACTGTTTGGAGGCAGACGATGGAGTGCAAGAAACACCAGCACGGGAACTCTCACCAAAAGCATCGAGAAACCTAGTGTACAGAGAAACAACACTCTGGGAATAAGTGCAGCTAAGAAAAAGAAGAAAGTACTCATGAGGGTAGAATATTTTGTTATTCACATATTTTGTTGCTTTTCTGGATGATTTGTTTCCTTCCTACAGATACTGCGTAGCTAACTATATTCTGAACCAGAGAAAATAAGTTAGATGATAATTTTAAAACTGTTTATTGCAGTTTCAGGTTTTGGGCTTATTGTTTTCCAGTTGTATAGGTTTCTTTTCTCATGCTTGAAGATTCTTAGGACATGTGGGTGCTGGGGCTAGGGGACAGAATCCTGTTGAGACCTTTAAGTGCTACCTCAGTATAAAGGTAAAATATTGGTAATAATAAAAATACTAATGTGCAAAGAGATGTTTGGAGGCTGCTGTCAGGTTCCTTGCTCCTTTTTGTTTTCATGTTCCCTAAACCATCACCACAGTTATTTCACCCCAGGTTAGCACACAGTTTTATCTTTTGTGGGTGACAGGAACACTGGACTTCGTCTGACAGTCTCCTCTCTTTTCCTGGACTCAACCACTTTCAGCAATAGCCAGGAGAGAGGAAAATGCAGGGACGAGCAGCTCTACGCTATCCACATGTTCTAGTGGGCAGGTAGGAGAGATCTTCAAATTACAAGATCCATCATCCTCTTTAGGGCTCCTCTGCACCAGCAGAATAGTGTAAAACCAGCTGCACCACTTTAGAGAGGCGCGATCATTGTTGTCTTCTGTGTGATGTCAAACTGAGGTAACACCTAATGGTTCCACACTTCCCTATGCATCCTGTTCAAGTTGCTTGTTTTTTATTGGTATCAGCCTTAGAGGAGTCTGTTTCGTAAGGAATAGCTGATTTATCCCATGGTTTTCTTACAGATTGCACTGATAAAGAATGGAAAAAATAGTGGGTTTGGGATGTTTATTGTGGTGCTCATTATTTCTAGGGTGAAAGTGGAGAGGCCACTGATGATGAAATGGCAACTCGGAAGGCAAAAAGCTGTAAGGAGTATCGTAATAGAAGTGGCTCAGATCCTCAAGATATTGATGAACAAGAAGAACCAGGTAGATATATAGCTTCAGTACTTAAAAGTCCCTCAGGGTTTTGCTCAAAGTCTTTTTATACAGACATTTTTATGGTGTTAAATATATATGTTTATGATATAAAACTACTTTTGCTGTTGAAACTCCAAATGCCGTAAACTTTTAAATTAAATTCTGTAGTTGTTCATTATTGTTTTTTCATTTGGTTTCAGCAGCATTTCCTTTCCATTTAGATGAAATGGGTATATTAAGTGTTGCTCAGAATGTCTTGGGACAAATCTAGAATCCCTTTAGTGTCTTACTGCGCATTAATGAATTACCATGTAAGTCTCTTGGACAAAAGCATTTGTATTGGGCCAGATGTTCTAATTGTGCTGCAAACTTTTGCTTTCTCCATAGATCAAAATACTATTAGTAATGCTTCTCCTTCTAACAACCTGCCATCAAGAAGAGCTCACTCTCTGACAGCATCTGGATCTCCTAATTTAGGAGCTACAACATCTTCACCAGCAAGGCCAGTCTCCTCTCCTGTAATGTCTTCAAGCAAGAGTCAGTCCAGGTAAGGACAAAATCAATGCTTTGATTTGAAAAGAAAAATGTTACTGTTACTTAATTATTAACAAATGTAGTTTTCATGCCAAACTGATAAAATGTGACAAAAACAATGCCAGAAATGTCATTAGCCTTTTGATAGACATCTAAACCACATTGTAGAACAAGATAGGACATTTAAGCTGAAATGCCATGAATCTGAAGATGGCTTTGTAGCAAGTCTTTGAGCAGCATGCTTCAGTTTATGTCTGTTACAGAAGCAGATTGGAATGCTGTTCCAAAACTACACAAATCTGGAGTTTAACTCTTTCTCCAGATCTTCTCCAAAACCTTATGATAGATGTCTTCTGTATAATGAAAATCAACAGAACGGTTATACATGTGTGAACGGAAGTTCTGAGTTTTCTCAGCACAAGTCATTTTTACCTGGGGGAGTATTAACTTCTGCTGACATTCCTGGTGATGATCGCAGTCGTCTCTCAGGGAATTGGAGGAATAGATTTGAAATCTTTCTGTTACAGACCTCTCCTCGAACATTCATCCTTTTTGTGTCACTTAGGCAGTGCAAAAGGTCATGCTGTGATTGCGCAGTGACATCGTGCACTAATGTATTAATACTATGAATGGTAATAATGGTGGTGGTGGTAGTAGTGGTTGTAATAATAATCTAACAATGATAATATGTCAGGGATGTGGATGGTACTTTATAACGTACAAGAAGACAGTTTCAACAGAGGCCTTCCAGTTCCTTTTAACAGAATGAATACTGAGGTACAGTTGTGAGTATGAATCTTGGGTTTTCCAGGAGAGCAATGGTAAACAATGGAAGAGATTACTGCTGCTGGTAGAACATTATTTTGAAGAGACGTGTCTTGTGTAATGGTTTATGTTGTGTATTTCTTGGAGATTTTTTTTGCTCTTAAAATGGTTGGATTTGGCAATAGATGTGAGTAGTAGAGCCACCTGTGGACATCTGTTGTTGGCTGCTTGTCCTTTTAACACTGCTTTCTGAGAGTTTTATTATCTTCTTTACTCTTTGTTCTTCACTGTCATTCACAACCATGGGATGAACATACCTGACTAGGATTTATCACTGTAGGACATTTCTCTGATTTTTCTTTTTTTTTTTAATGATTGGAACACCTTATACAGTAACCTAAAGAAATACTGCTTTACTACCTCTGGAAAATGCTTCTCTGTTTTGCAAATCTGCGTTTTGCTTTTATGCCAAAATAATGGTTGTTCTCTAAATGAGATTAAAAGGCTCAACTGAGAACTCACATTCCCAGGGAGAGGACCGCTAATGTTCCTTTAAATCCTCTCAGTCCCGGGTTTCTGTACAGATCCCTGTGCAGCTTAGCACTGTGGGCCTCCCCGAGTTATGACAGGTTTTCCCTGGAAAAGTTGTCTGGAAATTCCACGGTGTCACTTGATAGAGCTCTCCCCAACTTGATACGAACCTTGCTAGAATTTGCTCAGGATACAGCTGTATGGCTGTTTCATCTGTCCTGAGGAAATCTTCCTCAGAACAGAATTACCTGTTTTACCCATTACTTTGACTCAGTTTTCATGAGCCGTTAAGAGACTTGGAGCACTGGAGAGAGTTTTATTCTTGGTCTTTACCCTTCAGACCCTTAATAGATCTGAGTTGTGCGTGCCAATTTTCATGTGTGTGGACACTTGATGTGCTAAAAGAACGTGTAGTGCCTCAACTGTGATGTTAAGTCTAAGCTATGAAATAGTTGGCGTTCTGCTTTGCTGCAAAGTCCTGTGATCACCCACCCGGCATATGTATTGATTCACTGCTGGGATCTCTTTTAGAGGAAACCAGCTGGTTGCCTGCAAGATGAAATTTAGGTGCAGTTCTGGGACTATATGCTCAAGACACTTCTGTAATTAGATAGTATGGATGGAGAGCCTACTCAGTCTCAAACCATCTATAATACACTCCCAGCAAGGGTTGTACCTTCAGGCAATCCACCCAGAGTCATGGCATGTCCTATTGCTTTCTCTTACATTAAATAAATGGCAGTCTGTCAGGCAATAACATATGCCGTAGCTTATTTCAGCTGCTTCATGTAGAACACACGCCAAAAATGAAAAAGATGTCTTAGAGACAGGCAAGCACCATGGGGGACCACACCAGACCTGACCCAATTGCTGGGCAGTGCAGAGCAATGTGAACTTGAGCCTTTCTGCCCTACTCAGAAAAAGTGGCAGGATGGATGCCTTTAGCAGTATAGATATAACTGACAGAGGAGCAGACTGGGGCAGTGGTCCACAAGCTGTGGTACGTATAGACTGGGACAGTGCAATATTCTTCCTGGAAGCTGCTGCCCTTAACAGTGGTGATACACAAGAAAAGTAAGTTTGGGAACCCACAGGGGCTGAACACAGACATCTTTTGTTTCTTTTTGCTCCATTTTTGTTGTTAATTGTGCAGTCTCATAAAAATCAAGTTACATACTAAGTTATACCCAAACAGTTTTGTCAGTAGCATCATAAATTAAGATGAGGTATCTGTTGTCCAAAGTAACTTGTATACAAAGTGCTTGTATGCATTTGTATGGTGCTGCACAGATTAGAGCCAACAGTTTATTAATTTAGATTAGCTTCTGGATTTAGACTGAAACACTGACAAGGCTTTATACATGGAGGCAGTGTCGGACACGAGCTGGTTGTGCACATTAGGTGAGTGCATGATCCCTCACAGAACCCAGAGCTTAGAAGAGCGAGGAGCAGAGGGTCACACTGGGCTGTGCAGAAGCCTTTGCAGCACAGAAAGCTGAGCTGATAACAAATGCTTGTTAGCTCCAGTGTAGCAGCTAGGAGGAAGACAGCAAGAGATATTTCTATTTCTTTTACTCTTTCTCTTGCCACATAATATGTGCATTATCTTTACATGACTAGTAAATTAGATTGTCTCCACTAAGTGAGAAGTGCTAAATAAAGTAAAATTTCTTAAACTGAACAAAAAAATTCTAAATATAACAATAGCAATTTAAAAAGGGGAGGACCTGGCTATCTTTGTTGTACATTTTAAATAATAGTAATTCTTATAGGTAGAGAAGGAAAATGGTATTTTTACATATATAACTCACAACCTTAAGATTCCTGACCTTCTTACAAATAATTTACGTTGAGAATAAATCCTTGTACAATACAGATATCCAGATAATTTCCAAACACAGGTAGCCTGCAGCTGTCTTCTGTCATTCTTTCAAAGCAGATGTGCATCCAGCAAATTCTCAAGTTCTTTGGAAATCTAGTGCTGCCTGTAAGGTGGAGGAAGAAGGGGAAGGAGTGTAATGCCCTGGGAAACAGATAACAGGATGTGGAAAATTAGAGATGGGGGCTTTTTTGTGAAGAGAGAGTAAACTGCCTCTCTCATTTACTCTATACAGGTATAATCCAGACTGTTATTAATTACAGTTGTGGTTGTTGGCAGTAGTGGGGTTTTCTTGGGGGTTTTGGCTCTTTTTAACAGCGTGTATTTATTACCCATGGAACAATTACGGAAGATGCTCTAGTGATCAGATCCAGTGAAAAGCTGAGCATTACCATCTGCTGCTGTCTTCCATTCGGTACTCTACAGTTCCAGTCTATTTGCTGGAGTTAAGAGACTTTCCTCATCATGGTTTATTTTTCTTGTCTGATAAAAATGTTAGGAATGATTTTACCCAAAAAGTCACATGCAGTATGCCATAGTGATGTCAAACAAATAAAACATTTTCAACTAAAGTAGATGGTATTTTTTAATACTTTTAAATCACATTCTGTTTTCAATTGCATGCATCCATCCATCCCAGGCCAGGAGTGATTTGAGGAATCTGGTCTAGCATGTTCATGTAAAAAGTCGCGTGCTTGCAGCAAGTGACTGCAAATGCCTTTACAAACACTGGACAACAAGCAAGTCCTGTTTTTCCATCACAGCTGTTGGAACTATTTGTACTGAACCTGATGGCAGAATTCATAGATTAATGGATTTGTAGCTTTGAACATTACAGAGCAATAAAGTCTGACACGCTGTCACCTAGTTTGGTATTTTGAAGCAAATACTGTAACTTCTGGAGATAGTTATGTACAATTCTTGATATCTGTGCTGGCTGCTTAGATCTCTCCCTTTTCAGGATGCTGTTGCTGGCAAATCCCATTCCTGCAGTGTGTGTTCATTGGTGTTTATGCCCAGAGAGGAACTCAAGAGCTCATCGATGCAAATTAGTCTATGAAATTCATTATGGACTTGTTCATGCTGCTCAAGGGATAGTTCCAGTCAGGGACTAACTAGGCTTACTAGTGTAAATCCTGTAGTAGCCTAAAGATTTTGGGATGTGGCTTTTGGAAATGTACTGATTCTCCTTCAAAAACTTCATTCAGCTGCACAACTTTGGTTAACAATTGCAGTTATAAAGAAATTGGCCAGGGTCAGTATTACTCAAGTCAACTAAAACAATGAGCACCAAACAGCTAGTTGTTTCTGTCATAATTTTCTACCTTTGCTCTCAAGAAATTCCAGTCTACTTTCCTTCCCTCAACCCACAAAGCTGAAAGGAGGAAAACATTAAAAAACTCATTTCTAGAAGGAGACTCCAGAGGCTACCGTCCAAGCCTAAAAGTAGAAGGGGACTGTAGCTTCACCTGTCTTTGAGGTATATGATAATCCCAACTGTTCTTGGGAAATGGTGGGGAAACAATGAGGGTTGAGTGAAGGAAAGGGGAAGGGTTACGCTTATTAAAATCTGCACCTTTAATGCTCCCAGGTATAAGAAACCCCAGATGCATAAGGAAAATATTTGATCTTTTTTTTGCATACCCAGTCAGAATATTACTATTTTATTTTGACAGCACAGAGCTTTGAGGAATTCTACATCCGTTTTATTTTTCCCTTAGCAAATCTTCAACAAATCTCATAAACAGCCTGCGCCACAAGAATACTGCCATTGTTTTCTTTAAAGGGAAAATGAGAATGCTTTCATTTATGCCATTTGCATCAGGCCCTTTTGCACATGGAAAAGTTTTAAATAGCATGCATATGCATTATCAGTTCTGGCAAAGTCTGCAGCTGTCTTGAGGGAAAAGAAGAGCTGCTGTAAAACAAGAAGGTACAACTTGTTATTATGCATCTTATAAGGTACTGCTTTATTTGCTTCTTCCAGATATTAGTAATAAACACATTAGGGAAAGCACAAATAAAGTGTTAATGCAGTAATGTGTAATATTTCAATAAGTAGAAATTTACCTTAACCAAACTACAGCAGTCTCTTTCTGATTTAGCACATGGAGCAGCAGTAGCTGGCATGGCCGCGTTAAAGGAGGAATGAAGGGGTTTCAGAACTTCATGGTGTCTGATAGTAACATGACTTTTGTGGAATTTGTAGAGCTCTTCAAATCTTTCAGGTAAAATATATTTTTATTCTGTACGGATCTCATTCATCCAAGTTTATAAAAGAGCAAAAATTGAACTTTTCAATTCTTTTTTGTAGTGTCCGCAGCCGCAAGGATCTGAAAGACCTTTTTGATGTCTATGCTGTGCCTTGCAATCGATCTGGTTTAGAGCCTGCTCCACTTTACACAAATTTGAAGATTGATGAAAATAGCAGTGGATTCCAGCCTGATTTAGGTTTGTTAAAGAAGAAAATACAGCTGTTAGACTGCTGAACCACTTCAGTTATTTCCCTTAAGAAAAGTGTCCCAGTCACATCTCATAAACAACTATCAAGTATAAGTTTAAGTAGAGGATTGCTGCCATGCCTCCATTAATACCTAGTTAGCAGGATAAAGACAAGTTCTTTGTTCAGAAATGAAGGGGAGGAAAAGTATTGCTGCTTTACTTTTGCCAGATATGTTTGTAACTGGTATAGCAGAGGCATAAAACTTGTTGCTGAGCAGCTGGGCCAAACACAGGGATTTGTATCTGATTGCAGGAGCTCTGGCATCTGCTGCAGGGCTAAAACAATGAGAAAATGTAGGGAGCAGAAATGAGGAGGCTGTGCCCTGTGTCTCATTTGGTTGGTTTTTTTCCTATCTGGGTTCCTAATAGATCTGCTTTATGTAGGACAAGGGGGAAGGAAACCTCTGTCCCCCTTTACATTACCCAGTTACCATAATCTAAGTCTGGAGCTTTGCCCACATTTAAAGAAAACAATTTTTCTGCCAAGCAGCCTGTGGGGAGGGTACAGTACAATTGGCATATAGGACTGGAGGAAGATAAATGGTGATTGCACCGGAAGGTTTGGGGTTGTACACAGCAAAGGAAAGGCTTTGAGGCTGTAGGTGGTGGTGAGAGGAAGCAGGAGGGTCCTGGGTGACTGTGTGTGAGAGCGTGTGAATCCATAGTAAGGGTCCAGGATTTTGTTTATAGTAATTGAACACTGGTAGTCTATTCCCACTGTTTTCATCCACACTTAATACTCTTTCTTGTATTAATGAATAGAAACAAGATGGTTTTGTTTTAATTTATTATGTCAGCGCTAAAATACTCAGTCAGATATGCATGTGTATTATATATTACATTATATTCTATACAGTATACATAATACACATAAGCTTATATTTATATTTCCTTTGTTTTCTTTAAGATTTGTTGACCAGGAATGTTTCAGACCTTGGTTTGTTCATTAAGAGCAGGCAGCAACTATCAGACAACCAGAGGCAGATTTCTGATGCTATTGCTGCTGCCAGTATCGTAACCAATGGTACTGGAGTTGAAAGCACATCGCTGGGAATATTTGGAGTGGGAATCCAGCAGCTAAACGACTTCCTAGTGAATTGCCAAGGAGAACACTGCACCTATGATGAAATCCTCAGTATTATCCAGGTCCGTAATACAAACATCTTGCACTTCCTTTCACTTGATCTCGTTGCTTCTGTTTTCCCCACTAGCATTGTCCACCTTATAGTCAGAATAACATATCAGTGTGGATATCTCCTTTCACACTGATGTTGTTGCCACAGTTTACTTGAATGTAAAATTTAATACTACCTTTATTCTGGGCTATAAAATTGTGCAGATGTCCATAAAAAGAAAAAAAAATAAATCATGCAAATAAACAGTTTTATTGAGTATGTGTACTTTATCTGGAAAGGGATGTCACCACTTGGGAAAAGTATTCGTGGCCATGCGCTGCTTTTTCTTTGTCTGTGACCACCTTTGATAGAGCTTAACCCTAATTTGGAACTTAAAACCCCACTATTTCCACATATTTTTATTTTATTATAAAAAATTTTCCAGAGTAAACATGGACATTTTATTCTCTTATGTACAATGGCTGAAGTGATTAGAAAGTATGTAGAAAATTTTGAATTCCCCCAAACATGCGTAATTAATATACTCCAAAATCAAGCCCCCACTTAGCAGTTAACAAGGGCTAAAAACTCTGTATTTCAACTATCAACATGTAATAAAGATCACAAAGTTTAAAAGACAGAAATTCTAAAGAAACATCAAGCTAGCGTACCATAAGTCTCTTTAATTTGAGATGGTGGTGTGTTGTGTTTAAGCACAATAGATAGAAGGATGCCTGATTATAGATACTTTTTAATTACAGCTTAAGTGCTGACTCTGCTTTTAACAGGAAGTTGAATTAGATGACCTGCCAACATCCTTTCCAACCTGAATAATTCTATGATTTACAATTATGAGTATGCTTGCTTAGGGATTTGTAAAACTAGCATGAGCATACTGCAGGCACCTAATTGCTGTATCCACAAAAAGACTGGGTTTACGTACTAACTGGTTAATGAGCAGACTACACTATGAAAAGATGAAAAAGCCATATTTCTAAGAGTTGTTGTTATATATCTCTTAAATTTCCTCTTTATAGAAATTTGAACCCAGTGTGAATATGTGCCAGCAGGGGCTGCTATCTTTTGAAGGATTTGCAAGGTAATTATTTATGCGTTAGTTTACATATATATATATATATATATATATATGATACCAGTGTATTGGTGTTTGTGAAACACTCACAAAATGCTCAGCACAGCATAAAATATCCTCACATCTTCTTACCTCTAGATTTTTGATGGATAAAGACAACTTTGCCTCCAAAAACGATGAGTCACAAGAGAATGCTGAGGACTTGCACTTTCCACTGTCATATTACTACATAGAATCTTCACACAATACTTACCTTACTGGCCATCAGCTTAAAGGGGAGTCCTCAGTAGAGCTCTACAGCCAGGTATGCAGGATTGGATCGTTGCGTGGTTTTCAGCATGAACTTGTTTATTTAACTGGCAAGTCGCAGAGACATGACCTTTTTGCTTTGAAAATCTAAATGTCCTAAACCCCTGCTTGCAAAATGTTGGAAAACATGATGTGTGGGAAAGCTGCCTGTAAGCACAGTTGTGCTCAGATGCCTTTTCTAAGGCAAAAAAAAATGGGTTTAGTTTGAGATTCATAGCATTTAGACACCAGTCGGTCTGACCCAACCTACTAAAATTAGACTTTCCCACAGGAAAGACTGATCTAATATTTTAGTTCATTCAGATGTCAAAAACACTAGTCAAATACTGTACATTGCACTGCAAAGACAAATTTCAAATGGAACTTCTAAAAACATTACTTCTAGGAATATTCTACGGGTTTTTAGACTTTATGCCTGATTAGTGGTGAACAGGAAAAGAAGGATTTCTCTCTAGGGCTTTTGGTCCTGTGTTTGTTTGTGTGTGTATATATATATATTTGTGTGTCTGTGTATTTACCAAATGCTAGAGAAAGCATCAGACTTCCTGCGAGTAATGTTTTCATTACTCTAAATATTAATGACTTGCCATTGGGAAGGGCTCATCTGGCGTCCCATGTGCTGCTTTGCCTGGAGGTGTAAGACAGAGGGGTGAGGCTGTGTTAGGAAAGCTCCAATAACATCATTGCGTTAAATAATGCAATTGCAAAGGAGGTTCCTGTAGTAGCACTGCACAGAGTGATGTCAGTATTGTGTTGGTAATAGATGGGAAGTGAGATAGAGCTCAGCAGGCTCTGAATTTTGCATGATGCAGAAAAATTTCTTCCTGTCCCTCAAGAAACTGTTGCCAGAAGAGAAAGGGCACTTTGTACTGGCTCAGTGTGTCTGGCTTTCACGGAAGTGGTGGTGCACCAGCTATGGACACAACTGCCTGAAATCTAGTTATTCAGGTTCTGAATAGAAGTAATTTTTTCTTTGTTCATGAATGCTTTGGCTGGAAATGGTTTTGATTATCAAGATCTTTGTTTTCAGTAAAATATTTAATTGTAATGCACATAACTCTTTTAATGATAGGCATGCTAAATATTGATAGCAATAATAAGCTGGGCTACCAACAGATGGGTTAGCTTATCTTTCCCTCCATCTTTCCTCTTGGCTTTCTTCAGTGGTTTTCTAGCAAGTGGGCCTTTCTAAAACAAAAAATGGACAGATGGATGTAAATTAGCTTAAATATCATTAAATAAGATGGTTTGGCACATTTCCATTCTAACTATCCTCATGGAAGTTGTTCATAAGACATTATTTTCAGACCTTCTACTTAAAAAAGCTAACAACAACAAAAAGAACCAGCAAAGAAACTGCAGATGCTATGCCCATGATCTGTCATGGTTGCAACATGGAATAAATTGTTGCACTGCTTTATAGCTGCTTTTGCAGGCAGAAATATGGAAATGTTTCTTTCCCTCGGAACATTAAGCCATGTATTAAGAACCACTTTCTGCAAATAGATTCCATATATCCTGTGAGATACCATGAGTTTCAAAGCTTTATGATACTTCTCGTAAGAACATAAATGCTTTCTTAATTTTCCCACTCTCTCAACCTAGGGAATGCAGTTAGCTGGGTACTGTAGATTATGTCAGGTGTGTTTACTCCACAGAAATTGCTCTCTCCAGCACTTTTGCTGAATCACTGGGCTTTCGTTTAGCTTTGCAATGTCTGTCTTCTGCTTTGATTGCATGAGACTGTGGCTTATTATACATGCTTACACTGTTCAATTGCATTGTAGGTTCTTTTACAAGGCTGCAGAAGTGTAGAATTAGACTGCTGGGATGGCGATGACGGGATGCCTATCATTTATCATGGGCACACTCTTACTACGAAGATCTCTTTTAAGGTATGCTGGTAATTGCATGTTGAAAGAAAAAATTAGAAGAAAATCAGTATTTTTTTCTCTAATGAAGGAAAAAAATTCTCCTACTAGAAAAGTACAAATCCTAATGGGCTAAATTGTAATAAAATATGAACTATGGACTACGTCAGTCATGAACTCAATTGTAAACATTATGCTTTTCAAATTAGTTTTTGTAGCATACGTACTGTGATTTTCTGTCTTTTTATTGTCAACATAACTAACATAAGTAGCTGTTACCAGTTCTGTTGTAACAAGATGCTAGGTTGATCTGTAGGAGGTTGTTTTGAAAGAAAATTGTGGATTCTTTCTTCTTAGAGGGGAAAACAGGTGTCTTCCTTACTCCCCTTTCAACTAATAGTAAGTTATCTGAATGCTGCAAAATAATCACATGTTCTTTCAATGACCTTTCTTTCTCACAGGAGGTAGTCGAAGCTATTGATCGCAATGCATTTATCACCTCTGACATGCCAATTATCATATCAATAGAAAACCACTGTTCATTGCCTCAGCAACGCAAGATGGCTGAAATTTTCAAGGTAGGCCATACATTGTGGTAAATTATTCTAAGCACATGCCTTGGGATTTTCTGTAATATATCACATGGTCTTGATATTTCAGAATGTATTTGGAGATAAGCTGGTAACAAAGTTTTTATTTGAGACTGACTTTTCTGATGATCCCATGCTTCCTTCACCTGGCCAACTGAAAAGAAAAATCCTGCTTAAAAACAAGAAGCTAAAAGCCCATCAAACACCAGTGGATATACTGAAACAAAAGGTAAAGTCCTTCCTTAATAGCAAGAAGACCTAACTTTTGTTAGAAAGAATTCATTTGTGCTTGAAGTTTTTGCCATTCCGATATGTACAGTGTAATGTCTAATTGCGTGTTCATGCTTGGAAGACTCAGAGTGGATTGTAATACTTTCAGCTAAGTAGACAAGACATATAGTAAAGTATAGCTACAGCATAACAAAATTTTAGTGTATTTTAGTTTTATAATACTTCATAGTAATATGATTAGCACCACATGCCTTATATGATAAAACATAAATGAAGTTTCAGTCTGAGGCTATAACATTTGTTGTTCATGTTTGTTGAGAGATAGTGATATGCATTGAGTATGTGTGTATATATACACTATGTAGGAACTGTTAGTAGAATTCTGCTTTGTTTCTTTTTTCATATTCAAGCCAGGCAAATACTCTCTTCCTCCCTTTTTGGGGGGCAGTCTGCTACTCAATTAGTGCTTATACCCATATGAGAATTTTTTTTTGGTTTCTAAAAATTAGGGCTGCATCTCTGGTAGCCTCAATTTAACAATATCTAAGGTTATTCAGCAGTTTGAATCCTTGAAAATTAATTGCTTTTACACAAAATTTAAACACAATTGAATTAGAATTGAGTTCTTGTATCAGAATAAGGAAATCACACTGACCATACCAGTATATGGACATTCTCTATCGTTTACAGAAGTTACAAACTGTTTCCAAAACAGCATACCTCAGACTGGAAAAAGACATTCTTGCTCTGAATAATATGCAAAGTGGACGTTTTCCCATAATTAATCAGGTTTCATATCTTATTGGGTGTTTTTCTACCAATACAAATTTTGTTTATATTCAATCCCTTAAAATGGCATTTTAGTTTGATCTTAACAATCTTATTTCTCATCATATATATTCAGTGCTTTCATATAAATAAAATAAGATGCAAACAGTGGTGAAAAAGCTTTCGCTTTTTAAAAAACACTTCTGATAATGTAATAAGTGGTTCTGTTGCTGTAGGCTCACCAGCTAGCGCATATGCAAGCACAGGCCACCAATGGTGCTAGCAACCCCACACCTACCAATGAAGAGGAGGAAGACGAAGAGGATGAATATGACTATGACTATGAATCTCTCTCTGATGGTAACAATATTTATTTATTTATTTATTTATTTATTTATTTATTTATTTAAGTATTTATTTCAGTGCTGTTATTAGAACTGTAGCAATAAAGCATGTAAATATTTTAGTTCAGGAATGATGTAGGTAAGTTGATCTTACCTTGTAAGAGGAAGAGGTAGTAAATGTCCTCAGTGGCACTTTGGTGCAGTAGTCTATAATACTGTGAAAATAATTTGACTGTGTAGAGGACTTGAGTGTGACTTTAACTGCAACCAGTAGAGGTTTTAACTCTGCAGTGTATACTAAATTGTAGTGTTTATAAATTATATTTTATATTATTTATATTATGCAAAAATGATTGTGCATAATGTACTCTATCTGCTTTTGACTCTATGGTCTTTTCTAAGGTGTTCAGACACCTGAAAGCTCAAGGTTCACAACAGGGTTAGCCTTTGCATCTGCATGACTGCCATTAAATTGACGGAAGATGCAGATTCTCCAAAGTCCTCCTTGGTTACTGTGCAATCCCAGAGACCCCTGAAGTACCTGTTTCAGCTACACTTTCAGCATCAGCTGTTCACTTCATGCGTAAAGATAGAGAAGCCACTGAGTCCCTGGCTTGTTCAATAAAGGTGGCTTCGTTAAAGCTTTAGCTGCTCAGTGAAAAAATGGCAAGGCATACCTTGCTGACCTGCTGTCTACGCTTCAGCTATCCTAGCCTTCAGGAACTGCCAGTTTAGCATAAATCCACCTTTAGGCGCAGTTTATAGATTGGTTATAATGATTGACATTCCAGAGGTGATTAAAAAATGCTGCAGTTAGTAACTTCCACTATTTCCTTAGCTCTCCAGTTTGGTCAGACACGTTTGATTTAACTATGGATGAAGGACAGAGTGTGCCACACTGAGGCGGCTGAGCTGCAGTCATGCATCTTGTTTTGCTTCTCTTGCTGTGGGGCTGGTAGATTCTCGCAGAGCAACCATCTGGAGTCAGGAACATTCAATCCTCTCAAGTTTTGTCAAAGGACATTTGTCAAAACCCCTCATGTATGGACTCAACAAGGTGGATGCATCTAAATGGGTTACTCATTATTTTTCATTGGTAATTTTCAGAGAAGATATCAAAGTAGATCACAGCATGTTTACCCAATGAGACAGCAGTGATGATACAAGTGGTATCAAGCTCTTTGGGTAGTTAAATGCTGCACCATTGTTAAACTCCATAAGTGGGTCACAAAACCGACTGAAGGAACAACAAAGTTACGGATGCACTTTAGTGTAAATACATTTAGGGGAAAAAACTTAAACCTTGCTTGTGTGATTCTAAGCTCAACAAAGGCAGTACCAATTTGGGAGATCATGGAATTACTGAAAGTTCTCTGAAATCCTCAGCTCATGTGCAGTGACAGCCAAAAAATGAGGATCGTCAGGAGTAGTACAGTTTTGCTTCTATATAAAACCTTAATGTGCCACAACTTGAGTTCCATGTACAGTTCTTGCCTCCAGATCTCAAGAAAGATAGGGTGGGGTTAGGGAAGGTAGAGAGAAGGGCAACCAAAAAAGTAAAGGGAGTGCGGCGGTGACCTTGCACGAGTCTGAAAAGGCTGGAATTCTCCAACTGGTAGAGAAGTAAACTGAGGGGTGAATTTAAAGCAAGTTTAGGAAATCATAAAGTGGTGGATAAGAGGAGTACTGAACTGCTACTCATTAGATCTAGGAGATGCTCAGTAAAATAAGTGGAAGATCAGTCTAAAACAGGTAAAATATTTCTGTGTGCAGTTGGTAGTAAACTTCTGGAATTTGTTGCCATGCAAAATTGCAGCGGCAAATGGTATCAGCAGATTGGGGGGAAAAAAATGGACACATCATTAGAGAGGTTTATAAGCAAAAGTTATAGGTAGAAATGTACAATTCAACATCCCTCATATTCAGCAATTGTGGATATTGAGGTGGTCCAAGGGAAGTGGACCATGACTAGTAGCTGCATGCTCTCTTTAAGCAGCTTCTTCCGTTGCCACTGTCCGAAAGAGAATGCCAAGCTAGATGGACCATTGGTCTGACGCAGCTGGGCATGTTCTCCTAGGTAAAATACTTCACTCATTGAACCTTGAAGTCTAATGGGTACCTGCTTAAGTTCTAGGTACCATGTTCAGAGAAGATGTAAGGCTCAAGCATGCCCTGCAGCGCAGGACTTCTTTCCAGTTGGTCTCTTACTTACCTTACTTGCTTCTATGTTAATGATTTAAAAAATAGTCACAAAATTAAGGACCTGACACTGCCTGTGGGCTAGCAGTATTACTTACGCTAATAGGAAAATTTATGAGTTTGGTGCTAGTGCTGCCTTCAGTTTTGTTTTGCTAGGAAGTTGGTGTAACTGGCTACTTGAGAATACTCCTTGTGTGGGACAGGGTGGAGATAGTATAGATGTAAATTGCTGTGAAAAACGTCATTCGTTGTCAACAGACTTGCGAAGAAAATATTGCAAGCTAACTGCAGTAAGTGATGTTTGAGCAATATTCTAAATAAGAGAAAGTTTGAGAAATCTGAAGCTAGCAAGAAACATTCACACCTTCCAATATATGAAGGAATCTGTGGCATGGTTTACTGCTTTATTACAATGATTATTCTTTGAGATCTTTAATTACGTTAATATTTTGGCAAAACTAATCTAAATAATGGTTTGTAAACTTTCTAAAAGATTTTCAGTTTTATTTTCCTTACTGATACATTAGGTTTGCATAAGGCTGATAGTTTTACAACTGACACTTAATTTTCATTTCTCTGGCTGTAAATCTTAATTTCCTTTACTCTTATTCCCTCTCTGACTCCGTTTCCCTGTAGCTGATGTCCTTAATGCTTCTCCTGCTCCTAACAGCCAGGAAGGTAAAGGCCATTTGGTTGAGCATTTTAACTGCATGATATCAGCACTGCATCTCCAGCCTGTTAAATGTGGCAGTGTGAATATATGGTTTCTACTGCATATTAAAAATGCAAACAGATGTTTTTATATGGCATTGTTAACTGTCAGGAACTGTTAGAAGGCTGCATGTGGGACACTGGTTATGCATAGAAAGAAAATGGTCAAAGCATCAGGAATATCAGGAAAGAAATAAAACCATTCCTTTTGTGACAGTTACAATATTTTGGTCCAGAAAGACCACATTAGTAGGTGTATTATTCTCTGATAATTATGTACCTTTGAAGAGGAATTTCTATAGATGTAAAAAATACTTGTTCATGGTGAATGTGAGGAGAGGAAAGCCAAAACTTGCTGTGCAAAGATGTGTACATGTTTGATGTGGTTAATTGTGTTTGAACTTGAGCAATTCTTTGTTGTTCAGGAATATCGTTGGTTTTAGATGGCAAACTTAATTCATTAGATGATTTTGTTTTAAGCATCTTCTGAGCACAAAAGGATGGGCTTTAAAGGAAGTGCAACATATTAACCAAAGCCAAGCGTTACGTTTTTAAAGTAGAAAGTTACTACTGAAAGAGAATGCTTTGACCAGCAAATGCTTTATTTTGGCATCTGGTTATTCAGATAAGATTCACAGCATTGTCCACAAATATTGTTAATTCAAATTAAATTTCCAGTTGAAATTTTTTGGCTTTATGTTTATTAAAATCCCATTAATTTTTAGATAACATTCTTGAAGATCGACCTGAGAATAAATTATCAAGTGATAAACTGCAGTTTGAATATAATGAAGACACTGCCAAACGAATAAAGAAGGCTGATTGTGCTACTTACAATAATAAAGGAAAGGTAGTTCTGCTTTTTCCCTCCTTTCTTCTCAGCCACACATTGATATATAACCACCTTCAAAAGGATTTGAGCAGTTTAGGTAACCGAGACATCAAATGGCAAATGCGCTTTAATGAGGACAAATAGAAAACATGGAAACATACCAGAAAAAATAGATTAAATAGAACAAACACTCAACATGCTGTTCAAGTAAAGTCTTGATATACAGGCTGTTTGGCTGAACATTTAAACTGTCATTGATCTCAGTGAAAGACTTAATTGAAGCTAGATCCGGAAGTTTATTTAGATATCTAATTTCCATTAATATCAATGGAACTGAAGATTTCATCTGAATCTTCAGCATCTTTGTGTATCTAAGTAACTTTAAAATACCACACTGTGATATCAGATAGCCACATTACTTTTTATTAAATCATCTGACAACTGAACCAGTGCATTGGTATTTAGTAAATGGTAGTTTCTCCTGAACACGGATGGTTTTTGTCTAAATATTTGTAGAACTGACTCTGATTGAGGTCTTTGCACACAGTATTGGTAACAGGTATTGATGCATAAACCTGCACACAGAGATGTGTTAGGTGAAGACAGTAAACCATATCAGAAGAATGAGATAAAGGATTTTAAGGACGTAAGTAAGATATGCAAGAGTACTTTCTCATTCAGTAATGTTATGTTCTTGGAATTGTCACTTAGGTTTATGACATGGAGCTGGGTGAAGAATTCTACCTTCCGCAAAATAAGAAGGAAAGCAGGCAGATAGCCCCAGAGCTATCAGATCTTGTCATTTACTGTCAAGCTGTAAAGTTCCCTGGTAAGTACCCTGCCCTGTTTTATTGCTTTAAGCTTTCTAATTCTTGGAGACATGATGTATATGTTTTGAATTAGTTAGTACAAGAGTTTTCAAATGGAAGTAGTCGAGGAGCTTTTTTCTTGATGATTTGGTAGTCTCCATAATAATAGCTCCTGGCTGAGAAGTAGTATTCATAAATTATGTGAAGACATACTGTTTGTCGTATTAAAATGTTTACGAAAGTGAAATTTGCCAGTCTTCACAGCTTAGGCAACTGCTTCATTGCCAAATGACAGATGACAGAAAGCTTTATCTTAAGAGCTCTGAGTTTCCATGTAAGGACCTACTGAATTAGGAAGGAAATTATTCTTAAAACCTTGCAGGAAGAGCTTGTCACATTTCTCTAAGTGACCTCAATTTAGTGTTTCGCCTTTGCCTACAGCTGCATCTTATGTTCGTTCCTAAGCAGATAGGAGGGGAGCCTTTTGGGGGGGAGTAAGGCAGCCTTTTCATGGGGTGGGTGAGGACAGCTGGTTGCACACTCGCACACGCTCTTCATGGAAAGGGTTAAGGAAATAGGAGCGTTGTCTTTTGGACAGTAGGAAGAATAATGTTTGCAGAGGAAAAGGAGAGGGAGTGACTGAAGGGATCGCTGATAGTTACTTGTTCAGTACTGAAACGTGAAGTTGAGTGTGTTTTGGCTCATGCTGTGTACATAAATACTTTTAAATTGAGAATTTATTGTTTATTATGTGTTTAATGTTTTGAATGAAAAATCTGCTTTTTAATGGAATGGTTCTCTGTGGAAAAGTTAGCAATTCTGCCAAATCATGATCTTATACAAATAGAACTATAATCAGATTAGAGAAGCTAACCAAACATAAAATAGTGTCAAATAGGCAAGATAAACATGCTGAAAAATGGAGAGACATTCTTTTATAATCTTCTATAACTTCAAGAATTGTAGGTGTCATTTATAAAAATAATAACTTCTAAAAGTTCAAATCTGATACTCTTTTTAATGAAATCTGCAATGAGATATCTTTCAAATAAAATATTTTTTTTTTAAAGAATGATATTCAAGATTAAACAGAGATAGTTTAAGTTGTTCCAAGCATTTTGACACACAAAGAAGTTCTGATGTTCTAAGAAAAGTTTTTAAAAAATCATTTTTTTTAATACTGAATTTTAATATCTGCTTTCCTTACCGGATTTCTTCCTCTTGTTTTAAAGGGGACATGACTAGAACAATTAAGAAAATTAGTTCCTTTTACAGATGAGCACGTGAAGCTGTAGAAATCAGTTTTCCAACAAACTTTGTCTCCTTTGAGACAAACATTGCCTTCTCTGCAAGATATGTAGCCTTCCATGGCCACCATGCTACTGATTGGGTTCCTCTGCTCAGGCAGAGGGCACAGACATGGCGCTCTGCCGTACCCCACCGTTGTCTGTTAATACCGAGAACAAGGCTGGGGGATCCATGACTGTATAGCTCTATTGACCAGGTTTCTAACCAACTCAGAAAATGCAAGAGTTTTGGAAATAGGGAGGGCAGAATTCATGTCAGTGGCTCATCAATGGTGTATTTTATTTCTCCTGTCTTCATATATTTCTGTGTTTATAGTTGCCTATGTCCCTGAATGTTACTCACTGGTTTGTGACTATAAAAAGGGACAGGGACCATTATGTTCACTTATCCTAGCTTACTGAGTAACACAGACTTCCCTAATTGTTCCCTGGTCAAACCAGAATTTATCATGTGGAGAAAATAACGTTTCTTATTTATAAAATCTCTGGTAACAAGGAACCCACCATAGCTCTTGTTGTTTCCATGGGTTTTGACCCTTACAGTCTTTGCTTAACTTCAATTTCATTCTGTTGGATGTCATCATACCAATATCTCAGAGGGTGAAGGTCTGTTCTTTTGGGTCCCCAAGATGAGGACAGTGAACTATACTTGAATACAGCACTGCTATAACCAGCTGGCACATGGCTCGTTGCCTTGGTGCTGAGGATCCTTACACAATGAGTAGAGAAAGTTGAGTACATAACAACAGGATCTGCACAATCAAGTGCAGAGAGCAGGGAGTCACCTGAGCTGACCAGCTTGTAATTCAGTCACCATCTCCATTGTATCAGACTATCCACCCCTATAGTATAGCTTTTCCAGACATTAAAGTGAACATTAAAAAGGGCAACCTATGTACAAAAGTACCGTAAGTTCTTTTTCCAAGGTCTGCAAACCCTCAGACTAACTGGCTGTTGATCTGAAACACATGGTGAGGGGGTGACAATTGCAGTTTAACCTGCTGCTTTAGCATGTTTGGAATAAGAAGGGCAGGGAACTTTGCCATCCCCTGGATTAAAAATCTAAAAGCAGTAAAGCAATGTGGTTTTATCTAAGACAAGAGACGGGCACTAAATTCTGTAACTCCAAGGATATAGCATAGGAGTTGTAGGGAAACACAAAACATGAACTCTGTCATTATAGTAGTGAGATAAGATCAATGTGCAGTATGATGGGATCTAAGCTGGTCCTCCTTTGACCAGAGAGTTGGACCAGATGACTTCCAGATCCTTACCAAGCTCCGTTATTTTATGAATTTATGGTTCTATGAATAGGTGGTGCTATATTTTGGAATCAAGGTTAAACTGGAGTGAAAAATGGAGTTTGCCTCTGGGAGGAGGTGTGTCACGTGCAAAGCACGGCCATGGGAAAGACTGAAAGAAAACTCCCAGCTGCAGTTTACACTGTGGCCATCACATTGGGTACAGTTAACCCTGGTGTTTTGCATTGCACTCTCTGGTGATTTATGAAGTTAGTCTGTTTCCTCAGTGATTGTCTCCACAACAGGATTTTGAAACCTGGATCTTGCTTGCCAAATCCATTTGATCCATTGAAAACTGGGATTAAATAGTGCTGGAAGCACACAGTGCATAACTCCTTTTTTCTAGTCAGTTCATGCTCCTTGATCTCAGTTTCTACCATCTTCTGTGGTTTATGTGTATGCTTTGGCCCAAAGAGACAGTACGTCTCCAATGCTGAAAACATTTATGTGTATCCTAAATGTTACTAACCCAAGCAGTTCAATTGAGACTATCAGCATAGTTTTACTAAGTACATGTAGACGTGCCATAACGATTGAGAGCTGAAAATTAACAGCTGTGGACAGACTTCAGTACGAGAGAGTCCAATGTATCCTATCCTCTTTATGATTTGCATTTGTAGTTGAAATATTAGTATTCAATCCAGAACTGTCTTTAGGCAGGCGTGAATTGATGCGAGTTCATGAGGGTTGTTTTATGAGTCACAGTTAGGCAAATCACAGTGTACTTGCTTTGTTACATTTTCTATCACAAGTACATCTTGGGTCTCTGAGAGCATCCCTCAGCTTGCTGCTGTAGGCATCAGAATAACTATCGTGTGTTTTGACTTTAATTTTGGTCTGCCATGTGTTCTCTCCGAGTTAACAGAAAGAAAATGACCTTAAGGGGGATTAAGTCTGTTTACTTCTCTGGGATTTAGGCCGTGATTTTAATGATTATTTTGCTAGAATGAATGTTCGAATAATAGCTATACTAGAGTTTTCCAGCTCCACTTCTAGTACATATTGGCCATTAAATGCTTAATGGATTTTGCACACCTACCATATTTCCCATTGTTGAAATAAAAATTCTAAACAGAAGATAACTCTGAAAACAACTTGAGGTTAAACTGTTGAACCAACAGTTTACAGTGGTTTACATTATATCTTTAAATCATGTTCTTGCAATTGTTTAATTATGTACGTATTCTATCATAGATGAATTCCATGATATTCACTACTGTACAGATTTCTTCTGTAGAAAGGGTTTTTTTATTTTATTTTTAAAAATTATTCTAAGGATGAATATGTTGGGACTTTTACTGCAGATTCTTTTAGTATTAATTAGGACCATAATTTGAGAGAGAGCCACTACCTTCCTCAAGCCAAAAAGTAAAATGGAGAAAAGTTGTTTCACAGAGAGATAACCCTATATTGTATTGCTTCATATAAGTTTTTTATATACATTATATAAAAACATGCATAATATATACATATATAAAGGCATGTATGTATGTAAAGATGTTAAAATTAAATTATGGAGAAAAATACACTGCTTACCCTGTGTACTATATAACAGGAGTATTCATGCCTTCAAAAATAATGTAAAATATGATGGAAAATGTCATGCCCTCTTGGTCATGTTTTTTGGCTCATTTATTTCACATTTATGGGAACAGGCTTGTCAACTCTAAACCCATCTGGCTCTAGCAGAGGAAAAGAAAGAAAAAGCAGGAAGTCCATTTTTGGCAACAATCCTGGCAGGCTGAGCCCTGGGGAGTCAGCTACTCTTGCCAAAGCATCTGGAAAAGGTAAAGTTAGCATCTTCTTTCACCAGTCACGTGGAATGACTCTGTGATCCAGCACATGTACCAGACCAAGTTGTTAAAGATCAAATACTTTACAATGTGTAAGATGTTGAACTTTGGAATGTTTTTTCGTTAGAACAGCAGCTATTATAGTAACACTATTATAACTGAAGTGTTGAGTGTGGAATGTTAAAATAGGATTACTTGGTCAGGAGTATGAAGACCCTAATTCATAAACGATTCAAAAGTAACATACGTTTTAAGTGATGTATCCTAAAGTTTGTATTTTAAAAGGTATGAAGGAACATTTTCAAAGTACAAATGGAAGACAGAACTGTTGGGCTGGATCCAGAAAAGGATTTTTAGTGTCTGAAGTAGGACTTAGTTGCCTAAAATTCAGCCAAGTCCAAACGTGTAATCGTGCAAACACCCATGTTCCACCTTGGGGAGGTATTTAGACTCCACAGGTGATTCAGTTTGTGAACTTGGAAATTGTACTTCTGCGTATGAACAGATGTAAAAAAAATAAAAAGAAAGTACAGAAAAGATTCTGGAGCAGGATGAGACCCAGATCCCCTGCCTTTCAGGGGAATGCCATAAGCAGAAAGTTACAGAGTTGTACCCTTTCTTGTACTCATTTTCTGGCTCAAGGAACGTCGTATTTTTTTCAGCCCAAGGACATGGCTGCAAGCTGACAGGGTAGATTCCCTTCTAGAGGCCAGTGTCCTAAAAATGAAGAAGTCTAGTGCCTGCTTCTAAAGGATATAAGTATTTTGCTGGCTTTGTCCCCTGACTCTTACAGCCTCTGTAGACCGCCTGTTTGGAGACTTAGCAGACGGGTTTCAATCTTGCCTCCCTTCCTCATGTAAAATGTATAAATGAAAAGAATGGAATTTTATTCCTTTATTTCATTCAGGCAAATGCCAATTAAATATTTATTTATGAAAATGGTTGTTAGCACATCTAATCATGGTCTCATTTCAATACTTCAAAACATTCTGTTTCCTCTCGTGGATTGTTCTTACTGTCTAAGAAGGAATGTGACACACTGAGTAGTGTCATTTTCCAGGATCACCTTTTTCTACCATAACCAAAGTATGCACATGTACTTCTGTAGAAAACATTGAGTTTTTGGAGGCTCTGGATCTGCAGCTGTAACGTGAGGGTACTGTTTATTTTCCAGGTCCTTTTGATGTGATGCGGCAGACCTGGGAAGATCCTTGCACTCCTTACAACTCTCCAGCTTCTCTCAGTGCTATCATAAGGACGCCCAAGTGCTACCATATCTCCTCCCTGAACGAGAACGCGGCCAAGCGGCTGTGCCGGCGGTACTCGCAGAAGCTGATCCAGCACACCACCTGCCAGCTCCTGAGGACCTACCCCGCTGCCACGCGCATCGACTCCTCCAATCCCCATCCACTGATCTTCTGGCTCCATGGCGTACAGCTCGTGGCTCTTAACTACCAAACAGATGGTATGGGTACATGAACACACATTTTAATACACATTAAATGTGAAATAAGTTCTTAAACTGTGAGTTTGTATTTGATATTTACTTTTACGTGCTATCACGAGGGGATATACCTGTCTGTTTGCCCCAGCATGAGCAGGTTCATACTGTGACAATCTGGTCCTAGAAAGCAGCGATCCCAGAGTTCGGGAGCTTCGTGCCAGTATAGCAGATCCCCTGATAGCACAGAAGTCCCCAGACAGCAACACCTTCCATTTTTATTTTTATTTTTTATTTTTATTGCTGAAGGTTGTTTTTTGCCCCCAGTTCAAGTAGCTGTTATCCCTTTCTGATAATTTCAAGTATAAAAAGGTACTGAACTATTTTTTACTTAGAAGTGCCACCTTGGATGCTGGTTTAATGTGGCTCAAAATATTTTTGGGCCATTTTCTATCCTACCTTGTGTCCCTTCACCTTTTCAATGGGGGATCCATTAGGTCATCTACAAAGCTACATAGTCAATACTTTTTCATTCTGCAGTTCAGGGCAAATACCTACAAACTTCTCAGGGAATAGGCGCAGGCAAGCCCTACAGTTGGATAAAGATAACAGAAAGGGATAGAATGGGCTGTTCTTATAGTTTTGTATAATTAAGTATTGGATAGATTGGATACATCAATTACAGCTATCTCTGAAAACCAAGAATGAATTGATAGTCCACGACTAAAATAAACCCAAAAAATAGTTAAAACATGTCTTTATATTTAAATTTTAAATTTTTTTCCATTGTACCATTGCTCTTTGTCAGTTTTGACTGCCTTAACTTTCACAGATCTTCCTCTGCAACTTAATGCAGCGATGTTTGAGGCTAATGGCGGCTGTGGATATGTTTTGAAACCTCCTGTTCTGTGGGATAAAAATTGTTCAATGTACCAGCAGTTTTGTCCATTAGAAAGAGATCTTGATAATAAAGAGCCAGCTATATATTCTTTAACAGTAAGTACATTAAAAGGGAATTTCATGCAGCCAAACAGATAGAAGTAGACAACGTTTAACTACAGTAATCAGCATTACAGTCCTGCTTCTGTATGAAAAGATTGAACCTTTAATTGTTGCTCGTGCATCTGAAGGTCAGCATAACAGAAATTGGAGGTGGAAGGAGCAAATAATTGTCTTTATTTTATTTTATTTTATTGGCTGGTTTGTATCCATAGTTACTTCCACTGTTGCCTTCACAATATTTGTCGAAACCCATCCCGAAAGCATTTTCCCTGGGACTGCACAACTGTGTAAAATTATACATGTGCCTGGATGTTTCACAGGTTTGTGAATACTTAAGAAGCTACACAAAAAGCCATTATGAAAAGCTGTACTGAATCGTAAAGAAATATTTTTAAAAGTTATATAATAAGATATATAATTCATGGATTTATGGCCAAAAAAAATGTATTCTAAGAAGCTACCTTCCAGGAAGAGTTTCAGAAAAGTGATATTCATAAGAATCAAAATTCTCCCAACTGTGGTAATTGCACACCCAATTCTTGTGTTGTGTATGCCAAAGCAAGCCAGAGGTCAGTGCCATCACCGCAGAGTAATGGAGAAGAAAATTTGATCCTTTTTGACTGTGTTACTGGTACATTCCTTCTGGATTAACTTTCAGATGCTTCGAATGGTTATGCTCATGATGTATAGCTTATTTTTTTTCAGAGGAAAGATACTGTAGCAACGGCATTGGCAGGGGGGTAGAGAGGGCATTGAAGCAGCTCTGCTTCTGAAATTACTGCCCTGGCAATTACAGAAGTAGGGGAGCATTGTAATTAAATCAGCATGTAAACAAACTCTGCTTAGGGGTGTGATAAACAATATTTAGCTGAGCTAATCGTGACAAGTAAAAGAATTACTCCATTAATTGTTTTCTGTGTGTATTCCTCGGCTGCAGATTGTGTCTGGACAGAATGTCTGCCCTAGCAATAGCATGGGCAGTCCGTGCATTGAGATCGACGTGCTGGGGATGCCTCTGGATAGCTGCCATTTCCGGACAAAGCCCATTCATCGCAACACACTCAACCCCATGTGGAATGAACAGTTCCTTTTCCGGGTTCACTTCGAAGATCTGGTCTTTCTTCGGTTTGCAGTTGTTGAAAATAACAGCTCAGCTGTAACAGCTCAGAGAATCATTCCCCTAAAAGCTCTAAAAAGAGGTACAGTATAGTTTGTAGTGACACCCTATGCCAAAATGGTCCAGCAGATTCCTGGACTGAATCCTGCAGGAGGGATATTTTTAATCAGCTGGTTGCATTTTTCTAGAGGAGACAGGGAGCAAATATCAGACAACGTACTTTGCCCTGGCAGTATGATGCAGATCTAATCGACTCCCTGGGAGCTGGAGGCTGCCCAGTGACTTTGTAAGAGGTCAGATCTTGCGCTGTTGCAGAAACTGGGGCATTCTGTACGCAGGTGCTCTGATCCTGAGCTGTGGCTGTGAGGTGGTGTTCACCTTGAGACTTGCAGCTCCCTTAGGAAGCACAGAGTGGTTTCACTCCCTGCCACAGTTGTCCTTTGCCCAAGAAACTGCTCTGCAACTGGTGATCACTGGGCAGAGGGGAACTGCACTTCTTGCAGCCGTGGCTGGAGGAGAGGTGAAGGAAGGGTGAAAAAACGTGGGAGAGAGATGAGGAAGCATCATTAATTCTGACACCTGCGGGAGGGAGCTTCCTTATTGCCAGCAGCTCCTCAGCAGAATGGTAAAAATACCTTCATGGTTGCTTTGTGCCACTCCTCTAACATGCAACAATCTTAGCATAGGAGGAGATGTGGCCATAGACATGCATTTTCCCAGTGAGAATTTGTCCTTATTTCATTCATATTCTAATATTTAGCTGTTTCATGTATGAATATATTGAATGTTACGGCAAAACAAAGGTAGGCAGCTATATGAGCTGCTCAGCATTTGGGTTACACAGTTGTACAGACAAAGGGTGTTAATGCAGCGTTCCTACAGTGCTTTAAATACTATAGGTGTCACAAATTGTAGCTATAAATATAGTAAATCTGAGTTTTCCATTTATGAGACTTGTGGCAAAGTACTTACAGAAGGGTTTTTTCTCTTTAGGCTATAGACATGTCCAGCTCCATAACCTGCACAATGAAGCATTAGAAATTTCTAGTTTATTCATAAACAGTCGGAGAATGGAAGAAAGTCCCTCTGGAAACACTCTGCCTGCATCTATGGTAATTTAATTATCTTTTTGTGAATGCCATGTATTCTTGTCTTAATGACTACTATGGTCTGAAGACTTCTAGAACCAGACTGTTCAAAGATGTTAGCCCCTAAACCTGCACATTTTTCAGAAGTACCTTGATATGCCTAATTCTTTTCAGCTTTGGTAGAAGTAAGGTTCCCCCACCTGGCTGAAACTGTGGGAGGGTAAATCTTTTCAAAGTCTGGCTTTTGGTGTATTTAGGTATAGCACGAGAACTCCTGTGCTAGAGAGGGAGTGAGGTTGAGCAGTAAGGTTCATGCATTCCTTTATGCATGAATCAGAAGCAATGCATTTGGGACAGAAAAGAAAGATACAAATTACCAACAACTTTGGAATAATGACAGTAAAATTGAATTCTCTTACATGAAAAGATGGCGTCCGTATTTGCATAAAGACACACATATTTATGTAAGTGTATGTGTGCACATCTATATGCTTTTAGGTGCAGCAGATGTTACCATCCTGTGAACACATGCCAAACACATATCTTGGTGAATTACTAGGGCAGAAAGGAAGAACATAAATGGTTTGGAGGGTAAAGCAAAGCGATAAATTTTCATCCAGTAATTTGTACCCTGATTCCAAATAGTCTGAGCTCATCTAGAATGCAGATAGTAAGCGATGGAGGTCTACCCTTTGTTCAGTGGCAGTTTATGTACTCTCACTGGAAAACTTCCTTTTCCTTCTTTCTCTTCTGCTTCAAGGTAGGACGAGGTGGGGTCTTTTGGAGGCTTGGTTTGTTGGGGTGTTTTTAATGGCTTGATCTGTAGTGTGAGAGACGTGTTATTAGCTGGATAGATTTGCTCTGTCAAGGTCCTTACAGCTTGTGTGTACAGTTTCTTTTAAGCAACCTAAAAATAATGTGCCTGCATAAAAACATTTGGTAACCTGTTGAATGTTGTCTGAACAGTTGTTTGGCACGGGGGAAAGGAAGGCTGCTGTAACTTACAAAGTGACAATTCATGGAGTTCCAGGCCCGGAGCCTTTCACTGTTTTTAATGTAAGTGGGGGGACCACGGCTGCACAGCTTCTCCATCAGGTAAGTTGCTTGCTGAATTGCAGACTCTAATTGCAAGAATCCATGCTAACATCACTCTGGACAGTCATCTCCCTGCATTTCTCATGTGCGGGGTCATTGCTGTTCATTCATCACAGCAAGGAGGTGCTTTAGAAGTATATTACTGTGGAATTAATTACATTGCAAACACAGAGTATCATCAGTGAAATTTTCCCACTCAGCTTCAGAGAATGGGTTTATCATCTTAGAATATATTCCCTATTAGTATTTTAATATTTGGGCATATGCAGATGAGAAAAACAATCTTTCTGACCCACAGAAGGCAGTGGGCTGTCCTTACAAAGACAAACATTTCTGCGCAATTCTTTGAAGCTGAGCACCATAGGAATACTGAGTAAAAGTTTGAGGGCTAAGTTCATGAGTAGAAACACCAGTTAACTCAACAGGGTTTGTTATTCTAGCAGTGGGAAAAGACTGTACTGTCCTGGGATTATGAATAAATTGTCTGGCCAGCCAAACAGGACAGAAATAAGCTTAAATAGTACTGCCTTGTCTGGAATAGTTGAACTGCGTGGCTAGGCTAAAGAGAACAGTACATTACCCTGGAGTAAAATATTTGGATAATAAATAGCACATCAGAAATCTTGCCTGCGCTATCAAGATAGTTATTGATTCTTAAACCTTCTTTATCCATTCTCATTTCTAACTACTCTTTATGCAGTGATTATATTTAGTATTCTAATTGCTGTGTCTTTATTGTGCTCTGTCTTAGCTCTTGGCTGCCACAAAAGGCACCGAGTCATGTGCTGCAGACTATTTTCTGATGGAAGAGAAAAGTTTTATCTCTAAAGAAAAGAGCGAATGCAGAAAACCACCATTCCAGAGAGTAATTGGTCCTGATGAAGGGCTAGTGCAGCTTTTGAACAGTTGGTTCCCAGAAGAAGGATATGTTGGAAGGATTATCTTTAAAACCCGAGAGGAAGTAAGTCTGTTTTAGATAAATTGTTATTTACAAAGGTAGCTAAAAATAGCTGTTTGGACCAGGAAACAAAAGGGCGCAGTATTTGCTTCACTACTTGGTGAGTAACATCAGTGCTGTGTACATGACTTAAAACCAAACACAACTCTTGAGTGAGCACAACTACTTTACATACCTGTGTGACACTGATTTCATGCAGCTCTAGATCAGCTATGTGATGTTTAATCCTTATTGCTTACTCAACAGTTCGATGCTACTTACTGTTCTGACTGATTGATAGATCTAAGCATAAATCTAGATTTTGATGTGATAATATAAAGAAATAAGGATAATAGTTAATATGAAAGGATCACAGATAACAGAACTCCAGACTACAATCATCAGTTTAGATGTCAGCAACTTCTTCTCTGCTAAGAAAAAATAGAAAGGATTTTAATACTAAGTCTAAAAACCTCAAAGGATGATTATCAATGATAGCCTAAGAATGAAATAGGGGAGTTCTTGTAATTTAAAGGAGGAAGATGGAGCAATTACTTCAGTTTAAACTGAGCAAAATATCCACAGCTTGAAAATATGCTAGTGCCCAGGCTTGTGAGAGAGAAACACAAAAGCAGGAGAAAGACACTTAACAATCTCATTTTCAGAGGCTCTTCCTTTGGTCCGTTCAGCATATAATAATGCTTGCTTAGTCTGAACATAGTAATGTGTGTACATATATGTTAATATGCACAGATTTTCCATACACAAATGACAGAGGTCCTCTGCAATCCTTTAAAATAAAAACAAAACAACAAACAAACAAAACAAAAAAACCCCACTTGATTATTTTGATACAACTTTAGATAAAGCTTCAACTTGACAAATTGCCATTATATTGCACAAATCTGTATTTTGTTTTCCTCTATTTCTAATATTTGGAGCAAAAATTACTGGGTAGACGTTTGTGGAAATAGTAACCTACTTAATTCAGCTGACTGCAACACTTACTTGGTAAGTGTATGTGACCACAAATATATCACTGCCAAAGCCCATTCTTTCAGAAAACATGTCTTAGCATATGTGTAGATTTGTCCTGCGATGTCAGTACCTCAAAGCATTAGCTGTGATTTTGAGCCTTTCTGCAGACAGCAGCCTCAGATCTTGGAGCAAGAGATTTCCATGGAAAAACAAGGAGTGGGTCCATTTGTAGGGTGTGCTACGCAGCCTGTTTGCATCTTACGAATTCAAGCTGTGTCACAAGGGGCTGGAGAGAAATGCCTTACCTGAGAGGTGTGGGGAGGTGTTCTCAGATCTGCCCCAGTCACAGAGCCTGGAAAAGTGATTTAAGTGATCATTTGTGCATCATGTGGTACATTCGTATGTCTCCATTTCTTGCCTACTATGAAAGGTATTTCAGACACTGATTTTAGAAGCGGAGGTCTTTATTGTTAGCAATAGTGACTGGTCAAAACTCTTAGATAGATGATTTGCAGTTAATGAAATGGAGCTGGGGCAACAGCAGTCTCCAGTTTTCATATGATAAAAACCTTTTGTGACTCCCAGCTATTAGTGGTGACCTCTCTGAAGTAAATGAATTTGGCTCTCCTATTTTCTATAGAATTTAAATGAGAGAAACTCCTTTCAAGAAGCAAAGGAAGATGCAGCCATCAGCTCCGCAGCCATCAGCTCCGAGGACGACAGTTTCTTTGTTCAGGTACACGATGTCTCCCCAGAGCAACCACGCACTGTTATCAAGGCTCCCCGCTTCAGCACAGCTCAGGATGTCATACAGCAGGTAAGCAGCATGTATCCATTCAGCAGGTCTGCAATGTGTAGGGTGGAGGTCGGTTTCACACAAGGTAAGGTAGAGTTTGCTCTCACCACTAGCTGAGGAATCAGTTCAGTAACCTAGATCTGATGAACGTCTCTTTTTTTTTTTTTGGTCTTTTTTCTGCTTCTAAACAGACTCTTTGCAAAGCCAAATACTCCTACAGCATTTTGAGCAATCCAAATCCAAGTGATTATGTGCTTTTGGAAGAGGTGACAAAAGAGCCAGCAAACAAAAAGTCCTCAACATCGAAACCATCTCAGAGGATTCTCTCTGATCAAGAGTGTGTGTTTCAGGCCCAAAGCAAGTGGAAGGGAGCAGGAAAATTTATCCTTAAACTCAAAGAACAGGTCCAGGTAAAATATTAAATACTTCGCAGCTGTTTTTATAGATGGTGTATGATCAGCTTAATGGGAAGCTACTTTCAGTGGGCAAGAGACACAACTGGCATGAGGCTGAGTGGGCAGAAGGGATGACAACAAAAAGCAGATTCCTCTTTTCTCTGCACCTCTTTTCTTTTCTTTGCAAAAACTGCATCAGTTACATCCAGCAACACTATACTCTCGCAGCCTGCAAATCCCATCATAACCTTTATCTTTTGCTACTAGCTTTCTGTTTTTCAAAATCTGCTAGCTGTGCATGCCATGCTCCCCATCATGGTAAAGCAGGACTATTCAAATGGGCAGAACTTAAAAACTACCCAAAGTCTCCTTTATTGCTGCCCAGTGACCATGTTGGTCTGTTGCTTTATCTCAGGCTTTGGGAAATGGCAGGAATGAAGTATGTGCCTGCTGGGAGAAGGAGCCATGTTCTTTCCGGCTGATGCCACCAGTCCACAGCACTTGTTGCTTTAAAGTAGCTGTGTCATAAGCACAGATCTTATACAAGTTAATACCAAATTTGCTATATGTATCTTTAGCAATGCATAACTTTCACTGACTCTATTCAGAACAATTGGAAGAATGTGCTTGGCTATGAAAGCCCAGCCATGCTGAATTACAGAAGGGAGGCCTGCTTAGGAATAGGTGTAGGTGGTTTCATATTAATTCCATATTTCAGAGCTAACCAACAGTCTGTTAAACCACTTCTATGATCTGATGTACTCTTATTTTACAGGCAGCACGAGATGACAAAAGAAAAGGCATTTCCTTTACCAGTGAACTCAAGAAGTTAACCAAGTCAAGCAAGCAGTACCGGGGATTCGTATCTCCACCTCTGCAGGTCTTGCCGGACAGTCCACAGAGCAAGGATGAAAGGTCTGCCTGTGGTCTGACTTTTGGTGACATTATGGAGTAAAACCCACCACTGCCTGCAGTACAGTCTGGTCAGGTATGAGATACCGATTCTAACTCTGAGCAATCATTTAATACATGATTTACAGAGTATGTTTTTCAAAGTTGTAGTTGGTTAAAGCACGGTGAGGTACAAGGGACTAAGACCCATGAAAGCCTCACACATTGGTGTGCACAGGCACAGTAACAGCAGCAAGGGCTCCAGTTACTTATTCGGGCATTTGCTACTGAGAATCAGAATGTTGTGAAGACTGGCATTTCACCTGCTTTCTCTGCCCATTTGAAAAACAAAACCACAATGTCACATCCTGGTTGATTTTACAGTGTGCATTTTAATCAACTGACTGTGCTTAATTAACAATGTCCTGTTACTGTTTTGCTCTGGGCCAAAGTAAATAGAAGCATCCCATAGAGCTTTTGTTCTTTTTTTTTTTAATAAATGCATGTAATAAAGTCATCAGGATGGACGATCTCCTTTTTAGCTAAAACAAATTTATAGTGTTAATTTATCTCTGTGGATTTTTTCCCAGAAATGTTTAAACGTTTTTACTGTCCTTTCTGAATTTCTTCCATCTTGCTTGACTCAAAACAACAAATGAAATACACAACATAAGACTGTCCTGTTTATATGAAGACAGTGCATGTAGCTTGTCCACCAACAGGTGTTTGCATAGTGCTACTACAGCTCATGGTAAATGAAGAAGATATTTTCCAGTGTTGATAATCCCATCTCATGTATGGCCAATTTACAATTACATTTTTCTTTCCTCATGCACGTAATTATTAAACTGTTCTTTGACATGCGCTGCCATACATGCTCAATCATTAAATTAACAGAATTCAAATAATATTTCAAATATGAAGGGACAAATGTGATATGTTCTTTCTAGGCTACTGTAAAATCCCTGAATCATCAAAACAATCTGAATTCAAGAAAAGCAAAGTAAATCATGCAAAGATCCAAGTCACATTCCCTCTTCTGCATTTGTTCTTTCATTTTTTGAAAACTGGAATTTACATCACCAAATCCTTCTGCAGTGCCTTTGAAGGAACCTGCTGCGGTCTGACCTGGTCAGCCCTTGTGTGCCCTGGGCTATGGATGCTTGATCCAGGCAACGCTGCTGGGTTAACATCCAGAATCTGGGAATCGTAAGTGGGATGGCGTAGATTGGAAAGATGCCTGTCAGCTCTTAGAAGATTCTCCTCTTCCTGTATCTTCACAACTGCAGATTCTCAATGGGCAGATGAAGTTTTCTTGGACGGTACGTTGTAAACAAACATGTGTCGTCACCCTCTCCTTTTTAAACAAAAGATAATTTTAGCTAGATGCGTCTAGGAAAACTGAAGGCAGACTCAGAGTGTTCTTTTATGTGTATTATATTAAAATAATGCACTTTTAACTGAAAATTTCTTGTTAAACACTGTGTTAAGTGACTGTAAAGAGATTTAAATATACTGTAACTTCATTTGCCTATCTGTTTAACTTTGGTGAATATACACAAAATGCTCAAATTATTTATGGTTTATCTACTTTAACAAAATAATGTACCATAGCTAAATACACCTAACCGGTAGTGATACTTTGACAAGGAACAACATTTTCTTCTTATAAATTCTGGTTTTCAAGGTTTGTGTTTAAAGAAAGAATATTTATTAACATGTTCCAAAGTACATGCCATTGTATAATATATTTATCATATACTGCTTTTTAGAAAATGCAGAATTTTTACCTCTCTCTGAATTTAGAGGAAAAAATGTTTGGACTTTTCTGGTGGTTTCTTTTCAGCACAAGACATTTAATGCCCAAGCCTGACCAAACTCATAACAATGCATTGAAAAATATAACTAGCATTTCAAAATTTTGAATTTAAAATACATTTTTCCATACAGTCAGGAAACGTCTTTTTACTTGTCTGTTAAACCCAGAGAGTATAAAGAACTCTTACACTATAACTCTTGACATTTTTGTTTACATAAAACCACTGTTGTAAAGTTTTATGTTTGCTGAATTCATCTTTTGATATTTAAGTTAGTTGTGGTCGTTATCTTTTTTTTTTTTTTAGTTGTTTTTGGTTTTTTTTTTTTTTTTTTTTTTTTTTTTTTTTTCCCCATGGGACTTCATGTGCTTAGCTAGTTAAAACAATCCATACCAACTTACAGGGGCACAAATGAATGATACAATTGCTGAAATCAATCATCCCTTTCATTTCACACAAGAAGTGCATCCGTGGTGAATAAATTGCTATGCACACATTTTGTCTCCCTAGACTAATCCCTAAACAAAGCATTGCAGTTACCTGGTGTGACTAAATCAAGAAATCCATGATTCATGCACTGTGTTATTCCACATCAGCTTCAGCACTTGAGCACAAAATGCTGCTGCTCCTGAGAGAGAAGCTGTATCAGGCAAAGGATAAAACAGCAGTGTAACTAAAAGGAGGTTGACTTTTGCTAGGATGAAAGGAAGGAAATTACAGGCAGCAGTCCCATAACAACACCCCACCCTCCTCACCTCTCTGCCAGTAATTAGAAAACGAAGTGAAAGACAGCAAAGTCATTAATTGGCATATAAACAAGCAGACAGAAGCTGCATTCTGTCACCAGAAGCTATGAAGTCTTTCACCAGACACTACAGAAAATTCCTATAAAGTAACCATTACCAAAGCAAAAAAGTGCCCTCTTGAGGTCATTTCCAGCTTTTAGGGAAAATCACCACGGAAACAAAAAAATTCAAATTTCCCTGTGGTGTATCTTCCCAGAGACCATGCACTTCCCACTGCTTATCTTCAGTGCAGATGTAGCAAAACAGCATCATGAGCCGATTAAAAACCCCAACCACGTCCTAGCTCAGCCTCTTCACTCATGCATGGCCACTCCTCTTGCCCTACCCCACCTCAATGGCATATACGTAGTGCAAGACTGACGCTGAGTAAAACGTGAGACGTGACAACTTACCGATCATTTTATGTCCATAGTTTGCTTTGAAATTACTGGGAAATACATCAACTTACTGCACAATTCAACTAATGCAAACTTTTTTTTTTTTAAAATGTTAGTTTCAGTCTGTTGTTTCAACACAGTAGCAATTTCACATCACTACGAATTTTTTTTTCTTTTGGTGTTTTTATGGCATTTTAGAAACAATACTTACTTTCCTGTAGAGTTATTCCTTACCTGCTTGGCTTTTTTTTGTGTGTGTGTTATATTCAGCAGCACTGAAAATAAAATTCTTAATGTCACCTATGGTATCATACTAGTCTAGAAGACATGCTTGCTAATTCCTTAGATTCAACCCAGAAAGTTCTTACACCCATGTTGTTATTCACCAATGGTTTTCTGTCACATAGATTAAAAAAACCAAAACAAACCACAACCCCATAATACCGTTGGGACACTAGCCATGTCACATTGTGTAACACAGGTCTAACATTAGCCTGAAGTCTAGCACCAATTTAAAAACAGTGGGTTTGTAATATTTCTGCTAATGCAGTGATTTTCTTGGTGTGGGCATACTTTATTCATGTAAGTATCTTCATCAATCAAAGTCTAAAGCTGCGTTTCCTGCTGTTTATCACAGGGAAATATAGCAAAATATATGGCTCGCTATTAAAAACCCCTGACTTTATAAGCATGCAGACATCTGGAATTGTGTAAGGCTAATTACACTGTTCCAATATTTTTGTTAATATATCATTTAATTTCAAGTTTTATGTATTGGTAAACATCAGAGTGATCTTTTGTTGGTGAAACGTGGTACATTTTGGGGTGAAGTTGGCAAGGAATACAGTATCCTTCCCTTCGTGTTGGTTCCAACTATTCTAATAATGAAACTACACCACCACCTGAAGCATTAAACAGGTTTCGGTTGGTGGTTTTGGGTTTTTTTGGTTAACTTTTGTGAAAGCCCAGTTAAACAGATTGCATGTGCTGAGTTATTTTAATAGGAAAGTTTATTCTGCTTAGCCATAGATTTGATTTCTGCAGGAATACCTGCCCACACATTCCTATGACAAGACTGACAAAATAACTTTGTCCCTTTCTGTGCTTTTGGCTGGGCAAAGACATCAATTAGGAAAATACATTCATTTTTATGTTACAAACTATTTACAGGAAGCAGCTTCCAGGATAAAGTTTGAAAGAAAGGAATGTAAATAATCAACACCTTCCAGAAACATGCAGTCTCTGAGAGGTAGCAGGCCTCACAAGGAACAGTTTACAGGTGGAAATCTCACCCTCTGTTGCCTATTGACAAAAATACAGAGGTATTTTATTCTATACTGTTTTAAAAACACTGTTAATTTCCTACCTATTTGCCTTGCACGGCATGTGCTGCTTGCAGTGGTGTGACTGTACAGAAGTTGGGCAGCCATGGACCCTGGCCCTGCTGCAGTAGAACTCAAGTTTGCAGGAGCTGGGGCACACCAGGAGGTACTTCTTGCCTCCTCAAGGTTTCCTGGTCTGTTTTACTGATCCGAAGTTTAGCAGTTAGAAAAATAAAAAAATACTTTCTCAGTCTTCATTTTTAAAACCTAGTCACATTATTTTTATTACTACAAATATTGCTAGATTAAGTATGTCAATAGCCATCTTTAGAAAGCTGCTTCTAGAAATCATATGCTTTCAAGAATTAAAGACTTTAACATGGAAATATCTAAATATTTCAAGAACACACTTTCTTACAGTCATAGTTTTCTTTAAAAAAAGAACTTGCTGGTAGCTTTACATTTCAGTGAAAGATTGAGTCTGCAGCTTCTGAAACTGAACTGGTTGTTGTGCTCTAGCTCTCAAAGTGCTTCAGCTAACATTTGGGTTTTAGTCACTGGCCATTACTATTCCACTATTAAATGCAGTTTACTTTTAGGGTAGCCCACTAAATGTAATAATGGTGGCATTTTTTTCCTGTCTGTGATTATTTTGTAACTTCAATAGTGATAGACATTTGACAGCGTTAGCAAATTAAACACAAATAAATAGCAGTAAATAGATTTTTTTCCAATACACGTACAGGTTATTTCAGAATGACTTAGCTGTACAGTCGTCTTCCTCTGCCTCTTAGAGCATGTCAAAGTATTCTGACAATGTGACATCACTATGTGCCAGTCTTTACATTGTTTGGAAACTATGTAAAATGAACAATTTTAAAAGTGACTTTTCCACCTGGACTATTTTCTCTCTGCTGACTTGAAGAATAAACTTGTATTTGTATATGTTGTAAAAAAAATAAATGGTTTAAGATGTTCAGTCTTTTCTTTTGCCTTCCTGAACAAAGTACTGGCAAATGTCCCACCTGGAATTTTTCAGAATTTAAATCACATCCATATTTGCAATCATTTAGCAACTAAAAAGAACTATTCAAAAGCTATGGGAATGGAAACCTAAACAGACAATACCACCAGTATTATTTAGGTAGTTTTGTAATCTACATAGTAAAACATGTATTTTCTAATCTATTAATAGGTAGATGTTTATTCAAAAAATGTTTGTGAATTTATGTTTAACTAATTGAAATTTAATGAACTTGTCTGATTACATGATTTTAGTATTACTCAAATAAAAATAGATTACTTATAAAAGTATCTAATAACCATAAATGAGGTTAAAGGACTAAATACTCTAGAGAAAAAGAAATATTTTCTGATTACTCTGAGGAGGTTAGCGACTTGAACAAAAGCTTTGCAAAACTTACAAGTATCATTATCACATCAGAGACTACATACACTACAAAATGCATTAGCTGCCAGCCAGAGACAGTCCACTGCACTCTCCTGTAGAATGAATGCACATAAAGCCAATACTAATTTTTAAGTTATTAAAATTTATTAAGTTTATTAAAATATTTTAAGTCATGTATTTTACTTACTGTTTGTGAAGCCAACATGCAGATGAAAACGGGTTCTAAACCAACCAGGCAACAACTAATATTTGGGGAATAAGGAGAAAATTACTTCTAAGATAAAAAAAAAAATTAAAAAAAAAAATCAGCTCTTACCTTGAATTTGTCTAATATGCTTGACAGCGATGGTTTATTGAAGACATTGTAGTAGAGCATTCAATCACGATGGTAGTTCAGAACTGGAATTCAGTAATCTCAGTTTGACAAGACCAAGATTTCATCAAAGGAAAGGAAAACCCACCAAATGCAAAATCATTTCAAGATGAGATAAATGATTAGGAGACATCAGAAGAAAAACAATAAAAATGCATTACATATTCCAAATCTCTAGGTATTTTAAATATCAAAGAAGTCAACATTATGTTAAAATTTCCAAAATATTTATTAATTTATCAACATAGTTATTTCTCTAAAATACATGTCTGTATTCTATTATAAAAATTAGAAAAAAAATCTATGACTAAAGATAGCATAATGCACAATTGCAAACAATTTTAAAATTACCTGGGGTTTTTTTTGTATCTTTATAAATTATTGATGTGACTGTTCATTGTGGTTCTCAAGCCCTAAGAACATGGGCTTGATGGTTACGTGGAGAAGCCTCGTAGCTACATGAAAAACTGTTATATTTTTTCTGTGTTTCTATGTCCAAACAAAAGCCTACTTGAATTCCTTTAAAGATGAGTGGAAATTTCTTTCAGCCAATCTTTTCCATAATTAAGAAGCCAACTGACCATGGCTGATAAATACATTTATGACAAGGGTGATTCCTTCAAGTGTTTAGCAAAATCCAAGGGTTTGTGAACAGTCTCACTGATGTGTTGTTGAAGTTGTTTGTTTAGCTCTTCATCTATAAATGAATCCAGTTGTGAGAATGTATCCTGAAAATTACAAAATATTAGTTGCATTACTAAACAAAGCCAGTATGTGTGTTGCATGCATACCTTACTTAAATCGGCAGTCTTCTCTCTCCCATGCCCTCGGTCAGCTAGACCAGACCTATGGAACTGGCAGCTGACATGCACGTGGCCTATCAGTAAGTGTCACTTGGCTAGCAACAAAGCCATGTGTCAGGCAGTCCTGCTTTTGGTGAGGAGCTTTTGTTTTGTTGCAAACTGGGCTTTAGAAGAATACCTACTACACATAGCCACAGCTTCCAGCTCTGAAGGAGCTTACACACTGCTTCCTGTTCAACACCTTGTAAGAACAAACCAAGAGTCTCTGATCAAGAGGTGAGTGAAAGCACTCGTGCTGCGCGTCAGGCAGGCATGCCCTGACACTGCCTCACGAGATCCCTTCTGGCTGCAGTCACACCTGCAGCCCTCCACTCCTTCCCAGTGCTCAGATGAGGAAGACCAAGCACATGATTTATACTTCCCTGTTAAAGTCTCAACACTTGCACAGTTGAGTAGTGTGTGCGCTCAGGGACCAACAAGATCCTCTCTTCCCTGGTGCACAGGGAAAGAGAACTCCAACTCAGAGCTACTGAGTGCCACAGAGCATGGCAGCATAGCACAGAGCAAAACATATAGGACAGATAGGGTAAAATTTAAGATACTGCCAAGATTTGCTAAAATGAGCCAAACAGCCAGAGAATAGGCAAGCCCTCAAGGCAATTTTCCCAGTTATATCCATTATAGCCACCTATGGAGAGTTTGCTCTCTCCCTTATCTTCCTCTTCCTTTGTTTCTGCTACCTTAAAGAGCTTGTGGACTTCCTTATTCAAGCACTACAGATCTCCTATCTGCTGTTCCCAGCCTCTTCTGTCAGAGCTGGTGATGTAACACCCTAGCAGGACAGACATGACAAGAAGTCGTTTTCAAAAGGACAGAGTAAGTACAAATACATTTTCAGAAGTTGCTTCTCTAAAATGGAAAAAAAGAAAAAATAAATTGTGCTCTCAAGGCTTTAACTGACATTACTGAGTTACAAATTGGAGGCACTAACAAGGTTAATAGGTTATAATGTTTTCTTTAGGAAGAAAGAGAATTAATGACTGCTTTTTAAAGGACACACCACTCACTGGACATTTAATGCAGGTTGGCATCTGGAACACATCCAGTGCTGAGGATCTAAAAAGTGTTCACCCATTTCTCCTCTTATACGTGAGGCTCTTTGTTCCCTTCAAATTTACACTTTAAAGCTATAAATTGACACTACTGAATCAAAGGCTCTGGAAATCCAGCTGTCCTGCCAACTACCCACAAAGGGGAAAGAGCTGGCTTTTTATTACTGCTTTTTGAAGAAACATTAGTGCATCATTACAGAAAAGGGACAAGAAATCTGCACTGAAGCACTGCAAAGTACAAAAGATAAGTAAAAATAACAGCCACCACATTCATCTTGCTACATTAACCGATGCTAGAGGAGGTGGAACTATTCATACAGCTTTTCTTCCTTCTTTATAGTCAGTGCTATCTTATGCCAGTTTAAAAAAAACTTGACAGAGAAAGTACAGTAACCAGAAAGCCAAACTAAGTGTGCTAAAGCCTGGGCACTGCATAGTGAGCCAGCAGATACAGGGTATATTGCTACATCATGTGGTTAAAGAAGGACGTAGAGAGGTGAGATGGTACCTTTTTTCTGGGTGTTACTGATGCAACAGGAGGATTAAAGGTCATTCCTCTCATACTGTATGCCTCAAAAAGTTCTGCAGCAGGCCTGTAGTGAAAGAAAGATGGCATTAGATATATTTCTAAATAATGTATCACAAAACGAAGAGCAGTTTCTCACACACACACCCCCCCAGTTATTTGCAGTAGTAAGAATGAGCTGCCTGTGAAGAACTGCAGATAGACTGTATGAGATGATCAGTAAAATGGCAAATGAAATGTAGTGGGGGGGGGGGGAACCCAACACAACAACAAACATAAAGAAAAGCAATCTCAGCTTCACATAAAGCCAATAGGCTCTGAGCTGACCACTGTCACTTAAGGAAAAAAATCTTGTTATGACAGACACTTTGATGGGATTGTGACCTTAATGCTGTTTGAAGTTGAAAAGAAATGGAGAACAGAATAGAAAAACAGTTACACCAGTGTATAAATCCACAGATCACCCACATCTCAAATATTGCATCTGAGCTTCCAGTTTCCTCATCTTGAGATACTTGAATTGGCAAAAGTTCAGGAAAAGGCAACAAAGATGATGAAAATCATGGACCAGCTACTCTCTGGGCCAGATCCCCTCAGCCAGAAGGGACAGAGGACGGAGGAACAATATCACAGAGGTCTACCAAATGTGAGGCACAGAAAGAGTGTATTAGAGCAGACTGTTCGTTGCACCTCCCAGGGTAGGAACCAGGGACTGTTAAATGATGCATGCTGGCACCAGGCCACCAGGGTCAAAACAGAAGTAGGTGGACTCAGGGAACCCTTACCAAACAATGTTGTATTTGCAAAATGTGTGCTTTGGCGCAAGAGACACTGAACAGTTTTGAAAATAATTCCACGAAGAGGTACTAAACAGAGAATGGCATCAGGTTCAGGAAATCCACCAGGTGAAACCAGTCGAGGGCTAGGACACTGCCTCAGACCCTGTGCCTCACACGCTTGCCCTGTTTTTACTCTTCCTGAGGCACCTGCTTCCAGCCACTGCCGAAGACCGGATGCTGACTTAGATCCTTAGTCTGAACCTGGACGGCTGTTCTTATCTTTTAACATACTATGGACCTCTTGCTGCAACTTGGTTTCCAGTTTAAACTGGACAGCCACAGTCCAGTGATCCCAATCCATATTCGGATCAGAGCTGCTACTGAGGAAATGCAGGTATTTTGCTCCCATGGAAAGAAAGCACACTGCACTTTTGAGATTTTTATCCTTGTCACAACCTGGCAACAAGCCAAAGGGGAAAGGGGAAAGGAAAAAAAAGGCAGTGGCAGCCAACATTTTGTACTGGTAAAAGTACAAAGAAAGTCAGTTTGAGGAACAGAATCTTAATTTTATGGATAATTATTTTTAGGGATTCCTTTAATAAAGTATGAGCAACAGCTACTTTTCAGGGCACTATTTTTAAAAACAGAACTCATTGATAACTCACCTTTGGCTCAAATCAAGTGCAAGAGCTCCTGAGCCTTCAGTTGGAGCTCCAACAATAAGGTGAGCTGCAAATTTCTGCACTGTTGGATGATAGTGTCTCTGAAAGAAAGGAAGAAAGGCAGTTAGCTAAGGGATAAGGGATAATGTATTTATCTATTGATTCTTGCATTTATTTCCACTTCAATAAGATGGAAGGTTCTGCTTTTGGTTTAGATAGAGAAACTGAGCACCCCAAAATCAGTCAGTTTCTGGGGTTAAGTGAATGAGGACGCCCAGTCATACATTTATTCACTAGCATGTCATGCTGTGAGCATAACTGTCCACAGTTTCTCTAACTCCTACCCCCAGAAGGCAGGAAAAAGGGCAGAGAAAGCCATCCCCAAGCCCCAGACTCTAAGCCCCGGCTAGAATGACAGATCAAGGTGTCAGCTGCTGCCTGGAGAAGGACTGGACTGCAAGGGAACTAACAGACTGAAAAAGCCAAACGAGTCTTACTAGGCAACGTGCAGTAAGATCCAGTGTGGTACTGCCATAGAGGATGTTACACATTACCTCTTTTGAGCTCATTCCTTCCCTATACCACTGTGCTGCTCTTCCTCTTTGTATGGAATAAGCTCATGTAGGCCAGGTTTGATTGATAAGCCTGAAAGAAGACTTCTCTATTTGTGTAAAGCATATAAACATTTAGCAGCTATTTACTACTGACTGTTACTTCCCAGATCACTCAGCTACTCACTAACCTGCAGTAAGTGCAGCTCCCACAGAGCTGTGTTCTGAGCATTGCAATGCTCTGGTTCATCCAGTTCTGGGAGATAAACTCCACTGCCTTGAGAGTCATTGTCTAGTAAGAGGTCCATCTTTGGGAATGTCTACAACACCAAAAAAAAAAGGGGGGGGGAAAGAAAAAAGACTGAGTTGCTTGTATTACACATCCAATTATAACACGGTTAAGTTCAGGATTCATTCCATGTTACTCAGTTTTAGCAGCATTTAAAGATACTCGCTTAACATGTTTTGAAATACTTTGCATAAAATCAATGTGTCAAAAAATTCAATAACCTTTAACCAGTAAGCTAAAAACTCCAACAAGTAAAACTTACTTGCATTAATACCCTGTTTGTTGCCAAGATCCCAACACTGGAGTTTGGAAGTACATGAAGAGCAAGCGTGGAAAGGCGCTTTAAGAAAGCAAGAGCTCGTTGCTGGGAAACTTGTTTTCTCCGCTTGGCAAACATGACATCCAGGCACTGGAGCACAATCTCTATATCATCATTGGTACCACCTCAAAAGCAGAATTTCATACAAAGAGTAACTAATCATTTGGAGGAATATACAGCTAAATACTCTGCTATTGACTGTACCTAGAACCTGAGAAACAGCATGAAAGCTAAAAGGTTCAAAGACAGCACTAATGTGATACAGACATAAGCATCCATCCTTTTTTGGTAAAAATAGTCCAGCTTTGAATAGAGAAAAAAAACCAAAAAAAACACCCCACTGTTTCTGTGCTCCTTTCTGAGAGAATATTTGTTCCATCAAAAATGTCTAAACATTAGCAGCAGTTAGTGTTCTAACCCTAACTTTATTCATTATATCACCTTTTCTAAATTGTTTAACAGTGCAATGATTTAGTTTTTTACCCATTCAGAATTGTATGTTTCTTTTCCTCAATCTTTCCCACTTAGTGAAGACAAATTTATGAAGTTAATTAAAATTATGTTAATTTCAAACTTGATAAGTATCTTTTTTTCCATAAACTATTCAGCTTCTCAGAATTATTAGAAAATTAAATTAGAAAATTAGAATGTCAGAACTATAAAAATCAGAAATATTAACAAAAATATTTCAGGAAACAAAATTTAAATTGTTTAAATTTGAAATTGTTTAAATTGCTGGGAGAAAAAATTAGACATTTTTCTCTATTAGAGAAAGAATTAAAGAAGAAATAGAGAATTTTGAACATTTAAACTGACAACAGGACAAATGCTTATCCAAGATCACTTAGCACTCCATGATGAAGTGACATGGCTAGAATCTGTTACCACGTATTGTAATAATACTTCTAATATGTGTACTGCAGTAGTGCAATGTGCAACTTGAGAAAAAAAGTAGATTAAAACAGACAATGCTCTTTTCAGAACTTGGATAAATTAAAACAACTGTAGTTTATTAACACTATATTAAGGCTATGATACCACAGAAAAGCAGAATAAACATTATCTAGGTAAACACTGAAAACAAGAATCTGAAGTTACCTGCATGTAGGCTGAATAGTGTCTTGTAAAGATGTGTGTAGAATTTCATCGGATCAATGTTAAGAACATCACCTATTAAAATACCCCAAACAAATAAATTTACTCCACTAATTTATCAGACAATATTAAACAAAATTTTGGTTTTAAAGATCTCTTACCTTGACCAGAGAGTATATGAAAAGCACTGAGAATGCAATGAAGACTCTCACGATAGCTTAAATCCTAAGAATACAAAACCGATTAAGTACCCAAAAGAATATGATTTTAAGAAAACTGTAAAAAGGTGAGCTCAACTTACCCCAGATGCAATGAGAGAATGTAGGACAATCAACAGGTCATCAAAAAATTCCACGTTAATGAGATGAGCGAACCTTGAATCAAAGAGATTTTTATTTTTAAACTACAGACATTATCTGCAAACTCAGTTCAAAGTATTCTGAATTGCTAAAATCCACACCATAAAAGTAGAGCTAAATCAAATGCTGAACATCTGTTATCTTCACATAGATGGATGACTCAGCCCCCAACTGCTAATCAGGTAATCAAGAAAACAATGGAATCACATCAAACCTGCTGGGTTTGCATCACATCAATTCAATCATGGGAAATTTCACATAACATTTAAATGTTTTTAGAAGTAGGTGAAAACTTCAGCAGAAAAATAAAAGAATTTCAAGAAATTTGTCAGGGACAGTCTTCTCTCACTGCTTATGAATCCCTTTCAAAGTTAAAAATCTGTGTAAGTGCTTTATGTCTTTTCTAACAGGCGCAAGTGAAGGTGGAGTCAGTTCTTACTTTGCAAGACCTTCTAGCACAGCTGGCAGAAGCGGAGACTTCTGAGCTTTCTTCAAGATTCTAAAGTATGTTACAAATACAATATTCAAGGTCTCTGTGTGCTGAAGAAAAGAAAAGAAAATCCTTAAGCATGCAAGCCAGACATTTCTACTTCACTTAAACTCAATTGAAAATGCTTCTCTGTCCAAGCCTGCACTCAGGCCTTCCAAACCAGTCGGGGCAGTACCACCTCTGCTCTTCTTACACTGAAAAGCTCAAGTCCTGCTCTCCCGCCCCCTACTCTGTCCCCTCACACTCTCATAGCTAAAGAGGCCCTCTTCCCCTCAGCCCATGCTAGCCACACTCCTCCTTTGCCTGAAGGCTACTCTGAGAGGCTGGTAACAGCCGTTACAGTGTCACATTGTGCTGGTTTTGGCTGGGATGAAGTTAACTTTCTCCACAGTAGCTGGTATGGGGCTCTGGTTTGGGTTTGTGCTGAAAACAGTGTTGGTAACACAGGGATGTTTTTGTTATTGTTGAGCAGTGCTTACACAGAGCCAAGGCCTTTGCTGCTTCTCACCCCACCCCACCAGTGAGTAGCTGGGGGTGCACAAGGAGCTGGGAGGGGGCACAGCTGGGACAGCTGACCCCAACTGACCAAAGAGATATTCCATACCATATGACATCATGCTCAGCATATAAAGCTGGGGAAAGGAGGAGGAAGGGGAGGGGACATTTGGAGTGATGGTGTTTGTTTTCCCAAGTCACTGGTAGGTGTGATGGAGCCTGGCTTTCCTGGAGATGGCTGAACACCTGCCTGCCAATGGGAAGTGGTGAATGAATTCCTTGTCTTGCTTTGCTTGTGTGCACGGCTTTTGCTTTACCTATTGAACTGTCTTTATCTCAAACCAGGAGTTTTCTGGTTAAAACTGGGGTTAAACCACAACACGTATAATAGGAACAGGGCTCCTGGAGGACCTATGTCAATGGATTCAAACCCTTCTGTTCTCTGCACAAGAAGGTAAATAGGAAAGGCTAAGTTGGCTTTCCTGGGTAAACTGAAAGGGCTTGGTTTACTAAAACCTAGACCTCTGGCACAGGCAAAATGTTTGTAAGCTGCCAACCTTATCTAGAGGTGTGGAATGCTGACAGGTTGGGCTAGAGGGGAGACACTTGGTTATAAAAGGGTTAGGAGCAGCTACTTTGCAAAAAAACAGGAAAATAATCTCTAAATTACTTACCAGCTTCAGCTTTTTTTCTTTACTTTCTGACGCTTCTGCTTCCAAGAGTTCTCGTTCCAGTTTCTCTTCTGCTTTCCTCCACTGAAAACATACAGTTCATTTTAAGACAAGAGATTCAATGTTTCCAACCCGCCTGGATATGCAGGTGCCAAAGATACAGAGAATAAATCTTCCATGCTTGGTGAGTTGCTTAAGTCACTCTGTGATGCTACAGGGTAACCAACTAGATATATTCCTTCCTATCAGAAACAACTAAAGGCATTATCAACACCAGAAAGAGAAAAAAAAAATAGGAAGATAATTCTCTGTAGAACCTCATAAATGTTCAAGTACAATGCAAACACTAATCACTAACACTGAGAGTTAACAATGGCAACAGAAGTGCAATCATTGCTGGAACAAATTGCTACACAGTCACTGAAGTAGAGCACGAGAAAGCACATCGCATACCTTTCTTTGCATTCTGGAAAGATTTTTTCTTTTCTCTTTGTAAGTCATGAACTTTTTCTTTGGTGCAATGTCTTCAGAATCTTTTTGTAATTCTACTTCCTTAATTCTTAAGTGAAGAAATACTTTTAACACCTATTGTAAAATATTTAAATATAATAAAAGGTGATCCACAACAGAGGAATGAAGGGTAAGAAATCCTGAATCCCATCCCAGCTAGTGGGCTTTGATGGTCAAAGGTTCTTCTGTTTACTCCCCTCCTGTTCCTTCATGTCTGTATCTCTCATCCCAGCTCCCAGTTCCTTCTACAGCACTGTCCATTTCTATCCATTCCTCCACCTGCCTCTCTCGCTTCAAGTTTCCCTGCCTGACTTAACCCATACCGCTGTCAGGATCTGATCTCCCCCTCCCAGTATCCTTCCCCTGCCCAGTATCTCCCTTTCTAACTCAGCCCACTCCTAAGCTGCCTGTGTTCTGACAGAGGAAATTCTGCTTGTCTGTAGCCAGAGCTGTACTACCTTTGACTTTCTGATTTTTTTTAAATCATTGACAGAAGAAAATCACGTAGTACAACAGGAAGACTCTTACCTCAGGTCTGACATCGTAATTTCTACCCCTCACAAGGCCAGAAATGACCTTAACTACACCGAGTGAAGCATAGCCCAACTTGTCTTGTTTAAAGAGCTTCTTAACTGCCTCACAGCATAGTTCAGAAATCTGAAAAGTGAATTCAAATCAATTCTTCTGTAAAGCCAAGTACATGACAACATCTAAGCCATAATACTGATGGCATCTACTAATTAGAAAGTGGACACAGCCTGTAAAATACTGAAAAGATACAGCCACAAGATCTGGATATTGTGCAATAAAGCTCAGAAATAGATTATTTTTCATGCAAAACAAGAGCTCTTTCCCTAATCAGAAAATCACTTACCATTTTTGATGCATCATTCATGAGTGGAACAATGAGAACAATAATGTTGTTGTGGAAATTGAAGTGGGGCAGGGCCACAAGCAGCTCACACAGACACTTCACTGCAACCTCTGCTAAACCTTTATACGCTTTTAATGAGATGACATTGCTTTTCTTCAACTTCCTTTGTTTCCAATCTGCACAAAATATTATTCTCAGTGAATACTGTTCAGAATGTAGGGGAGCTTCTAAATATTTACATTTTTAGTTATACAGGCATTCAAGTACTATTTCAATGACAGAAAACAGCATTCAATCACAGGAGGTAAACTGTGATGCCGCAAACAATTTTGCATTTACTACAAAAAAATGGGGAGTGTTGACTGTACCTTTAATTGTTTGCTCGAGATTTTCCAAGTAAAATTTATACTGGCTTACAAGGCCTTCTTCAAATTCTCTCAGTTTCTGAGTTTCTTTTTTAACCTGTAAACATAATACAAATTAAATTTTATTGGGAGAGCTAAATCCTGAAATTAGCCAGGGGTGAAAAAAAAAAAAGAAAGTTCTGAAAAAACTACTTAGGTATCTGATATTTGTTTTTTTTCTAGACAGACATTCCCAGAAATGTATTCAAATAAAATATTTCTATATATTTGTATACATGTTCTTGTGCTCAGAGGGCCTTTCCAACTAGATCTACTTCATTTATAGGGACTGAAGTGAAATTTGTAACTAGATGTTATTTTAAAGCCATGACTCTAAACACCACTACTTATAGTCAAGAAACCTTCTAAAGAATAGGTTAAAAAAAAGCTCCAGAAAACAAGTTACTCTGCATTTGTTCAGCAAATTATTGAACACATTTCAAAAAAATTTGTGCCAGTTAGGTGACAATATTGCATAATTTGCCTTCTTTCTAGTTCCCTTCAGTGTGACACAAAACACCGTCTTATTCCAAGGTTCATGAAGAAAGCCACCCAGGTTTGGCATATTACTTTCATATACTATCTTCTTCCTCCATTACCACCAGCATGCCACCTATTTATTGAAGGAAGTAGATAAGAATTTAACATTCAAAACAAAGACATCTGCCCCTGAAAGTGTCACGGTTTCAGAATTCCCACAACTTCTTGGGTATTTGTCACCCTTTGCTCAAAACTATAAATTCCTATTAAGCAGATCAGTATTAGTATCTGGCATAACTTGAAAAAATCTGAACTACTCGCAATACTCTATAAAGAAATTTGATGTTTCACCTTGGTAGCTTTTTCTGCTTCAGTCAGAGGCCGGATTTTGTAAGAAGGCACAATATCTTTAAATATCTCCATCAAAGAAACCATGACCAGCTTCCGAACAATCACAGCCACATTAGGATCCTGTTCCATCAGCATGGCACGCAGTTCCTTCAACTTTTTAATCTGATAAAGAGAAAAGGCAGACAAAGTCAGCTCAAGATCATACACAAACTACTGTACAAGCACAAGCTACATTTCAGCAAAAGTTTGCCACAAGAAACTTGCGTCATTTTTAAATACTGGAAAGAGAAAGCCTTTATCTCAGCAGTTACTCAGACTCTACTTAACACTGCATAAAGAGCAAAGAAATCATAGATATCCCAACATTTTTTTTTTATCTTGGGAATGCTCAAACTACTCTGCTATTACCAAATTGCACACAATTACAGAAAATTACTAGCATATCCTGAAACATTGAGAACTATCAGATACAACCCTGAAATCAGAGCTTAAGGACCAAGGTAGTTTGGGAAGGAAATAGCATAGACAGTATTATTCCTAAACCCACAAGTGTTCAGAGGGACAAATTACTCCCTAACAGAGCAAACACAGTCACCTGGATTTTCACCTGATTCCAATCATTTGTACCAAGCCATGGCACCTGTTTACCACCCCCTGAGAAGCGATATGACACTGACCTTTTTCCTCATTCTACACCATGCTTTTTCTATTGTTTGGTCACTTCAGATCTTTATTTATTGACTTACTGCACAACACAGGCACACATAAATGCTTGTTAAGTAAATGCTACCTACATTGTTGTCTGGCTCAGAGAGAATGGCAGATGCTAAGGCAGCTATGTGCATCTTCCTTTCCTGTAGCTTTTGTCTTCTTTGAGCAGCCATTTCTTCAGGAGTGAGAACAGGCAGGGGATCTTCACTGAAGTCTAGCACAAGGTGTGAGAGTGAGAAAAGAAGGTCACTAAGGAAGACACTTAACAAATACCATATGGCAAACTACAGTTCTAGATTTCATTTCAGATGGGTACTGTGATAACCCCACATGCAGTTCCACAGTAAAAGAAGCTTTAAGAATGACCTTGCTAGAGCTTATGTTAACTCAGAGATTAATTTTCGCTCCACTCCAAAATCTTATGCTTGCAAAAAGCTTATTAGCAAATGTTTTTTTAATCTGCAAATGGTATTCCCTAAGTACAAAGGGAATATATAAACTCGACATATGACCCCAACTGTGCCAAGAAACTGTAGTGCTCTGCAATTTGCAGCAAATTATTACAATTATTTTATTTGTGTTTTCTGAGTATTATTTTCAAGTATGTCCTTCCTCAATTTCAGATTATCTTTAGAGAATAATGACCCAGAATTAGCAGAGTTACAACTGCAACTGTTATTTGAATATGACTCTTAACTGGATAGCAAACTGCAAATTGAAATCTGAATTTCCTGGTATTCTGATGTTTTAAAGACAAAATTTTAAAGACAAAACCAGACACTCAAAAGCCTACACAAGTCTGTGTCCTGAACTGCATTTCAAAGTGATCTCAGAGTAATTGAACTAGAACCACAGCATATATTTGAGTAAGACCAAGATTTGCCTTCTCACTCGCAAAGATGACACAATTGACATAAGGAACCTCATGCAAACATCAGTTTCAGGTGAAAATCGAAATAATTTTAAAGAAAGAGATTTTGAAGCCAGCTGTTCCTCAGGTAAGAAAGCAAGCTTTCAATCACTGTTATGCTTTGGGGGCAACATGATAATGAACATATTCAAAACCACCCTCAACAAACTTCCTCAGGGAACAGCTAAGTACTCTTCAGATACGTCAGTGATTTGGAAAAAAACAACAACAAAACAAGGAAAAGCAAACATGTTGTGTTATTACCCTCTGCTTCCTCCATTTCTTCTGCATCCTCTTCTTCATCCTGTGCAACACTGAGAACTGCAAAAATAGAGTGTCTAGGTCAGGCACGTAACAAACACTGTGGGATTTTAAAATAATAGATTATATACATCTTGGCTACCATGCCGATTCTGGAAGCTGTGTCTTACCTGGCTTTTCCATAGTTTGGGGAATAATGCCACCCTTGTCTTTGATGGGGAGCAGATGGATGAGTTCTTTTTCTGGCTCAGTCTGCAGGCGTCTTGGCATCTTCTCATATTTGTCAATCACATCCTCATGTTTTCGTTTTCTGATGTGAACAGGTTCACTGAAAAATACAAGGCAAACTAAATGAACTAGCCATCTAATTAGACATGAACTATGTATGACAGTATATTAGCTGGATTAAGCATCCACGCTTAGAAAAATAAATCTTATTAAGTGGAATGTTTGAGTGTGTTCACTGTTGACAGCACCAGTCACCACTCAATCCGTGTTCATATGGATCTGTATAGGATCTTTGAATTCGGGAGCATACAATGCTTCACATCCCTTTTTTATAGGAAACTAAATGTGAAATGAGCAAAGACAAAATGAGATTTAGATAATCTGGCAGGTTTGCCAGGCAAAACGCCTTGTCATAATGAATGCAAGAACTGCATCTTGTAAAATGTCACTAAATAAAAATACACAATAAATGTTGAGTTTTGCAAGATTTTAAACTTAGGTGACATCCAGTTTGTTTACAGGGAGGAGAAGGTTTAAAGTAAAATTATTTTAATTCAAGAACTGCAATGTAGCTACAAGAGACTATACAGTAGAGTGCAGCACAATTGCAACTCTGGAAGTAAAAAGCTATTTACTACTTTCCTGAGAAACTAGATTAAATTATTAATTAGTAGCAACAATCAGCATTAACAAACTAATTTGTACTATGATTAGCCAAAAAAACCCAAACAAAACCTAGAAGAAATGAAAAAATTATTTTTGCTCATTTCAACATCTGGTCTTAAACAACTGCTCCAGAACTAAAGAAAACTGAAGTTTACAGGGAAAATTAAAACCGCTCTACAGCAGCGAGGCATACAGAGTCTTTTCACACTCATCAAAATAGGCAAGTTAAGATTTTCAAACAATCATGTAACCAGACTAATCCATAGAAGTGTATTTGTAAAGACAATTATAGAACTAGGAGCACTACCCTTCTATGTATTTCATTGTGAACTCTACCTAACACCTTGCTCCAGAAAACTGGTAATGAATTTATTGTATTTTTACAGCCATTTGCAATACAATATAGAAAGTATAGTGGCCCAAAGTGCAGAGAATGTCCCAAATACTCTATCTAGAAAAAAAGACTCTGTATACAGATGAAAAGCATTTTTTTCTAGTTTGAGAAATGCTACTCATCTCACAGCCAGGGACCTAACAGGAGGGAACACTGTGCAGAAACAGTATCCTGAAGGTCAGGCAGAGCAGGTGAATGTACCGATACACATCAATACATTAATACTGAATGTACTGGCAGATGAAGGAAACACTAAACTGGAACTGCAAAGAAACACCAGACTGAAAGTGACCTCCTGATATATGTAATACATTACATATTAATTTCATATTAACCATGCAACCCTAAATTAGTATGAAAACTAGATATCACAACAACACTCACTCAGATGAAAGATCTCTGGTTAAAAAAGACGCCTTTTGAGCCAAATCTTCCATTAATTTTAAGTCATCTTCATCCATCATGTCCAGTGGAAGAGCATCTTCTTCCTCTTCTTCCCATTTTTTAGCTATTTTAGAAGATGATGTGTACAGATTAAGATCCTGTACATATATTCAAACTTGAAAACCTAACCATGCCTACACTTGTGAGACTATTTTACACATTACTTCAACGTGGAGTTCATCAACCTTCATGCACGTGCTTGTGTTATCCCAGAAAACTACCCCTTTATTGTGGCATTCAATAATGATTAAACCAAACATCCAATAATGATTAGACCAAACACCTTTCTACCATCTCCGACTCACAGATCTTGTTGACAGAATGGCTACATTTTATATTTTTCATAACTGTCGCTTTCTTTCCTTTAAACAAGAACAGCAATTATTCCTACACAGAAAATCAAATGTTATCTTCTTGATACATAATCTTACAACACCAAGCAGTAGGATACTTTGTAACCTTCATACCTCTTCACTTACAAAAACAACTCTGAGCACTTACCAACTTGTTTTTTCTTGCATTCTTCCAGTGGAAATGGTTTTCTAGAGATAGCATCTCTGACAGCCTCCCTTAGCTTCTTTTGTTCTTTTCGATACTTCTTGGCAGCACTCTGCTGCTTGTACTGCTTATTCTTTAGTTTGTTGTCAAGTTTTATTTTACTAGTTCTCAGTAACTTCCTAAAGCTTGGAACTCGTTTTGTGTTTTTTCTCTAGGAAACAAACAGAAAACTACAGGTAACTGACATGTTCATCGCCTGTGTGAAATTTCTTTTGCTGTTTCATATCTCATTAAGTCCATATTTCTATCAGTGATGGACAGTGTTTCTTCCAAATAGTATCATGAGTTAGCTCCAAATATACCCAACTGTGTTAAATTTTTGAGACGAGGGACACATAAAGAATGTTTTACAAAAACATTCTTAGACGATTTTTTTATTAAACCCTATGCCCATCACTTTTAGACAAATGAATACTCAAGGTGTTGTAAATAGACTGTTAGGGCACAGTTCTTTGCCTTGTGTGCTCCCAAGCACTCTGTTTCCTCTCTCCAGCATGCCCTTCTTCCCCAGCACTCGCTAAGGTTAGGTTCTGGTACAAGGCCACAGCCTCAGGCAAATGTCCTCCTGCAGCATCCTTCCCTGTGCTGAGCTTTGGCTCTCTCCTGCCCCAGACTCTCCATGACAGGTAGCTGTGTGGACGAGAGGCAGCTGCCCGCTGCAAGGCTCTGAACAGGATGATGCATGAGCTGTGCACGTGTTATGGGTGCCACAGCGGTCAGGAGGAAGAGGGCTGAGGGAAAGCCCAGGGTGCAGATCAGTACAGGCACCCAGTATCCAAACTGCAGAACGCTCCCAGGTGGGTTCGGGTTGGGAATGGACAGTACAGCTTACCTACTGAGGGGCACCGGAGAGAAAATGGGAGCCTCGGTGGGGGGAGATGCGTCCCTTTGGTAAGGGGACAAGCGGCTGGACCACTGTAGGGCTCATCGAATCTGGAATTTTTGCCAATTCACCTTCCCTTTTTAGTTTTGACTACTGGGAAAGCGCTGAAGAGACAGAAGCAACCCTGCAACTTGTCCCTGCGCCACACAGGCAGCACCGTGAGGTAGAACCGCTACAGACAGCAACAGCCCTGCCTGAAAGGCGGCCGGGGCTCTGCCCTGCCCTCCCTGAAAGGCGGCCGGGGCTCTGCTCTGCTCTGCCCTCCCTGAAAGGCGGCCGGGGCTCTGCCCTGCCCTGCCCGAAAGGCGGCCGGGGCTCTGCCCTGCCCTCCCTGAAAGGCGGCCGGGGCTCTGCTCTGCTCTGCCTCCCCTGACGCCACCTCGCAGCCCGAGTGCCGTGAGCAAGGCACGCTGCGGCCCTCCCTGCTCTCCATTACAAATCCGACGCCACGCACCTCGCTATAACGAACAATAACGATACGTTTCTCCTTCCGTGCCTTAGCTTTGGCGGAAGCACCTCCGAGAGGCGAGAGACCAAGGCGGATTTTGCTGGGAAACCGCCGGTGAAGGGCAGGCCGCTGCCCGCTCTAGGCACGCCGCATTTTGCCACCCACCCCCCGACGCTCGGAGTTTCGCCGTTTACCCGCAGCCCCAGGGCCGCACCCCGGACAAACCGCTCGGGCCGAGGGTAGGCGGAGCCCGCACAGGCAAGCGGCCCCCTCCTGAGAGCCCGCGGCGGAGGCCTAGGGGCC
>VXBL01003649.1:2307522-2347543 GCA_013400195.1 Aramus guarauna
TTTTTTTTTTTTTTTTTTTTTAAAACAGCAGTGTTTACTGCAAACAATCTTACCTTCACTGAACTCGGAGCAATTAATCTTTGATAAGACACCAATAAGGAGTTTCTGGATTTTAGGATGTGCAGTAGTGAAGCAGAGAGTATCACTATGGAAATGGCAGCAGTGGAAGCAACATAGGACAGAACAGGCCAAGTGCTCAATGGAAGTCCACTAGCATTTTGTTTTTTTCTGTAGATGCTGTGGGTCTGTCAGAACTACAATGCCTTGTGAACACATTCATTTAAACTTTTTCATGCAAGGCAGATAGTATACTCATCATTGGCATCCAGTACATTTTCAGCTATTTAATGATCTCTAGTATTAGAGATCATTGTAACGGCCATGAAAAAGTGCCAAAGTTGAATTATTTTTTTGTAAGTGCTAGCAGCATAAAGTTTAGAGACCCTACTTAACACACTCCAACAGATGACATTTTAAGCTTATTTGCCATGTTATAAACACTGTACAGCAGATACTTACATATCCCACGTCCGGTCTGTAACACGTATATGCTCCTAAAACACTATGCAGGAGATCATGATAAGGACCACCCTAATACAAGGGGAGGGAGGAGGGGGGAAAAGGAAAAGGAAAAGAAAAAAAAAGGTTTTTTCAAAATCACTTTATAAATATAGGAAGGTAACAAGCCAGTATTTTTAAGATGCAAATGAGCCAGTGAATTATTCCTTTGTTCACATCTAGAATAATACCAGTTCTTACTCCAAGCATTTCCATGTATGCTTTTGAGATGTTAAAGTAACAGACCCATAATCCTATGAAACAGTTCAGTGGAAATCAGTACACAATGGAAAATCAAAATATCTGGTACACATCCAGGGTTGGTTTTACCTTTTCAGAGACAGTGGATGTTTTAGTTCTTAGTAACACCAGTTACTGTATTACAATACTGCATGCTATTTTATATACATGTGTAGGCATATATTGTACCTATATAAAAACCATAAAGCCTGAAAAAGTATACTGAAAAGGTATCAAGATTTCTGCAGGAGCAGTGAGAATATTCTCATTTTTGCATGTAATTTCATAAAGATTAATAGGAACCATATGCAATTTTTCCAGCAAAAAAGCGCCTTACAGTCCATCGTTGGGTGTCCCTACTTTATTTAAAAAAAAAAAAAAAAAAGACTATTTTCTGTTGTATGTAGAAAAGAACTAACTTTACTTTTGTTGTTTTATACAAACAGCTTCTAAAAACTATTCCATATTTATCCAGCTAGGGTTCTTTTCTTGTTTAAATACTCAGAAGTTTAAAGTTGTCATAACTAAAGTTAAAAGAAATCTCACCTTCTGGAAAATATACAGGGATGGAAATGTGCGTGATATATCCAACTTAATTAGCTCCAGACTGGCCTCACGATCAGCAACAGATGCACCTGCATCTGCAAGCAAAACCAACACTTATTAAACCAATAAATTCTACAGACTTCAGAATAAAACCACCATAGGCACATAAAGACTTTTAGTATCTCAGGAAAAAAGTTACCTAGTTCTAATTCTTGGAGTGCAGTTCTGCAGTGCTACATACTTCAGGAGCTAAAACTGTCCATTGATACCTGGCATATGCCATCAACGCCAAGAAGTGAGGCAAACTATCAGTAATTACTATTTGTCTACTCATTCTTTTTCAAGCCATACATCTTTACATCATTCAGACTTACGACCAACAGGTTACCTTTTACTTCTTTCTAACTCCATCCAGGCCCAGACTGGTCCTGCACTCACTAGAATGTGAACTTTGCCCAGCCCAGCCCTCTGTTTTCTTTCTTATCTTTTACTGTGACTCCAGTTACTGAGTCTGTGCAAGAGCACAGAGTGAGAGCACTGCTTTTGATCTAAACACGATCCAGTGGGGTCTCACTTTTCAAATTTTTCATTCCGAATCAGCTCATTTGGTGGCTCATTTCAACCAGCAGCATTGAAATATACTCTGTACACTAGAAGATAATTACATCATTAGCACAAGAATTCAGCACTTCTTCACCTATAAAGTCAAGCATATTACTTTTGAAGTTACGCTTTTCTCACATCCCACTTTTTACTGAAGGTAACTAAAATATACTAAGAAACTCTACTGAAGTTTCCAGAATTGACTGCACAGTTATGATCTGCAGAAGTTACCTTACTTGTAAACTCTTGTTAGACTCTTTTTTTTTTGCATCCTTACGAGTGGCATTCCTCAAACAGCAGGAAAGAAGGCAGCATTCACTCAAGAACCTCCAGTAGAAATTCACCCAGCCCTTGAGTTATCTCTATCCTGTCCTCTACATAGGAGCGTGATGCAAATACTAGTGACAGCAAGGAGAAAAATACATGTGGCACTTGAGGAAAAGGCTCTTTCAGAGGGCTTAAACCAGTCAAGAGCCACCATGGAAGTGGAAGATTGAAGAGTTTGATGAATAGGCTAAACAGAACCTGCTCTTCTGCTGACGCCTGGAAAGCAGCATTTTCTTCCAGTCCTAAAACTAAGATAGCTGCATTCAGGAATGAGTGGGACTGCTGCAGGCTGTGGTAGGGGAATTTGGGAGAAAGAAGGCTATTATTACAATGAAAGAACGTACACAATCTAGAATAAAAAGTTCAAGATTTGCTGCTTAATCCCTCCTTTCTCTTTCATAAGGAACAGGTATTCTATTGGTTAATTTGGAATCACTTCATTTCAGACAGTATCCATTTAGAGAGTTCCCAAGGAAGATTGTAACCTACAGTATAGAGCATAAGAAACTCTGAATTTATACAAGAAATTCAGTTCAACTCCAAAAGAGGAGTCATTGGGGGTCTTTTGAACAGATCTGACAGATAACACATCTTTTAATAAATGTCTTGTCTTCCAGACACAAAAAGATACTTTTCATGCTTTAATCTTTATCTGCCAAAATAAAGTATTAAAGAGATTTGAACAGGAAAAATCTTCAGAACTATATAAATATGTTAAATGAGGCTAAAATAATTGATCTTCCAGACTTTGCTACCAAAGATTAGTAATAAGCACAGTAGCTTACCTTTCAACCAAAGATGAAAATCCTATTACTCCAAGTTTTCCCCCATTACTACATTTTCTAGAACATCTGACACAATCAAATAGGACCCTTCCCCCTTTCATTCCCATCCAGAGCTATGACCTTTCCAAAATAAACAACTTAAAGCCTTCCCCCACATTCAGCCCACACCTCCACAACAAAACAAGCCACCACCTTTTAACCAAGAGGCATTGCAAACATGTTTTCCAAGGATAAACCTATTTACAGTCATGTACACACAGATTTTTATTTTTTTTTTTTTATAAACAGCTTATCTCAAGACAAGCTTCCTAAGGCTACAGAGGTAGGAGCCTTAGGAAGACCCGAATAATTTATAGTCAAAGTAGCCAGTTAATCAGGGCTGGCTATGGCAAGTGCAAACAAAAAGTCCTTCTTGCGTTACAATACCATTTTCTTTCCCCAAAAGAGAGACCAACTAGAAAAAAAAAAGTTATTTCATAGCAGCTGGTACTGACAGTATCATATAAGACAACATTTAAATAAATAACTGCTAACAGTTTAGATTCCCATTTCTTTTTTTGGTACTTCATCTAAAATTTTCCATGAGAGATTAGGCCCAGTATTTCAGGAATTCAGAGGAAAACACATTCATTTGAAAGTAAACTAGCAAATGCAATATTTTAATGCGTCTTTTATTGATACAGTAAATACTGTAAAGCCCCTCACTCACTGACTTGCTATAGGAAAACAAACATTTAAGTAGGGAATGACTCTGAGCACTTTTAACAAGTATTCCTAATTCTGCAGTTGCAGCTGAACTTCTGAGACTTTCTGGGTTTGTAAAAGTGAATTAGGAGGCTGTCTGGCATTCAGGAGATCTCACCTTCTATGTCATTCTCAGAACTTGTCTCACTGAAACTTTTCCATCGTTCCTTAGCTCTTGACAAGAAGATTTCATAAAGTTCTGCAAGAAAACAAAACCAACAACAAAAAGGAAGAGAGAAGTAAGAAAAGCACCCATCCAAAATAAAAGCACACTAGGTATTCTTGGCTTTGGTTTTGTTGCTTGGTTTCATCTTAACCACTGGGGGCAGGGGAGAATCTATTACATGGTTACCACTAACCACTAGAGTACCACTGTAGACGCTTTTACTGTGTGCACTGTCTTAGATTTCTTTTGTGGTGAATATGCAAATTACAAGAGGGAAATCATGTCTTAAATAATTCAGATTTTTATTTTACGTGAATGGGTTAGAACACTAAAAACATTAGTTATAGTGAGTAAAGCAATTCCCCTTTCCACTCCCTTAAGAAAGCAAAGCTATAAATTCTCAGTTTTAAACATAAAAATATTTTTTCGGGGAGGGTGTGTGAGAGCACCACCTTAACTCTTACAAGACCAAAACGTTTTTGTAAGCAGGTTTTGAACCTTGTTTCTGTAATTTACCAGGCTATGACATCTAATTGTGAAAAACACCTGTTCCTAAGGTTGTGAAATGCAGTTCTTCAAAAAGCAAGTATACCTTGATTTATATTTTTTGTTAAACAAAAGTTTGACTTTTTCTTTGAAAATAACCAACTTAATTTTGCATTAAAATGTGATTTGTTACGGCATACCAGGAGTGATATTTAATTCGTTTCCCACAGCTAGACTCCAAACCTTCCCACGTACGCTTGGGGGTAATCCCTGCCACCACAGCTCTCGAACTCTTCGGGTAGCACGCCTAAGACAGGGAATCAGAAGAGAAAAGAAAAAAAAGGCACATATTGCATATCTTGTTTTCTAAAATCATTGGGCAACTTACAAGCAAAATAACATACTATTTCCTGAATCAATATTCGGAGATCTCTGCTTATGTTAAAGCCTCATTAAAAATCCCCACACCATTAAGCTCCCAAAAAGCACATTTCACATTGCTCTGTAATGACCTCTCACTATATCATGGCAACAAAACCTGACTTCTTGACAAAACAGAACGGAAAACAAGGTATGTGGGTCCTCTGTTTCCAGAGGAGAAACAAACCAGCTTGCCTCGTTTACACAACAGAGCTTTACTCACATGCCTTCCCAGTTAGGTAGTATTTCATTGACCCAAATCACCATAGCACTAGCGATATTCTCTTCTTGCTTGAAACGCTCTCTCATTATTTTTTTCCTTTTATGTGCTTCTTTAATTTCTGTTAAGTGTAACATGTTAATAATTCTGCATTAGTGTATAGAAATTAAGTCATTCAGCTAGTATATAATTATTTACATAATGTCTGAAAGAGATCAAGGGTAAATTACAGTTGTGTATGAGCTAGCTGGTAGTATTTCTGTTGATTGTAGGTGCATTCCTCAGGAATTTTTTTTTTTTAATTTAAGCTATCTTTAAGTTACTCAAATACACAGCAATTTAGACAAGCAAAAATCTGTCTAGAGAACTTGTAGCACTTTTCTGCAGTACACAGAATGACTTAAAAGCACGCACATCATCAGCACTGGTTTTCCTGTAATGAATTTCACACCACATTCTACCAAAACTTTCCTTATTACTTAGACTAATGAGCAATTATTATAGATATAATTATCATTCAGAAGTGCAATTCTATACCTATTTAAAAATTATTCAAATTTTACTAAAACTTCTCCACCTGGAAGGAATATGCATTTTCTTTTCTGGAAAGAGGACCTAAGATCTGAGACAAAGCTACAATGCTGAACAAGAGAGAAGTATTCTGCCTTTTGTTAAAAGAGGATCTTTCTTCTCAAAAAGGCTAAAATAAAGATAGAGCAGTGCTATCTTGACATCACTAAGAACCACTGTCAAATTGCAGCAAGACATTTTCTATTTATGCGTGCATTAGACACATCAAGGGAATAAACCTGCCATCCTCAGTAAACTGATACGCTTGACCCACTTCATTAAGTTTTTACTGAAGCTTTGCGTGTAGCAATAGTTAATTTAATGAACACTGGGGCACACATACTAAAAAAGTATACTCCAAAGATGCAGTTAGAGAACATGAACCACAGATCACACCTTACAAGACGTACACCACAAGAGATGAGTGAAATGAGTTGTCAAATGCCTTGGATTTCTTATGACATCTTTCAGAGTAAAGTGCCACAGATCCACAGAGGCTCAATCAGTTCAGAAGCTTGTATCTCTGACAACAGCCCAAGTAAAACACGCAGCACAGATTCTTAAAATAGCTTATTCCCTGAATACTAGGCATGAGACTACAGAAGTCCTTTCAACAACTGTTCATAGATTGATGCAGCACCAGATGCCACAGATATGTTTAATTTAAAAACCAGATCTGCTGGAAGTGGGAAGGTTCACACAGGTACAGCTGGTTGGAAAAACCCCAAAGTTTTCATCAGTCTTCACATTGGAATTGATCTCAAATTCCTAAAAAAACAGATCTTTAAGCATTCAGCTTTATTATACTTTGGCTTTCAGTGGCAACTGCAGCAACACAGCTTGAAAAAAATAGTCCGAGTACCCAGAAAATTTCTGGCTGATCACATTATACAAGTAGTAAAAAAAACCCCAAAACATCAAGTGTCTACTTAAAAATTAAAGTAAAACATTAAACTGACTTTTGAATCTAGTTACATTCACTGTGGTGGAATATGAAAACAATTTGATAATTGAATTCTGTTTTAAACTGCATGCACACATGTACCAGAGAATAACCTAGATATTAAACAATGTTGTTCTTTATTGTATCTATGAGCCTACAAGCCAGAAACTATTTTTGCTGCACAGTTAAAAAGAATTATAGCAATTACTGGCAGTTAACGTACCTCGTTTTTTTGCCTCTGCCACCATCTCATCATATTCTTGTCGGTGACGTAAAGCCTCCTCCACTGATTTGGCAGGAAGATTTCTGAAAACAAGTTGTTCCTGAATTCAATACACACAAATGACATTCTGAACCATTTCAAAACTGGGTTTAAATTTGGCTGCTCTCTAAGGTGAGCTTTGGTGTTTCAGTAACAGCAGTAGTGAGTAGTGGGCTTATCTATTCAGAACTACCAGATGTTTACTGCTTCTGTTTATTAGTTCTCATATAGCTTCCCCCAAAGTAGGGTTATTAGATTTGCTGAACATCTGGAAATGCTCAGATGAGGTTTTCATGAAGTGACAAAAGAGAAATATAGCTATTGCATATAAAGTTAGTTATTCCAATGCATTTCTGCACACGCATATTTTAATCAAATATGCCTGCATATCAGCACTCCTTTTGTTCACATGAAATCTATGATGATGTATTTTCAATAAAAGGTAAAGGTTTTTATTCATTTAAACCTCCCACAAGAGAACACAGGTTTACCAAAGGAACATAGTTTAGATCCCCACTTACGTCAGAGCTAAAGCTAGGGAAGCTTGCTGCAGAACTACAAGTTCACCAGTTTAAAATGTGTTTGGTTTTTGGCTGCATAGTGATCCCCTAAATTGCCAAACACCCACTTCCTTTTGACCAAGCAGACTCATTCCAAAACAAATCAGAACACAGTGTTTGGTCTCTGTGTCTTACCCAATCTCTAGTTTACTTTTATTCAAAATAAACAAAAGACAGTTTGGGGTAGGTTTTTTTCAAATTAAAATGACAAGAAAGAAGTTTTCCACCTCCTCGTATACAAGTAGAAAAGATTGATCACTTATTAATATTTCCAACAGAAGTGAGAACACAATAAACTTTCAAGGATGAGATGTAGCAACACATTACATACTTGGGATGGCACTCCAATTTGAAACAAATGTTATTTGTAAAAACATATTTCTGTAAGATGGTGAATTGTGGTATTTTGAAAGTACAGAAAAGCATCAGCAAGCCAGTTACTGCATATCCTACTCTCCACCATACAGTAAAAGTAGTAATGCATTTACAAGAAATAATCACAGCACTCCATACTTCCATTCAGGATATTTCTGTCTTAGCATTGAATGATCTTATATACACCAATAGAGACAATCTTGAAGCAAACACTCTATGTTTTATTTTCCATTTCCTAATTTAAATTGGTTAGAGCAAACATTTAACAGTGCCATCACAAGCTTTCTCAAGGTGCAATTTGAAAGCTTTGCTCCATTTGCTTTCCTCACAGCATGTGTTCCTAGTCAACAGGTCCTCCTCTTTTCTTCAAATTGCTAAAATATACTGACCAATTTATTACCAATTTTTCATTACTATTCTTATTTGTACCCAATACAGTTTTTGTTGCATCTTCATCTACTGTTTCCTTGCCTTCAGCTGCAGTTTTAAGGAGCTACAAAAACACAGCTGGAGCAGGAGCAAGGAACAGTTTCAGTGAACACCATCATCTCAATATCAACAAAGCATTTAACTGTAGCTACCAGATACAAAATGAGAATTCAGCATTTGTGACAAGGTGTTTCTTGTGTTTCAAAGGCAATTCTTCTCACTCCTGCTGTTATCTACCTAATACCTTTTCTCTTTTTTATAAAGATTCTTCTGGTAAGCCACATCCAGGCTTGCTGAAGTGACAACTGCCACTGGTAAGTCTTCCCAACTGGTCTAGGAAATTCAGTTCCCAAAATGGGGGAAGAAGGGAGTGCGCACTGAGATGGCAGGGAAGAAACCCATAAAAGTCTTCAGGAATTTTCCTGATTAAGGGTGCCCACAGCACTGTCACAGGCAGCTGTGATATACAGTAGGTAACAGACTGGTGACCCCATTACCATGAGAAAGAATTCCTCATGTAGACTATAATACACTTAAAGGTTCTTCTAGAGGTATTTGTTAGGCTTTTATCTGGGATAGAATAATCCAGTGATGCTTTCCTATTAGACTTGTGAAGTTTAGCTCATCAAAAGCATATCTAAATGTCAGTCATCATCAGTTGCACAGCAGAATCATACTTACGCTGGTCGATCCTCCAGAATCAAAGCAGTAGTTGAAAGTGGCTCAAATTCAATATTTTTACGTCTTGCTGATGGGGGTGGAGGTTTATACATTCTTCCTGTCCGTGCTTCATATTCCTAAACAACATTATTGATAAAAATTAAATTTCAACTTTCAATTTTCCTTCTACTCAATAAGCGTAATATTACTTGTTTAACACTTAACTAATTTAATATTATATATTTTAATATTAAGACAGCAAGGAGCTAACATTACAAGTTGAAATTTATTTATAGCTTTCCAGGACTTCTAAGTAAAGATGAATGAGAAAGTAGTTGCTTGTATCAACTTGATCTTTGATCTATTCTAGTTCAATATTACTACTGAGCATCCAAGGATCAGTTACAGTTAGGAAATCAGCATAATCTTCCCAAACTAATTAGTGTGCAAGTATATTTAAATAATCTGTGAAGTTAACAAGAAAAACCCCAACAAAAACGGCTAACCAAGAACATGCGCCTCTTCCCATTTCTTTCCTTTTGAATCTAGCCACCGTTAAGATCTGGTACCCCTCACATTTCTGAAGCCTTTGGCAAGAGCAAACCCACATTATCCAGAACTACCTACACCACACTAAGTGACAATATAACAATATTTATCATTGCAAGTCTGTTTCACAACATTTCTTCCTCAGAGGTTAAAACATGCAATCTACCTCAAAATATTGAAGAACCTTTAATACAGAGAAGATTCTGAGGCAGAAAGAATCCCACTCCTTTTTCCACACCAACTCAACAAAACAGAAATACAAGACATGAGACAGTCTTTAGGAAAAAGGCTAGATAGAGCCAGATGAAACCCTCAAGTCTCATGTTGCCTCTTTTTTTAGCTGCTGTAAATAAAAATTTACAGCCAAGTTACTGGGAAAACCATGATTATGATCCAGCAAATCTTAAAAGGTTATCTGTGAGAAGACTTATTCCCAAACCAAGTTAGCTTGCGGATTCACACTCTCCTTAGGCACAAAGGCTAAATACTAGTTTCTCTGCAAGTCTTCCACATGCTGGAATTCAAACGTAGAATAGGAAGAGCTGGTAAAAAAATCATCTTTTTAAGAGAACAAATTCAAGGTACTTTAGTAACATAGCTTCACAGATCACACAGCTCTATTCTTAAGCACAGCCAAGTGAGGTCTAACTTGTACAAGCATTTTTCTATCTAAAGACAGTTTGTTCTTGTACATCTGCTGCTTTAATAATTGTGTAAGTAAGTTAAGTCTCAGATAAACATAAGAAATTTTGGTTAAAGTCACCAAAAATAAAAAAAAAATTATCAATTACTAATTAGGTCATACATCTTCTCAATCAAATATAACAATCTTCTCTAGAAACTTCCCCAAAATGAATGTCACGCCTAACACACAATTTCTTGTGCACATTAGTTGCCCCAGGGAGAAACAAAGGGCTTTACACATTCAGTGTTCATTGACAGCATTATAGAAACAGAGCTGACAACTTTAAAGCCATTAGAGCTTAAAAGTTCAGTACACAGTTGAAGTCCATAAAGTTACATGGGAAAAGGCCTCTTACAAATGTGACAATCCAGTCTCAGATTTCCAGAGAAGGCACAAAGTGTCTGCCCAACACTAAGGTGGATCAAATCTTGCTGCTCAACAGCCTCCTTACCCTATCCATTTCAATGATCTGTAACAAAATTTCTGTTCTACCACATTGGGCATAACACATTAAATGATCTGAAAAGTATCATCTCAATGATGTCATGTTAATCTCATCTCAAGAGGAAGTCAATCAGAATCACTGAGGTTGCAAGATCATCTCATCCAGCCTCCTCGCTCAAAGCAAGATCAACTACAGCAAGTTACGCAGGGCCTTGTTCAGCCAGATTTGTAGTATCACCAAAAATGGAGACTCCACTCTTGCGAGGCAGAGGCTACAGCACCTGGAATTCCCAAGTGGTTTCCCATGCAAGTACTAACCAGGCCCAACTTGTACACTTCAGAAATCAGAGGAGATCAGGGGCATTCACAGTGGTAAGGCCATACCCCTTACATGCCACCATACTTTTCAGATCCTGAGGAGTTCTCTGGACTTCTTGCCCTTTTTCTAGTTTGTGGGAGTTAGAACAATAGTTTCACTGATGAGAAAAGGCGATTGCACCTCCACAAAACAAAACAAAGAATGTTTTTGGGACATTCTCAGTATCTTTTGAAGTGATTTCCACTCCCCCCCAAGTCTTCAGCTATGCTTCCAGCTCTCCAGCCTTTAACCACTGTATCATTCTCTGCCCCATGGCAGCGTTCCGAATAACTCATGTTGTTAGCACCCTGGAAAGAGAGGCACAAACCTAGAGCAACCAACCTACTATTTCAACTACAGGAGAAGCTCTGTTGCTTTTCTGTCCAAGAAAAACCCAGATATGCACCTTGTAAAGCAAAAGAGCAAGTCACTTTGTGCTATCATCACTTATACATACATTCACACTAAAACCCTAATGCTTTGTAAATACAGGGACTTAAAAGTTGTTATCCAACTGTTCTTAAATACAACTTAGTTCTAAGTATTTCTAGGTCTCTGGCCAAGAACAGTGGTTATACAAGTTTCCTAGAACATACTCCTCTCCTGAAGGGTAATTTCCAAGACAACTTTTGATTGAAAATAATATGCATCCAACATCATTTGGCACATTCAAACAATTATCTTGAACATCTGGACATACAGGATTGGTAGAGTTCCATTGTAATTCACATCAGCATGAGAAAAATCAGAAAACCAACATTCACTGTATAAATGAATACACATGTTCTTAAGCCTAAAATTATTTCATCCCTCCTAAAGCCACAGAAACATAATAGGCACTCCTGATGTGCTTTATACCTCAGGGTACTCCAGCATATTCTTAAGTTAGGAACGCATCCTGTGATAGCACCTGGAAGCCAGCACCCAGGCTGCAGTACAGTAGCAATGCCATCCCTCACATTCTTGGTAGAAGTTCCAATTTACTTTCATACTTTCCAGTACTTTCTAACAGGAGCCACAAGATCAAGTTCATTTAGTGGTCAGATATGAGGAAGCTCAAACGGTACCAACCTTTTCAACATTCCTACATACCTAATTTGCATGCAAGTTAAATCAAAAAAGCATTGCAAGATGGATGTTAAAAATAAAGCCACTCTCACCTTTTTATTACAAGCAACACATCTGAATGGTGCTACTGCTTCTGGCTATCCTACATGCTAAGAAGTGATATACTATTTCCAAAGCAACAGACAAAGGGGGGGGGAAAAAAAAAAAAGAAATCTTCAACAGGGATTTCCACAAAAGGCAGAACTCATCACCCACCTGTGTTTCTGGAAGTACACTTTATGAACAGTTGGCTTTTGCAAGAAAAGAACACATGCACAGAGACGGAAAACTGTGTTACTAGGAGTCAAAGCAGAGATCAAAATAGCTTCAAGCTCAAACAGTCACGGCTGCACACTCCCCAAGATGAAACGTATTCCAAAGTATCAGAACTTTCCAGTGGAGATGCTTCTTCCTCAAGAAGCTTGTGCTCTAGGAAACTTATTTGGAGATTAGGTCCCAGAACCATCAAACATGCATGGAACTCACTAGTTTGTGTAACTATCCTTTTTTTCTGGAATATTTTGTATGACTAGATGGAAACAATCCAATAGTCTTAACCACACATTTGATGCAGAATCTAAAATTCTTAGCATGGGATAAAAAGCTTGAGTTGACACACAATTTCACTGCAAAAGATGAGACAATACTCTTCCTTAACAAGGTAAAAATACAATTTAAAGTCAAAGGTCTTGTCAAATGCTTAACATGCAGGGCACATGCCAGAGGATAGAAGAGTTGACAACTAAGATTCAGGACTACATAAAATCTGTTTATGAAAAAAAAAAAAAAAAAAGGGCAAGGGTCACATGTATGGTTTCAGTAGTTTAAAGAATATTGTTAAAAAATTCTTTATTGCAGCATATCTGGTATTCATTAAAAGATACAGAACATGTCACAATCCCCAAAGAAAGAAAAACAAATCTCAGCTGTAACAGAAAGTAATAACAGTTATCTCCTTAAGGCTGGAACTGTATCCTCTCATCTACTATCAATAACAAACTTGTTAAAAGGCTAAAAGCATGTTTTTCCTGAAAAACACGGTGACAATATATTTAAGAGCACTATGACATGTGGCAGGACTTGTATTTCCAGTATTTATTCCTACAGAAATATAGATAAGCCTATTAGCCTACAGACAGATAACACATGAATGGGGCTAGGAAAAAAAGTCTTTTGCTTCTAAACTGCCTTTGTGCTTAAGAATATATAGATATCTCAAATTGTAACATCTTTACAAAAAAGAAAACAAAAAACCCACCACCAACAACAAAAAAACTTGGTGTTTTAAACAAAAGTAATAAACCTGCACAGGTCTTTATTGCCTGCACCTTTTTGATATCTACAGGGAAAACAAATGAAACTGAAGCTTCTTTCATCCTTCCTCAGAACAACGGACAGCTAGACCATTCAGAGCTATTTTAGATCTCTCTAAACAGTACTGGATTGCAAAGTCTAACATATGCATAATTGCCCTTAGCTGCTTCTTCCAGCATCATTCCTTACAGAAAGGAAAAACAGCTGCATCACAGCATTCCAAAGGCATTAGTTGACCCTAAGTAGGGTATGCTTGTGGGGATAAAGAATTTAACTAAGTGTGCACATAATGATTCCATTTTAGAAGACAAACTTGCATCTACAGTGCCCAAACTATAGAGCTTTAAAGGAATAAATACTGACCATGAAATTTAACATGCATCTTGCTGGGATAAGTTTTGATCTATCTAGGATCCAACAACAAAACCTGAACTCTTGGAAATGAGTGATAAAAGATGTGGATTACAAAGATTGTGAAAGTCCTCAGAGTCCTGAAAGCACTAATTATACAGATTAAGCACCACAGATCCAATTATGTTTTATGTATGCTGGAAGAGAAAATGACCCTATAGGCAACATTGAATTAACTTCCACTGTCTTAAGGATTGCCTCTATTTAAAGTAGACGTCAAGGCATAATACTCCAATTAAACAAAGCGTGCACCCTGTGTATTACAGTTCCTTTCAACATGCTCCCCTCCCCCCCCCCCCAAAAAAAAAAAATCTAAGGCTAACACTGAAGCAGGTTTTATTCAGTCATGACTTCTGTTAAGGAGACAGTGGCAAGTGCCATATATTCTGCAAGTGGTTTTAAACCTCTCTCCCCTCTACCCACACATATGACTCCGGAGCAGATAAGCCTCTAAAAACATCTGTATGATCATTTTCACAATGTTGTACACCTAACTAGAATTATCATTGCAAAGATTATTTCCCTTCCTTTCAAGCCAAGTTGATGATCCAAGAATGGAAGCATTAATAGAATCGCACTTAGGAGGTGGCCCATCTACATCACTTTAATAATAAACTAATATAAGTTTTATGCACAAAAAATTTCTGCTAATGCAGAAGGATTCCCTTCTATGTCATCATATGCATGTTCCCTGGGTTAAGTGTTAAAATGCTGAGCTAGAACTGGTTACAAGGTCATCAGAAACAAAGAAGTGCTTATAGCAAGAGTAAATGTCACTGAAAAGTTCTGTGAGTCGTAAACTAGACATTTTCTCAGAATTAAGAATGCCAGATGCTACCAGGACAGACAGAACAGTACATTATTTCCTAACGTGCAGGTGATACAGGAATAACCTACAGGTTCCTATAGGAAGGAGGGAAAAATACTAATCTTCACATAGTACACGAGCCAAACAGACACTGAAGAGTTTCTAGGTCATCCTTCCAAAGTAATGCCATCCATCTTCAGTTGTTCATTTCTTTTTTCCTCAATTGGATATTTAAGAAGCTGCATCAAATTTCCACCCTTTGTTGCTTACAAAAGAGCATGAAGCTGGGGCTGCTGGGCCCAATAAAGAAGAGCTGAGAGTGGCTGGACCCTGAAACATGACCCAGAGGCATCACGTATCCACTAGCAGTTACACTGCTACTGTGTTTCACAGATCCACAGAACTAAAATTTGTACTATTCCTGTTTAACACAGGGTGTGAGATTAGATAAAAACTTTTCAAAGTAACAGGAATGTGCAATGGACCAATTTCAGGATATCAGTCACAGCAAATAGAAGACATAACAGCATACAACAAGAGTTTCAATAGCCACACTTTTCTAGGTTTCCAATTTCACATTGGAAATAGTGATTAAAAGCATCTGGAGATCAGAAGTGCCACTGTTAATGGCTTGTGTGACTTAGTGACTGGGAAAAAAAAAAGATTCTAGGATACCAGTTTTCAAAGCTAATACAAGGTGTTAAAAATATTACAAATTAAGCCTTTTAACAACTTTTACCATTAAGCAAGCAGACACAGCAAAGTAAATTACTGTCAAGCTCTAGCATTACCTATTTCCTGCTATTCAAAAACATGCAATACAAACAATAACAAACAATAATACTCTATCACTTTAAGTTGTTAGTGAGATTCATGTGTGAAGTTTGTTTATTTTACTAATGGTATCTAATGAGTTGATGGTTAGTGCCATAAGATATTCATGCTACTGTGAAAATGTGATGTTTGCTCTATTTTAATGAGTGCTACATAGTCCCATGCATGGCATTGAATACAACTAGAAAGAATATATATTAAATTTCATACCCCTGTGTTTAATAGACTGAGAGCAGATACTGACGCAAGACTGCCAGAACTGTCATCCTAATGAGAAAAACAGAAGCAAAGCCTTAGTGATTAAATGAAGGAAAATACCATAACAATATAGCAACATGCAAGCCAAAATTTAAATTCACATGTAGAGTATTTACACTCTATGTTTGAAGAAACATAGATGTGGCTGTTCCTCCTTCTTCTCCAGCCTTCAAAACATACGAAGACACATAGACTTCCCACTTGTGCATGATGTGTATAGACATCTATTGGACTATTTTGCTGTTTTAATTGAAGTTTTATATTTTCTACAATCAGCACCTTTGCCCAAAGGGAGATCTTTTTCCACGGCACTTCTCAGGCGCATGATGAAAGGCATTCCCTGATACACCATCTCTCTCTAGTCTGCATCACCCATAAAAGTTACACTTACTTAAACACTAGCCTTGAAAGATATGCTGTTAAAAGGGAAAGGACAAAGTGTTGTCCATAGGCTGACACAAGAAAACAGAAACTGTTTGCTCCGAAAATGAATCTTGAAGACCTTGCCTTCATTCAGCTCACGTTCAGCTCGCACCCAACTAGATCTTTGCGTATAAGCTAACTAGCTTAAAACTTAAAATGAATACTCAAGAATAGTACTTGCCCTATGGAGAAAGGGAAAAGAAACATAACTGGACTTGCGTAAGCATTTGGCAAGAAAACAAGTACTAGGGTAACTTTCAATCAGAACTTTCACATTAACTGTTTGGATTTTTCTATTTAACATGAGAGGGTAGAAAATGTCATTACATAGCACAGTAACTTAGAGTGGGCCTTCAAGTCCTCCACCTTCCCTCCCACCGTGTTATAATGAGTATTTCTAAAGTGAAAGCTCAAAAATGGACTACACCTTAATCTCACTGATGAGTATTAAGATACATTTGTAATGCTTTGAAACAGTAATTTCAATAGAAATAAAAAGTAAGATTCTAAGCAGCAACCTGAAACCCCTCATACCACACTGGAGCAAGGCAATCAGGCAAAAGCACGCCCAACTACAGGAGACCCTGTACAACCACAGCTCTGCAGGTTTCCATTCAAAAGTCAAAGCTAGTTTGCTCATGGAAAAGCCAAGCTTAAAGACATATGGGTGGAGAAAAAGAGGAAAAAAAAGAGATGATACAGCCATTGCTTTTAACCATTGGATGACAGCACCTGTAAGAAGGAAAATAAGCTTTTTATTGTGCCTTCAACATTATTTCTGAACATACCTGCACTGTTCTTGTACCATGCATACCCCAGACTAATAAAAAGCATTTAAAAGGCTTCCTTCTCCCTCGTCATACTATTTTCTCCTTTTCAGTACTCAAGTACCATGCCAGCCTCAGAAGGATAAGGCTTATATAAAAAAAAACCCAAACCACACTTTACCACTTGAATCTTTTTGCTAAATCCTATCCTTTTAGAATTTGACATAGCCTGCCTAGATGATGATTTTGCTATTGCAGCACCTCAAACTCACCAGCATAAGTCTGCTTAACCTGCAAAAGCTCACTTAAGAGAAGAATAAACCAATTCTTATCTGTGTCATCCTTTGCTAAAGAAATTCAATGGCCCTATAGAGGCAGAAGCATCCCATCAAAAAGAGAATCTATATTCTTTCCCTAACTTTCAGTAACTTCCCAGTAACTTCCAAGGACAGAAATGAAAATACATACAATGCTTATACTTTCTTTTTCAAGCTTTAGGAAGAGAGTTTGCTTCAATACTCTTCGTAGTTGACCTCAAAAACTTTTTTCTTAAAAAAACCCAATGATTAGAAGAATTCACATCGCAGTCAACACCTCTGTCATATTTTCAAAACATTAGTCCCATGCTCACTGTAGAGTACTGCCCTGAAGATACATTTGTGCCACCAACATAGTACTGACATAAAAAATTCTCTTTGACAAGTTTTCCTTGTCAAAGCATCTGGGTAAGCTCTGGTACTAGGAGCTGAACTGTATTTTACATCCTTTAGGCAAACAAAAGGAGAGATGTTTTTGTCTCACTGAGGTCCTACCAGTTTCATTACCACTTTACTGACAAGATAATCATTGCAAAAGTCTAAACCACTGGGAAATGTCTTTGAAAGACTTCAACGTAACATTTTGTTTTACCTCTGGCATAGCATTTTACCAACCACACGTATGACTTGGGAAAGATGACTGACATTTCTTGAGAATCTGAACACTACAGTGTTTACAAAGAACACCATCACAGCCTTCTCACTGCTGCTAGTTGGCAAATTATTATTCAGGTGTTACATGTTCCTTGCAACACCCAATACCCCCATTTGTTGTCTGTCCTAGTTTCAAGGCAGTTTGTTACCAACGTATTTCTACCTATAATCTGCTAAGCAGGCAGAAGTCTTGCCTTTCTCTTCTCTCCAATAGTAGTATAAGATGAGCCAATGGGACCTCTATCTAGACAACCATCTGCTTAAGAACCACTCCTACGAAAAACCATCTAGCACTGTATTTAGCTACCTCTTTCAGATATTCAAATCCTTAGATTTGTTGGCAAACGTGCCATATACACTTTTCAACCATTAAGAGCTTCAGGCATTGTTAAACTGAAACAACAAAATTGAAGATAAGAGTTAATATTGCAAGTTAGAAGGTCTGAGTCGTTTGAAAATTGATTCAAAATGCATCTGTTCCTCTGAAAAGGAGCCTCTGACAGCTCTTGTCCCTGGGAGACCAGGGGAGTTGTGCTGATTCAATGAATGCAATTTCTCTGTTAGATTTCAGACTGGAGGTGATAACATCACAAAAATATGCAAGTGAAGACACTGGTTTTTAGCCCTCAAGTACTGTATTTTACTTTTTTTTTTATTTCAGAGCTATCCAAAACCAATATTTTCAGAGGTTAGTTATAGGACAGTGACCCAGTCATTAAAATCAGAGTTAGTATTTAACAGACTGTCTAAAATTAATACCTTCCATTTTGTACACAAGGTAACAGCTTTTGGAAAAGATGGCTTTACTGCACTTCTGAATAAGCAACAATTTCTAAATCACTGCAAGCTTTTCATGGTGTCAGATTTAAATAGAAAAGAAACTTTTTTCCCCTCTTATTTAAGACTGTCACTGACAGTACTTTGTTAAAACTGCTGATAAAGTGAATTTGGTGTGTGCTTTACTTTTCTTTTTCTTGTGATGTGTATTTCCATATTCTGGGTTTACTTTAATTTGGGCATATTAGGAAAAAGTCACCATGTTGCTTTAAATAAATTAATAAAAAGTATTCAAGACTAATAAAAAGCCAAGAGCTAAACTTAATGACCTGATATTCAGAATAATTTTGATCATAGATTAAAAGCTCTTTTCTTTAACCATAAGCACAAAAAAATGAAATTTATCTTACATTTTTTAGACAGAGCTTGCACTTCAGTTAATACACACCAAGATGTTACACATCAGCCCACAAGTCGGTTTCTGCTTCAAATGCTTCTATATTAAAATATTTCAACAGTCAAATTTAAAGCAAATTTCTGCACAGACCAAAAAGAATTTACCAGACTGATCATTAATGACCACATTCTTCTTATAATTGCCAGTTTTATTAGCTGCAGTTCATGAAAAAAGGCACACTTCCTAAAACCAAACACATTTGACATTTGCAGTCCTAAGGAGCTGCTGTTTTCCCTTTTTAAATAAAAAAAAAGAAAAAAAAAAAGAAACAGTGAAGGAAGGAAGCCCAGAGGAGGGAGATGTCCAGCAAAAGAGCTGGCCTCAATCACATCCTGCTTGGGCAGCTCTAAATCCAAGGAGAGGCGAGCATGCCAGCAGCTGCGAGCGGGGAGATGCAGCTGCCAAGAACTTTCAACTCCTGACCCAGTTTGAGCTGGAGCATCTCGCCCCAAGCGCGCTGATGGCAGCACAGCTGCAGGGGACTCTGCCATTTCCCCAGCCAGGCAAACCCTGCAGGTTACTCTGACAAAAATATTTATCTTTTTCTACATATGCTAAGAAACTTGCAAAGGGATTATTTGCAGTAATATTCATTAGACAGTCTCTGAAGGCAGAGCTGGCTAGCATCGCTGTCTGAAAAATGTCTGAAACAGTATCTCAAGTTCAGTTTCCAGATTTTCTTGGAAGTTATTCAAGCCATTAGAATCACCACCTGACTTCTCTGGAGAGGCATATATAGCAATGTCTAACTGACAGACAGTGACTGGGAGCCACACGCATTCATTTAAATGTAATTATCAATCTACTGCATTGCCTTTACCAAAAAAAGGGATAACAAAGGAGGCTTCCACAGCCAGGATGTAAGCAGGGCACATGAGCTCTACTACCCTTTTGACTATAAATATACAACAAGGCAATTTTTTTTTCTTTGTTTACTAATAGGAAAATCCTTTATCTTTGCAATATTGCCATAAAGCTTTGATATAAGCATTGCCCTTACCCAAAAGACTTCCTCCTCCTATTAATTATTAAATTTTTCCTGTTGTGAGTTAATTTTTCCTGCAATAGGGCTTCTTAAGATCTCACTTTTCATCTGAAGGATGCTGACTCATTACTGAGCTTCCTTAACCAAGGGTTTATTTGCACCCTCCCAAAGCTGGCCACCAGCATCGGTAAAGTCACAGAACTTTGTGTTCGACCATGGAGAATGCCATAACTGTTCAGGAACGGCGAGATTTGTCGCTAATAATAAACTACTGTAAACTCCCTCAACAGGCAGCTTGTCTACAGCTTTAGCCCATTCTACTTGCATAGTCTTACACCTATGAGCTCATTTTACAAGAGCTGGTAAACGATGAGTAGCCATCGTTATGACCATAGATGGCTTAAAAAATTGGGGAAAAAATGTGGGTTTTGTATTTCAGATCACAGTTGATCCCTTGACTTCAATTTAGAAAGTCAGTGTGGAAGTTTGTAGAGACACTCTGTGTATGATATAAGTATGCTGCCAGGTTCACAGAATTACTTGTGAACAGAACATAATTAGGCTTTAATCATATTTTTATCAACTTCTTAAAGGCCTCAAAACTGCATTCTTGCCTCTCACATCTCCTACATAGTGAGGAATTAGTCTAGGGACTATAGTCAACCATTCAAAAGCGAAGATAATAATTTCCACTGATCTTCAATACCCAAGTGTGCCTATAATTCATTATAACACATCATCAGCTTAGCAAATTTGAATGTTTTCAGAGAAAAGAAACGACTGGCTTTTCTTCAAAGGCATATGTGCAAGAAGCTATATTGTGAATTTTAAACACACATGTAAGACATTTGACATCTGTTAAATATTGAGACATTGGGGTCACCTCTCAATTTCTCAGATATTGTAGATCTAACTCTGTGCAGAGTAGTCAATCTGGATCCTCCTTTGATAACTGTATATCTTAGCTCATGATGCTTTAGCTAAATTAAAAGCTAAAAATATTAGCTATTACTGACACTATTACTTAAGATTATATAAATCCAATAGTGACCCTAATCTGGTAACCATTATAACACAAACCACATGACTAGTGGCTAGGACCAACTCAATCATGTTTAAAGACAATAAATTATTTTAATACATTTACTTTTCTGCCAATTTGGAGAAGTTAAAAAAGGTGAACGCTACGGTTTAAAAGAAAAACAGTCACTGAGGGACAAGAGGCTAAGAAAAATAAAATTGCAAAAGAAAATTCTGATTATGACCTGGTCTCCAGAAAAAACATCTTCACTACTAGAAAACGGGTAGCAGATGACTGGTAGCATTGAGCATACTCTCCATTTCTCAGGATGGAAGAGACATCTGAATTTTTACCACAGTATTTTCATAGCACAAGGCCAATAGCATTCATCTGCAAGTAAACTAAGAACACTCGACTTCTCCCACCAAAAAAGCAAAATCATTTAAATAAGGAAAATTGTATTTGAAAACGTTGAAAAAGCAGTCAGTTTACTTCAGAATAAATCACAGAATGGTTTGGGTTGTAAGAGACCTTTAAAGGTCATCTAGTCCAACCCTCAAAAGATTGTGCTTTCTGTAATCTCATCATTTTCCAACAACATTTTATTGTATGACAAGTCCCATTACATTGAAGTCCTTCATGAAGAATCTTTTGTTTTTCACTTTAGTTGCTCCCAAATGGCTCTCTTCCCCACAAAGCTCTTTCTAGAAGAGGGCTGAACACTATGCTTCATTCACAGCCATTTGCACCTGCCAAACACATCAGCTTATGTGGAATTTAGGAAAAGAGACAGAGAAAGTGGCTCTCGAGATTCAAGTTACTGTTTTCACCAACACAAGGGAGATTCACATTTCTTATGTCAACAAGCCTTCCAACTTCAGGATCACATGTTAACCTTAAGTTAATGATGCATTACCAATTGCTCATCTTTAAAGACTATGTCATTTTATTGTATCAAATTAAAGACAGACTCCACAAGAACAAATACATGGAAGTGCAACTTTGTATCAGAAGAAGGAAATCAGAATTACCTTTCTGTTGTACCCCAGTAACTCCAAAACAAGCTCAACTTACAGTACTATTTTTGAAACAAAAATACCTTGAGTAAGATTAAAAATCTAAACAAAACAAGATTGCATTTCAGAATTCTAAACAACTTGTCGCAAGTTACCTAGACAGTAAGTCTTCCTTACTATGGACTATGGAAAGATGAGTTAGATTAAAAAAAACCACCAAACATTTGGTAACATTATAATATCCAAGAATGCTTTAAGAGGACAAATTTTACTAGATTAATATATAGTTTGAAGAAAAGTTGAATATACAAGTATGACTACTGTTTTATTGCACAAAACAGGCAAAAAAGTAACTCAGTACTGAACTTCATAAATGAAGCCTACAGTATTTCACAATCACTTTACCATTAAAAAAAATTTGTAGCATATCATGTTAAATCAGGGAAAGTTTTACGGGAAATCAATACAAGTTCTGATGTTTTGACTGAAAAAGCTTTAACAGTTTTTGAACATGTATCACCTTTTTATAAGCACTGAGATATACTAGAGAACATACTAGATAGTTGTAAAACGCAAACTCTTTCTCAGTAACTGTTAGTTAGACAAAGCCGCAAAAGAGTCTTCCCAGAGCACTCTACAGCAGAGAACTGCAGTACCTACGCATTAATTTTTACAACTTTTGTACTTAGAGTTGTGTGATGTTTACTCACCTGCTGTATAATTTTAGAATCTTTTGGAAGGTTTTCCCTGGGTGGGACTTTTCCAAACAACTTCCAACCAGGAGCACTTTGGACAGCAGGTTTGAGTTCCTTTGTCCTTTTAGTGAAAAAGTTTCTGCAAAGAGAGAAGGGTTTTCTTTTTGTTTATTATAAGCATATAAACAAATGATATTTCTCCCCACTTACATTTCTTTAAACCAAGTTCACTGCTGTAGAGATTTACTGCTCAACAAATGCAAAGTGTGCTACCTTAGCTTTCTCTCATACTTTAAAACAATTAACTTGGAGCAGCTTTCATTTTAAGTGCTTTGAAGCTAATATTTGTACTTTACATTCAGTTTTATCTCTGAATTCTAAGATACTTTATGCAATATCAGAGCTCTTTTAGTAATACCAGACACTTTCTAAAATGTAAGTTAGCAGCACGCAACAGGTCTCAGACTTTTTTTTGGAGTTTTAGTGTATCTGATGGAGTTATTTGGAGATTGAAAATAAAACAGCTGGAAGTCACTGTGTAACCTAAGAGATTTGACAAAGAAACAGTGAACATTTCTGTCATCTTCATACCTTCAACTTTCACATCCAGGGAACACGCACACACCTTCAGTTTAGCAGATAACCTTAGCCAATGCCTAAGGCAATTGCATTCAAACAGGCAGCTGACTGCATTGCTCTATTACTACTTAGAAAGCCAATCATCACAAGATCATATTAGCAATCATTTGTCTAGATACACGGCTGTAGCATTTGACTCTGATCACAAGCTCCCACAGAGCATGCTATGTACGAGTGCTTTGAAAATGAAAGACAACATTTATTCTGAATATTGGAAAGTTACTTTCCAGAAGCTTATGAATAACACAGAAGAATTAAAAGTTAAGTAGTCTGTAAGGTTACTTCTCAGGATGCTAACAAGTTGACCTCTGAGCAAACAGCATATGGAGCACTTTTGTTGGAAGAGGTTTTTGTGCAGTGCTAACTAGGTAACCTTGTACTTTCACCCTCTTCCTCTGGAAAGAGATGCCCAGATTTATTCTTCATTTAAAGCATTTTCTCTGTTTTAAAATACCTTTCTTTCTCAAACTGAATGTATTCACATTTGTGCGCAGAAAACAGTCTCTTGGCTTTGCCCAGACAGAAGTAGCATGCTTCAACAACCACAAACTGTCCGAAAAGCGCATGGTTGCTCTTAAATTCCAGTGCTGTCAGTTTCTGACCATGCAGCATAGTTTTACAACTAGGGACTGTTAGTGTTTGTAAGACATTGTATAACTTTCAAATACAAACTACCTTTTCAGTTCCCAGAATGTTTTTTGTTATTTGGGAAACAAGCAAATGCCCCTCACAAAAATCCCTTCTGTGCAAGTTTGCATGAATGGACTCTACAGATATTTGTGAGCAATTGAAGATCTAGCCATCAGAGAGTAGCAATATGGAGAGAAGTAGAAGATGCTGAAAAAGCATGTAAGTCTCCCAAGAACTGGTAAGCTCAAGACTAGCAGTCTTATGGAATCCAGGAGAACTGAGAAACTCAGAACACCAAGACTCTGCTCGCTCTGTCCAAGGCCACCAGCACACACTACCATCACCATCAGCTTGCTAAAAAGAGGAAAAAAAAAAGACTACATTCAAGAAAACAGCAGCTGCTATAGGCAGTCAGGGGGTGTGGGATTACATACACACCTGACAAAAGAGAGAGCGCCTTGAGAGGGTTTTTTGGTTTTGTTTGTTTGTTTTTTTTGTTTTTTTTGTTTTTTTTTTGAACACCCACATAGAAGGGGTTGGTGCATCAGTACACTCTGACCCTTCTGCAGAGGTCTCCCAGCTGTTGTTCCAACCCAGTAACTGAGTAAGCATGTTTGGAAATAATTGCTTGCAATGTATGAATAGTTACCTGCCATTAATGGAATCAAGCCATTGCTATTAATAATAGCTTAATTAATACAAGGTGTTCTAGTAAGCATTGTTTATGATCCATGCATCCTGCAACTCTGTCCCTGTCAGGGAAACTTGCAATATCTTAGTCCATCCCTGTGGAAGCAAAGTAAGCACCCAGAATGCCAAACTCATAGTTTCTAACACAGAACCTGGAAGGAAGGGCTGATGAAAAAGCCAAGCCATGGTACCAGTGTCTTTAAAAGACACTGTCCTCAGTCAATCCCAGGACTGCATACCACTAGTGAAATGAACAGATCCATCATTTAAAAAAAAAAAAGTGAAAAGCATGCTTACATAAGTAACAAAGGCTCACTTCACAAATACAGGACACCTTTTGCGCTGCTTTGCGTTGTGTGGGGGGGGGGGAAAAGGAGGAGTGTTCAAAGAATCATGAAAACAAGACAAAGTATTCTAAAGACAATGTGTCACTAAATACTACACTACAGCCTTGCCCTTAGATCTGCAACTGCTCCAGCAGCTGTTATTTAAATTTAATTGGAGGAGATTCCCCCCCATCTTCCCCCCCAAAAAAAAACCCCAGGTATGGAGGAAGATACATTCAAGACTACTGTACTTGAAATATGAAATAGCTCATGCATGCCAGCTTCATGGATAGCACCAACCATCTGGTCTCTGCACATACCACAGTGTACCACCAGGATTACCTGGCAGTTCAGCTCCACTGCTTCCAGCACTTGTGGAAGCTGGAAGATGTACACCTCTAACACCAGTGGCAATCTGTCGCTATGAAAGCTGTTTATTATTAACCACGAAGCTAGTAGATTTATAAAGGAAAAGTGTGTAAACACACAGGTTTTAATTAATATATCTGTACAGAAGGTTTAGGTATGTTCATGGCTCTTACAAGATTTGATTTTTAGGTTTAGCATTAAAACAAGCCTTCCAGAATGCAGTCCCCACCATAAGGAATCAGAGGGGGGGAGAGGGGGGAAGGGAGGGTGGAGTGAGATGAGGGGGTGTTTAATATTCTTTGGTGTACTGAATTAAGCAAAGGCTTGTTTCATTTTTTATGAATACACAAGTAAAAATACACAATTTTACTTTTATTGAGTAGATATTAATTGAAATGTTTCTTGTGAAGCAAAAAAAACCCAAACTGGTCAAACTTTATATCCTGTCATAGTAAACCTCACATAGAAATTCTAATCCAAGATAAATTAATGTGAGGTTTACAAATAAGCTTTGCTGAAGATGGAAGGACACTTTTAATACATTGTTTTGGCAGCTAACAGTATCACATCTGATGTGTTGTTGACAACAGTAAAGCCTTATAAAAGCTCTGTTAAGGAACAGCATCTGTGAAAGCTTACAAGTTGCATTCACTGAATTGCAGGAAGTGTACCAGATTTGATATGTTTGTTGCTGCTTAGAATATTCATGAGTTTCACTGATCCCAGGAAAAGTCATCCATTGAGATGGACTGAAAAGTCAAGAGCATTTTGGTACAGAATCTCAAAATCCATTTGAAAAATTCAAAATTCCTTAAAAAGCAGTGCCCACTTTAGAACTTAATAATGCTTTGTGTTGAAAGGACCTGTGGGATAGAAGTATTAAATTAGTTCATTGAATTAAGCTCTAGTTTACAAAAGCCCAGTGAAAGAGTTGCAAGTTTTTTTCCCCTGCTAGTTTTATATAACCAGACTGGAACACACATTTACACTCGCAAGTGACACTCAAAAAATGTTTCCGTAGGTGCATTGAAGAGCTTGAAAAGTAACTGAAGCACCAGAGAGTAAGAACCCGTTACTGGCACATGCCAAGACATCTATCCCCAATGTGGTTTGGATTACACCATACAAAAACCTACAGGCTCCAATCACACAACTACAACAGCTGTAGTAACAGTCCAGAGTGGCAAGTTTTCTTCGTTATTTAACAATATTGCTTCAACTGCACAAGCACTGTGCAAGGGTTTCACCACACTGATGGTACAGTAATTCAAAGATGTTAACCATTTCCACAGGTGGCATTAACGTGATGTTATAGTAATGCAATTGCTTGTTTCCACTCTGCTTTTGCTTTTCAAGTCCTTTTTGTGTTGCTATTTAGGATAAACCGGTGAAGTCTACACGCAGTTAGCATTAAGTCTCAGAAGGGGATAGGTGGAATGTGATATTTTAATGGGATTTTTTTGTTTTGTTTACTTTGGGGTTTTGGCTTTCCCCTCCACCCTCCATAAAATCTGAACACAAAACTTTTCCACTTTTCAAGCTTTTCCACAGCATTCACAAGCCTGTATTGGCCTTTAGTCCTCTAGCTTTAAAACAAGATATAGATCCTGACTCACTTCTCTACTCCCTCCATAAAAGTGTAACCTGTAGCCTGTAAACCCATGCATTCAAGGCTTGAGAAGTGCCAGCCCCAGCTTGGAATGCTACAGCACTAAAAGGAAGTCATTCGGTAGCAGAGCTATTCTAATCTGGTAGCAAAGCAGGAGCATGAATTGTGCTAGAACCACAAAGGAAAAAGAAAACTGTAGTATAGAAATCTGAGAAATGCAAGTAAGTTGTGAGATGGCAAACTAAAACACAGTCCTGGCACATTGCCTAGAAAGCCATCCTAACTGTTCAGCCAGTGAGTCTAGTAATGCAATTTCAATCAGATTTTTCAAAGGCATAGCAAACTCAAAGATAATTAGTTAGCCAAAGCAGACAGGCATCTTAATAGGGATTTGCCTCCTCCACACCAAAGAAAAGGTTGCGGCATCGTTCTACTTCTTATTAGGTGTTAGAGAATCAAATCATTAGAACTCCATCTTCAGACCCAAGTTCCACCTGTTCTGCTGCCTTTAGTTACCTATATACAAATTTCAAGTGCAGAGGAAGGTTGGATCTTATACCTGAGCCATTTAAGATGAGTATCAGTATGAATGATATTAACATGAGCCTACCTTTCTCCTATTTGTTAATCCTGCTATGAAAAGAGGCAAAACCCAAGCGGTATCAGCTACTCAGACAAGGACATAGTCTCAGAAGAGAGCATAAAACACACGATCATCATTACTGTTAGACCTGAGCAACCAAGCATGCTTCCTTATGGTTCACTTTAATATACAAATAAATCTAATTCAAAATGCTGCACCACGTTAGACAACAGAAAACTGTAGGCATCCCTGGAAAGCAATCCTGGCAAAACTTGAAGCATGGCGCACCAAATAATTTTTTCCAAATAAAATATTCAGAATTCAGGGTTATCTTAGAAATAAATGAATACTACGTTTAAATATTGATGCTGAAAGCTAAACTACTATTCTGTAATTAATTTCCCTTGCAAGACAACTTTGACCTTGCTTAAAATGTTTACTCACTAATCCACAAATAAAACAGTTCCAACAATTGACCTCTTCAGTAATGTTTAGTACTCTAATACAACTTTTGTGAGAAAGAAGCTTACCCTTAGAACATTTTTCTGACTTTTACACACTAACAATCTGGTTTACTGTCATTTTCAATCAACAATCATTTCTTCTCATTGCATCCACCTTTCAAGAACTATGATAAGAGGTAACCACTGAGAAAACAAGATCTGTCAGTTCTTGTGGCTTTCAAAGGAAGTGAGGGCTGATTATACTTTTTCCTTTTTAGTAGGCACCTAACGCAGTATCTAGTAACGGGTACAAGACAACTATCTCACATAAAATCCAAGGAAGCAAGACAAACAGGAAGGAATCAGCATCACATCGAGAGCATCCTCACTCTATCCTATATAGCTTTTCCTCCCACAATCACAAAGGCTTAGAGGGGGAATCCAGCATGGATTTAATGCTGCAAATGAGCACAGAGTTGGGCAAAAAACAGTCTAGGTTTTCTGTTTGTTTTAAATATAATCACAAAAATGCAGTTAAAAACCCTGGAAGTTGCATTTCTCTGCAATAACTAAAGTATAATAAAAATTCACTGATTCCAATAAAACCTCAGAATTTGTAAAAGCAATATGAAGTAATAAAACCCATTAAAAATGGTATATGTATTACAAAACAATTGATTTTGCATCTCCAGAAAGATTAGAGTTCTGCTTGTGCACAGTGCATACAGTCTGTTCTTGCTCTTTCCCTACGCTGATTTTTAAATAAGCTTTCTAGGCATACAAAATAGGTCTAATGTTTGAAATTTTAATTAGCTGAAAGACAAACTGATAAGGAAATTACTTCTGTAACTAATAATCTTTATCCAGAGAGCTGTATCAGGGAGGAGTTAGAAGAATTATACTCCAGGAATTGTTACAGATTTATTTTTTTTTACTGGTATAGCATTAAAATGAATCATTGTGACTTAAAACCATACTTTCAAAACACTCTGCACAAATTCTGAAGACTCCTGCAGGCCTGCAATTCCATATTCCTTCATGACTATAACTGAGTACATAGCAAGAATTATTACATTCACACTGGCACGTTTTTACCATGCGTAAAACGCAAAAGCTGCTTAAGAACACAGAATTTTTCTTCATACTCAAGTCTTGTCCATTCTGTTAAGGTCTTATGTGTAACAATTTGGAAACAACAACAAAAGACCCATTGCTTGATTATACACAATTAGATCTTCCACTTTAAACAAGATTTTTCAATAATTTACATACAGAAACAAATGTAACTCAACTCTAAGCAGAAATAATGAATCATTAAAAGGAAGTAAAACCTTTTTGGTTAGCCACTTACAAAGGTTGCAGAGCAACAAAAGTAGGACTCTATTTCTACATTTTAAACTGTTTACAGTGCACCATCAGTAGGACTTGATAAAAAGTGTCCAAAGAGTTACAATGCACATGCAGAGTGTAGACAGTAATTCTTTCTTAGACCAACAGACAGTGCCACTGCTTCCACATTATTTTAGATTTGAATTATATGACACTGAGCAAATAGCTCCTGGACACTTTCATATGTTCATAAGTGTTTTCTCACATTATTAGTTATGGCTGGAAAACTGACATGAACATCAATATTAAGAGTAAATACCTCCTACTTTACAAATATACTTTTCAACTCCTCCTTTACTCTGACATTTCAACCTTAATTTGCAAGTTAATATACAAGTGTTTTTAGGCTTGGTTTAAAATTCTTAATGTGGAGATTTAGAATGAAACACTAACAAATTTAGTAATTATTAAACATTCTACATTTTTAGTTTCAATAATTTAGAGTAACATCGGCCCATTTTGATTCAATATATTTATACAGTTGCTCCAAGCACAAGTTTGTAAGCTCTGCCCTGTACTGGAAGAGAGGTGACCCAGCTGATTTTACAGTTCACATCTTCCACCACCTTGCTAAAAGGAGAAGGTAGACACTAGCTTCTCTTTGTTACTCCCCAAACGCGGATGTATTACAGGATGTTTCTAGTTTTAGAACCTTTTAGCAGTATGAAGATCTCTTCTTTCTCTCCACACCAAAACAACCCAAAGAATATCCCAAACCACTCCAAAGGAATTTCAATGTTTGCATCTGTAATACTCAAACTACAGTCTTAAATGCTATACAAGCAAGTTTTCAGTTTCTTCCTCCTCCTCCCCAAAAAAAATTAAAATAAGGAAATAAAAAAAATCCTAACCAGGAGAACATCTATTTTTAGCAAAAGCAAGCTTGCAGCATTTTTTTTTTTTTTAATGAAACTAGGACATTTCCATTGATATTACTGGTGAACTAAAGCCTCAGCTACAATTGGGCATATCTGAAATTTAATGAACTGTCAAGGAGTAGCTGCTAAGGACTGAGGGATGGGGAAGAAGGAGGTTGCTGGCCTCTTAAGCAACAAAGATTAACAGAACTATTGTGGAACTGCACTGAAGAGACTAAATTAGATCAACCCTATTGCTCAAGCCCCTAGTTGATACCAGTCCTGAAGTGGCTTTACAAACTCTGCTGGCAACAGTTTTACTACAGGTAAACAAACACCGGCAAGTTTTAAGAGTTGAATGCATTTAACAATATTACAGAACACTCTGTACAGAACATTTCCTGGTAAACAGTATTTTAACAGTCTATATTATACTCTTCACAAAGAGCTGTTGCACAGATCAGCTTTACAAACAGGCTCAAGCATTCAAAAACATAAACAAGTAGACACATATGCAAGGTAACAGGAATGGTTAAATTTCAGAATGCTCAAGTACAAAAAGAGTGAAGATGTGTGGTCTCACCTTTACTTTTCAGGGTGAACTAGCAAAACAAAGCTCTATGCCAAACTATTCTATCATCTCCATATTTAATCAGGCAGTTCAGCAGCTATGTTGACACTATACCAAACACTCTGGTCTATCTTCTGTAATAATAACCAAAAGTCACTTGTCCACAGAATCTAAACCAAAATCCCAGATCACAGCTGCAAGAAGTGGAGAATTTCTACCAGTTGACTACAGATGTTCTGCCATTTCTTGCATGGCCAGGAATATCTACTCCAGCAAAGCCACAGCTGGTTAACCAGCAACATACTCTAAGCAAAACAGTGGTAGAGGAATAAGACCCCTTCCTCCCACACACGCACATGATGGCCAAGCTGTTTCAGCTCCACTAAGGGGAAGCCCGTTTCACTTCCTTGCACCTTCCAACACTCCCTTCTGCTACAACGATTCCGACACTCTCCATACCTTGCAAGTCAATTCAACTCACTAATCCCACAGAAAACAGTCTACATTTTTTCACTCCCCAGCTTAATAAGCTACAGCAGCTCACAGAGGATCAAATAAATACCAGAAGCAGGGAAGATACATTCCCTGTGTTTCCTGACAACAACAAATTCTTCAGTCAGCTCCCCAAGATATCTCACAACAGTACATGCTAATGAAGCAAGCTACCTGAAACTATTCTAGTGGTGACTCACTTTCAGTGAAGGCAAAAGTCACCAGCTTTATCAGGGCATTCACTATACCTACAGTCCAAACGTTCCTATACAAGATACGTTTGCAAGACAAAGGTGAGAAAGATTTCCAGCCTTTGACACAGCCTACAACTCAGTGAACTGTAAGTTCAAACACGAGGCAGTGTTTTATTTTAAAGACTGTCCCAAGAGTTGGTGATGCTTACTTCTCTGACCAGCATGGTTAAGCCTCATTTAATATGTTTCCCTTCTGGTCTCAGACATAGTGCTTGTCCACTACTTGATTGTGTAATGTAGTACTACAGAGTACTACTGTACTACTTTTGTAGCTACTCAGTGTATCAGGTTTCTGCTGTGGTCAGCAATTCACAATATATTTTATGTCACTGCTTCAGTGATAAATTGCAGAAATACAACAAAATGCAAGAACCCATTTTTGATCTGTTAGTTGATATTAATATGCAAAAGCCTAATTTCTTTCAGTTTTGCCTGATGACTGTGTTTTACAAAACAAAGAAGAAATTCCCCGATCTACCGCTCAGCTGCCTACAGGATTTGAGGAACACTAAGCAACTTGCAAAACACCTGAAGTTTACAACAGCAAAGAGCTACAGATACTCTGTGTTCTGGAACCTGCACTGCTTCCCATTTCACAGCTACCAACTGCCCAAATACCTTTGGTAGCTCATGGCTTGCTTGGGTTTTTTTAAAGCATTCTGGCATCCACCATACAAATGGTTTCATTATTGCCCAGTAGTAAGACAGACAAGATCCTGCATTAACGGATGCATTAGGCAACTGAAGCAATACAGATAGAACTGAGCTTTGCTAGGTCTGAGACCTGGCCAGGGCCAAGCTTCCCCTGCTACAGAAAGCTGAGGAGATGGCATCAACAACTTGGAGAACTAGTAAGATATGTGAAGTACCATCATCCCTCTCCCATAGCATCTTCTTCAGCACACGAAACCAGACTTTAGTGACAGGCAGCAGCAGGCCTGGGTTTCTGTGGCTCCAGCAGAGGCAGAAGGGCTACAGGTGTTTCATTGCTCTCTATCTCTGGTGACTTTTCTCCTTTACCTCTAGACAATCCATCACTTAAGTTTGTGGGTTCCTATAGCTGGCCTTCAGGAAGTTTTACATCAACAGAACTGCCCTAGGCGAGGTGAGCCAGCAAGTCAGCCTTTTATGTACCACCTGATCTAAAAAACTCTTGCACTTACTTGAAAGCACATTAATAAGAGTTTCCAATATAACAATGGAAACTGAACATGATTTCTCCTTAATAAAGGAGTACTTTGGAAAAGAATGGATAAAAACTGCAAAGAGTTTCTTCCCATCAGCTACAGGTATTCTTTTCAATGGAGAGGAAAGGAATTGACAAGAACACCAGTCTGAGTGTTTGGCTCTCTGAAGTTCTGGAAGAATAAACTTATCTGTGACCATCAAAACCAGTTTTCTACTAACTGAAGTTGTAAGTTCACCCACACAACATCCATCCACCTCTCACACTGCTACCCTAATACCAGGCCAGAAGCAATATGCTCTAAAGGTGGTTTGCACAGCTCACTGGGTTCTGCAAATACAGGGCCAAATTAACAGAGTCTGTCTTTTGCAGGCTCTCTTTATGCTCAGCCTTCATTCAAAAACCTGTAGGATTTTTATATTCAAGTCATCAATCTCAGAGAGGTTTGACTGAACCTGGCTAACAGGCTGCACTGTGAGAGAGATCAGGCAGCAACTGCCCAAGTTTCACTTCCTTAGAAAGCAGTAATAATAAAAAGGCTGAGAAGCACAGCACAGGCTGAGCAGCTTACAGCAATGCCTACCACCCCATCTAACAAATCTAGTCCCTTCCCAGCTGAACAAACGACCAGTAAGGGATAAGAAGGACAGGCTTTATATCATAAATATCTCAGCAGTTCCCAGAAACCGAAGAGAAGAATAACAATTTTTCATCCACATGAATGAAACGTGACCAAAAAACCTTAAACTCCTTTTTTATTCTTAAACAATCAAGACAAAATAGCCTAATGAATAATTGAACAGCCAGAAGAGCAAAAGCATAAACCTATCGTTTTCTTAGAGGCCAGCTGTGATTAAAGCGACCTCCTTTGGTTGTTGTTTTCCATGTAAAACATTCTCCTTTTAGCTATAGCCTATTCAGAAGGGGTCCCATTCACTTTGTCACACTACTCTCAATGTATTGAGTCTGTAAGAAGTTCTGTAACACAAAATAAGAAGAGATCAAGGAATGAAAAAGGGCTTCTACAAAATGAGGGAAGGGGGAAGCAGATACTCTCAGCTCACGTTTAAATGCCTCTGTAAAACACTCCTTAGCAAAACAAGCTGTGACTCCAACAGTCTGTTGCAGACTAAACAGCAATTTCAGCTGTTTGGCTTGGAAAAAAAAAACCTAACAAACAAACAACACACCAAAACCACCCACAAACTCCTCCAAAAAATACAGCATTAGTTTAAGGAGAACTTACTTCACATAAAATCCTATTAGTATTATAAGACTCCCAATGCAAGTATCTGTACCAATGTAGAATATTACACTGTCTACCAAGGAAAGCAGAGAAACTGCTAATAATACTTTGGGTAGTTTGAACTAATAAAGAGTATACATATGCCTCTAAGGTCTTAGAAGTGACACCTATTTAGTCAGCTCTTTAAGTCGGGGGGGGGGAAGATGGGCTGCAGCAAAAGTTGGAGCAATATAGCAATCTCATACCTATCCAGAGTTAAATCAGCATATGATTCTTCTCCTTGCACACCTTAAATTTAGCTTTGGTTTGCTACTCCACAGATATCCTCGCCAAAGTGATAGCATGGGCACACAGCATCTTCCATACTTATGGTGAAACATCCATTACTGATGTTTTCTGGAAACACAAAACTCTTTAAAAACTATACATCATGAATTCTGGGAATGAAACTCTCTCAAACAGGTATTTTCAATTCAGAGACCTTGACAACTTGCTCATTTTTATGAGATGCTTAGAACTGATTCACTAATTAAAATAAGGCTGCTGTCATACAAATTTAACTTGCTACAGTGGGATCCACACTTGCAAAAAAAAACCAAAAACTTTACACATGCAGAGATCTTTCTTTGACCTTTTCATGAATAAAAATTATATAGAATGTGGGTAAAATTTTCTATGCACACAGTTATTTAAAAAGTTGGGAGCCAAAAAAAGTAAGTGCTGAACACTTGTCTTCAAAGTTTGCTACAGTTTGTTTTACTCTGAAGATTACATTTACTTCAGTTGTCATTATATTTGTTATTCATATGACCAAAAGCCAGGAACTGGGCAACATGTCAACACAACTTCATAAAATAAATCATCCTTAGTAAACAGTGAATGAAGAATCTACAGAGAAGCTTCTCATTTGGATAATATGAACACTTTTTATATCGAGTTCATTATGTCTCTAACTCAGGAAAAAAAGAATACTGATTGAAGTTAGGCACAGATTTGGGTCCAGCTACTCTTGCCTACTTTCTCCAGTCAGCTTTAATTCAAATCAATTGTAAGTATCAGCTTGTTCGCTTAAATTACAAGATTGTTTAAGAGGATGCAAAAAAATGAGGTTTGACAAAGACTGAAGGGTTCCCTCACAATTTTTGTTTTGGGGGGGAGCTTTGTTGTGCTCCCTTAGCGGTTGTATTCCCTTAGCTCTTCTCGCCAATTATCTTCCCAATATATTGTCAGTATATTTCCTTGACCTATTAGAAGCACTCTGTACTTTTTTTTTTTTTTTTAATCTGGACAGGGAAAATAAACAACCTCAAAATCAAAGACAAGCACACAAGTCTTTCGGGATGTCAGCAAGAACTGACCAAGATATAGGCACAAGCAATACAGGAATATAAATTAAGCATTGCAAAGTGCCCCCATCAATCTGTTCTTTGATCTTTATGCAAACAGAAAATTTAGAACATCTGTTGCAACTAGGACCACTCATCCCCCACTTGACTCATTTTTGACCAAAACCCCACGAAACAGATTTTTCCCCATGGATGCACAGTGCATCCCCTGAAGTTTCACACCATTTTATGAAACAGAAAAGCTCTGTATACGAAGAGAAACATTGATTCTGGTATTAAACATTCACAAGATGCAAGCATAAACTAGGTGTATGCCCATATAGCTCAAGGAGCTGCAAGCGCTCCTTAGCAATAAATTGAAATACAAGCTACAGACCCATATACATTACTAGGTACACAAGTAACAATAGTCAGGGAAGTGAACCTCTGTGCTACCCTCTACAGTCTCAGTCAAGGACATTTGTAGGAGCAAGAAGATTAGCAGCTTTTGAAGAACTACCTACTTACTGAATCACAGAACTGTGTTTAACAGAATGAGAAAAAGATGTGGGCTTCAGTGATTTCTCGGTTCTTTGTTCCTACGTATACTGACTCTCTTCAACTTGCCATCATCTCCACAAGTAAAGATCTTTCAAAACTAAGCACAATCATTCTGGGGTGAGGAAGGAAGGATGAGACTAAAGACAGTTTTTAGAAGCATACATGCCAACTACCATACATGCCTACAACCTCTTACACCTATTGCTCACAGCACATCCTAAAGACCTACAAGAAGTGGTAGTTATGAATTAAGCTCTTTGCTATTTTATTAGGAAAACTTGTTTGATGGAAAACACATATTTGGGAAAATGTTGCTTTACTACAACAAAGTAAGTATCACCGCTGTTGTCAACAGTAAGCTTTGAATCCAGGAATGAGAAACTTTGCCAACTACCAGATACCTAAATTTATCCAGTAAATACACAGTTCAGAAAGGAACAATATCTATACAAGCTGAGAAGATGCCTGGTACGTAATGTAGAAATATGAAGTATAAGTCATCTTTGAGAGGTTCAGAATCACTGTGGCTTCCTCTCAGCCCTGGAATACTCACTGCTGCTTGCCCTTTTCGGTTTGCTGTTCTGCTCTGTATGTGCTGCTTTGGGGGACAAGGGATACTGCAATCAAGGTAATCAGCATGGCTTTAATTCAACTGTCCATGCAACAGCCCTGCTCACTGAACCATTCTGTACCCAGTAGCAATCCACCAGGGCTTCCCCACAGTGATCCAGTAACCTAAGAACAGAGCATTGTGCTTGTAAGCTGCTGTGTAAGTCCACAAATTGTAAGAACACTGCCTATATATGTCTGTATTATGAACCATATGTAGGAGTACAGAGCAGTGACAGGTGAATTTCAAGAAGCCCCTTAATGCTCTGACCAAAACAGTAGCACAGTGGAGACAAGTGACCATAGTCATGCAATTTTCCTTGCCACGGCACTCTGCTCCACGTACCTCTGATTTACTTGAGGCATCCCACTTCACATGCTGACAGAAACAAAGAAGTAGAACAAAAAGACAGCAAACCCGATTATGTTTCAGTTTAAAGTTGTCCACATTGATTTGGTAGGCTTAACAATTTGGCACAAATAAAACGTAAGATCCCAGGGCCAAATATTACACCTAATACGTACCTGGGGGGGGCTTTATCATTGATGTAAACTTTCCCATGATCTTAGAATAACAGTTACTGACAATCTCAAGGGCACAGCCACTTTTCCCATCGCAGAGCTCAGGTAAGCTGCTGCTGCTGACAGCTGCTTGCTTTTTCCCCTACCTCACCTCATCAGTTTCTCCTCCGGTTCAGTGAAACGAACACAGACAATTAACACAGATCATTTCAAAGACCTGCAAAGCAGGCCAGTCTGATAACTGAAGAGATGGGAACGAGCAGCTGGAAACAGCAGCCTCCTAACCCAGATCTGCCAAGACCAAACAGTTTGTCTGACTGGGCAATTACAACAATGAAGCTTTCACACTGAAGGCAGCAGGACTTCCCCCTTGCCTTCACTCAGTTTTTAAATAACAGCAAGAAACGTCCACCTTTTAAAAGGATTTCCATATGACTATTAGAAGAAACAATGGGAGCTACCAGATTTAGACAGTTTGTAAACTAGACAAAGAGCATTACAAGTGTGAAACATCCTACATAAGATGCTCCAGACTGCTGAACTACCTGTGTTTAGCACATCCAGTACCTTTTCTCATACACTGTGGGAACAGGTACGCATTCTGACAAAACTCTGATGAGTTGTTCTCTCTTAGCAAGTACTTCAGATAGAACATGGCCACCCAGTACAACCTAAACTTGGAGGAGTAACATCATTTATGGCTGTGTGCTCATTCAAAAATACAAGCAACCATCTGGTGAGAAGCTTCAGAAGGAGGTATAGCTGTCACCAACATTCAATCACCGGACAGTTTTTAACAATGAGTCCTCATTACTGAGAGCCAAGGTATCTCTTTTTCTAAAAACCAGGAAAAAATCCACTTGCAACGGCAACTGTCAGTTTTGAGTGAATCTGAGGAGTTTAAAAACAGAAGTGAGAAGTCTAAGCTTTTAAAGTATCAGAAATAGTTTGAAAGACAAAATCTAACTACTCAAAGAAATGATGAAAAGAAAGTTTTATTACCACTTTTCTAAGCAATGGAGACTACAAACTCTAGCGTTACTGTATCTAGAGACAAATCTATCACGGAAGACAAGGTTGGGTTTGTTTGTAAAAATCAGTAAAAGTGGTTTTTATTAGTAGATCTCATTTTGACTGCTCAGATGAAATCAGCTGTAGCTAAGACACTTTTATGAACGTATAGGCAGGGCTGAAGGTAAAGTCTCTGAAGCCGGTATTGCTCACCAGGCAAAACGTACAAGAGGCTCAGCCAACTGGGCCAGTCAGGGGTATGAAATTGGCTCTCTGGCAAACCTTTTTTTCACCGAGGTTCAGCACTATAGCTTTTGCCAGGATAGAAGCAATTAGATTTTTTCCATGTATTACTTAAGCCTTCACTGAAAACAGCAAACCTCAGTGTATACTGACAACAGTTTCTGCTGCACACCAAGTTCAGACTTTCCTATGAGGAAAGTTCTCCAGAATTTCATTAAGCTATCGCTCTGGGGCAAAAAGCCACAAGTACCAATGTCAAGTAATAAGGCAAAGGGAAGGTAACATACTGCAGTTCACATAACAAGGGGAAAAAAAAACAACCAAAAACAGGGTGCAGGAGGAAAGAACACTAACATGAAATAGTGGGAATAGAGGGACATCTCTCAACCCATCCTTGAAACAAAGCAGAGGCATCAAACTTACCCTGCAACTGCCACTATCCTTATTGTCCGGCAGGAATCCATCTCTCCCTTTCCTGAGGTTTGGCAGAAAGAGCCTGTTTCTCAATTTGGGATCCTGTCTTGAGATCAAACCTCTCCTATATCAATTCTTCAGTTAATAGATTTAATCTTAGCCCATCTTCACAAAACACTTAAGAAACCCATCGTGCTATCAAAGTGACTGTCACACAATAACTACAACCCCAGGATTTCAGAGAATAAAAACTGTTAGAAATTTGGAAATTAAACTCCCCTCTTAAAACATAGCAAAAGTACTATAGAGTATGCTATAAACTGTTATAGTCAAGATGTATCTCCTGTGTAGTATGTTAAAGAGTGAGCAATGCTACAGAGTCCCCAAGTAATGAAGCTGGATGTCCTACATTTTTGGGTTTGTGCTAGAAACTTAACAGAAGTCCAATTAATTTGAGCACAAAGCCGAGTCCCTGAGAATCTCCACACCACACTTTGGAATAAGTAACCTGTATCTACACGGTCAACAGGTAACAAAAGCTTTATGAGCCTTTGCAAGTTCCACAATGCTTCTCAGAGTCACCCAAAAGTAGTTTCCAATACCAACAACTTTCAGCTTGTTCCCCAAGCGGTTTAAGCAGTGTTCATTAAGACAGCAAAATGCTCTGGCACAGGAAGCAAATTCCAGTTTGAAGTCCCTATAACTTGCAGCAGCAAGAGCATCTTCACCATATCACCCCCACGTCCAACGCAAAGCCTCCTCCTTGCCGCACCAATATTTACTCGGTGGCAAAAGATCCCGTCGGGGTTGGAGTCGCTCGTCATCTGACCGGCAGCTAGACACTGCTGACGCCGAGACACGGACCTTCAGGCAACCCCACCGCCCCCCGGGCACCGGCGGCCCGGCAGCCCTTAACCCCGGCCTCCAGCGCACCCAGCCCGCCCGCGCCCCGCGGGGCAGCCCCGCCGCCTCAGGCTCAAGGCCGGGCGCTGCCGGGGGCGCCGGTACCGGCCCCGCCGCCTGCTCCATTACCTGGTGAAGAACTCGGCAAAGCTGCTGCCGGCGCCGACGATGCCCGCCCGCCGGGCCCTCTCCGCCGGCTCCTGCGGTGGCGCCGGGGCCGCGGGGGCCGCCCCTCCGTGGGGCAGGTGCTCCGGGGCGCTGCGGCGGCGGCTCACCTCGTAGGTGTTGCGGGAGTTCAGGTTCACGTCTGTGAAGCCGAGGGGCGCCGGGGGCAGGGCAGCAGGCTCCGCCCGGCCCCGGGGGGGGCCCACGCCC
>VXBL01003649.1:2348818-2368403 GCA_013400195.1 Aramus guarauna
ATCCGGGACCATAGAGCTGCCAACTAGACAGGATCTTCCCCGCCAGAGAGGAGCCATGCAGGCGGCTCCCCCGCCTCTACCGTATTTCAGCTAAAGGCTCCCCGTGCGCAGCGTCTACCGCATTCCGCCGACGTGCCGCGCACCCTCCGCCGCGGAAAAGCCGAGCCCAGCTGCCGGCATCCCCCTCCCATCCCCGGAGCCGAGTTAGCACCCACCGCCGGGGCCAGCGCTTCGGGCCTCGCCGCTTGCCCGCTCGTGCTGGGATTAAACGAGTCTGCAGGACCCCCCCGGCTGCCCCCACACGCCCCCCCACAGGCATCGGTGCGCCGAGGGTCGGTAGCCGGGCAGACGCACGGCAGGGACGCGCCCCGCCGACACCTTCCCCTTGCCCGCGGGCCACCCCGGCGCCCTGTCCGGCAAGGCCGCGCACGGGGCACCGCACCCCACCCCGCAGCCCCGGCAGAGGACGCCGCGCACCCGCAGGGCGTGCGCCAGTTTCACTGTTGACCTTTTTGCGAAGGACTGACAATAATAAAAAGACGTCTAACAGCAGCGGGGATGTTGCGAGGGACGCCTGGTACCATAGGTTAAGTGTGCTTACGGGAGGTGAGGCAGGACGGGGAAGGCGGCAGCGTCGCATAGAGGGGGCTCTGCGGAGACCGGCGGGCGCCCGAGGGGCGGCGGCGGCTCGGGAAGAGCAATCCCGGGCCTTGGGGCGGGCCCTGGGCAGGACGGCGGAGGAACAACGGAGACCGGCACCGGTTTCCCCGCGGGGGGGAGCAGCAGAGGAGCTGCCCGCTCACCTGCGGCGGACAGGGCGTAGGGTCTGCTGTCGTTAGCTCCCTCAGGGCCGCGCAGCCATCGCCGGGAGGGCAGGGAGGCGGGGGGGAGCGCGGAGCCCCAGAGCGGGGCCGGGAAGGGGCCGCGGGGCAGCCGGAGACTCAGCCTGGGGAGAAGGGGAGAGGCAGCCGGGGACATCATAAGTGCGAGCCGTCGGGCCGGCGAGAGCACGGCCGAGCCCGCCGCGGAGCCACCGCCTGCCCAACGGGCGGCACCAACGGCCGCGGGGACCGGACAGGCAGGGCAACGCCCGGGGCTGCCTGTGGCTCTTTTGTGAGGAGATAGGGCGTACTTAAGCTTTTTTGGGGGGGAGAGGAATGAGAGAGGGAGAAAAGAGAAATAGGGTGGGTACTTTGAAGTCATAGGGTGAATTCTTTCCAAAGCAGGGATGGGATCTCAGAACTCCTCAGGTTCTGAGGGAGGTGGATGGAGGACATGTAGGAAGGCAGGTGCCAGCATCTGTTTCCTACCACATCTCTCAAAGGAAACCCCAAATTATTACAGTCCCCTCTGCTAAGTGAGGAAGCAAGGCCAAAGCGACAGGCAAAGGGGCTTCAAGTGCCCCAGAGCAGCAGTAACAACACAGGCCCCATGCAAGGTCTAGCAGGTTACCACACACACCAAAGGCAGCACCTCAACCCAACAAATAACTTTTGTATTCCTTCAGTAAATACTTACAGCTGGCAGGAAGGGAGATACCATGCTTTTGGAAATCCTTGGCCAGAGAAGTCCTCCATCTAGCAACCCCACCTTCAAAGGTCCTGCAGTATTGTGGAGGTCCTTAGTTTTAAAGGCAGGCAAGTGGGGCATGCCCAGAGAGAGGCCTCACCCACCACATGGAAATGGAGAAGGAACAGCCGTCCTCTTTTAATGTTGGGTTGGTTGTTGTTGGGTTTGTTCTTTTTCTTGTGGGCATTTTAGAAAGAAAGGTCTCAACTGGGAATCTTCACCTGAATAAAAAGTTGATGCATTTCATTGTGTTACAACTTCTTGTTAGGATTTTGCAATATAAAGCCTTCTGAGCTTTGCTTTAGTAAAGAAATAAACAACAAAAAAAGAAGTTTGTGATTTATCTTTTTTTCCCTTCCTGTCATCTTGCAACTATACTTCTGAGGTCAGACATTTAATGCTGGATGTTTTACATGTAACAAGCAAGTCTGATCTCACCACTTTTGACTTGAGTAGCTGGCAAATACTTGGGATCTCAGAGATTGGAGAAGAAACAAATCTGATTTTGTTTAGTTTTGTCTTGCCCGTCTTGAAAGCAGACATGCAGCCTCATCCAGCTCAGCTGTGCCAGACGAAGGACCATTGGCCTCAGCTGCTTGCAAAAACGCCCAGTAGAGGTTGCCAGGATTACCTACCCTTTGGATATACTGGCTGAACTGCTTGTGGGAGCACTTTGTAGGCTGCTTAGGTTGAAGCAAACCGTTAGCAAAGATGAACTAATTAAGATTTTTTGTTAACTAAAGCTTTTTAATTAAGCTTTTTGCTGTAGCTAAGATGGTAGGTTTTCTATTCTCCACTGTGATCCAGGTCATCTCAAACACATGGGGTCTGACCCCGTGCCTGCTGAGTGAACGTACATCCTGGATGCTATCGAGGCTCTCCGTGCAAGGAGACTGTGCAGCTCGTGCAGCGTATGCCGTGGATCTTCTTTGAGGCTATGGGTCTGGGCAGGTGCCTCATCCACCCACCTTGCACTACTGTTGTATTTTAGTAAAACTGATGCAGCGAGCAGAATGTCCCAAAGAGTCTTTGAGTAGTCAGCAGACACAGGAACAGTAGATACTGTGTCTTCAAAAGTAATTTAAAAAAGTGAGTCTTGGTATTATTCTGCTCATCTTAAATGGTGAGTTTATACACTGTAAGAAGGGATCAACAGTGATTTCACTTAACATGTGCATAGTCATCATTACCCTGGATAATGTGATATGAAGAGAATCATTGTGGAAACACAGCAGCACTCTATGCCTTGCAAATAAGGAAGGGGTGGATGCTGTGTGAATCCATAGAATACAAATTATCCAGGAGCTCATTCTGTACCAGGACAAAATGAGAGACATCTCTGCCTTTATTAGTGAGGATTTTAGATTTAGGGAAACACTTAAAAATCCATAGAGTGTTTGTGCTCATTTTCAACAAAGTGTTCACTGTTTAACTGGGAGCTCTTGAGTAGACCTATGATGTAATTAACACAGAACCTGCAAAGCAGTACCAGATGTTAAACAAGCTAAACAAAATGAAGACTGGTATTGAGATTGGCTTACGGTGAACTTATTTCAGTCACTGCAGCTGAGATAGTTGGTAATTATGCCAGGAATCCCAACAGATAGCAGGTTGTTTTGCACAAAATAAAACTCCTTGGTTCACTGCATTTGCATTGGTTTCCACCCCTAGGACTTGCTTGACAGGCAGATTAATCCTATATATATTTAAAAAAAAAACCAAAACCCAGACAGATTTCTGAATGGTATTTTGGATTTTAAGTCACTCCTGTAGGATGGAGTTTAGAACTGAAAGAAGATTTTGAAGCTCTGTATTGTACTTTCCAGAAATGCTCAATCCTGAGGAATACCTCAATAAACTAAAGAATTAAAGATGTGATTAGCAGGGATATGTATTATACAGTTTGCACGTAGCTGATAATGAAACAGCTTTGAGATAAGTGTCTGAAAGTCAAGGCAATAATTCACGGAAAAGTGTGTGCTCCCCTGCGCAACTAGTTTCATGCTAGCAGGTCATTCTGATTTGGATGAGCAAGGATGAGCAGGTAATCTGGAGTCCGTAGAGGGCTGTCAGCAATCCATGGGGAAGAAGTGGGGGCTAAAGAACAGGTAGGTGGTTACAAAACACAGGAATTTTAGGAGCAGGTTTGCTGAAAGGACTAGGAGTGAAGGAACACATTTCGAGCCTTGTGAGAGTGCAGTCCCATGTTACAATTATTGTAGCAGATCTGTGAAATTGTCTGGCTCAGAAAATCAAATTCTCACATTATTTCACTGCTTCATTTTAGGGCATGCCCTTCCAAACACTTGAGTCATCACAAGTGAGAGCTAAACTGTGGCTGGAGGTAGAGAATGACTGCCCAGAGTGGGAACCTCTTATCTTCACCTTGATATTGAAGAAATTACAACATGGGATTCTACCCTAACCACACCATACTGTAACAGTGCGGTTGCCTGGTACAGTTAAAAATGACATTATACTGTAGTTCTGATCTGGTCATGAGGTCCTTGGTACCACATGTTTTAGGGATATTCACATGAAAAATAGAACAATTTATTAGTGAAAAGAAAATAGCTTAGTTGAGTATTGTGACTAACTTATTAAGCAGTGATTTTGTATTGCCCTCAAACGGATTAGGGCAATTTGCATGGAATAAGATCCTTTGTGCTCCTGGCTCTCTAAAGTGACCCTTATGAAGGAGGCAACTTTACCCAATAAGATTCCGTGAAGAAAGAGCGAGTCATGTTACATAAACGTGAAGCTGTTCTTTCGCTAAAATCTGCTCTGCAGTAACAAAGCCTCTAGCTCAATTTATAAAATATTTCAGCTGCGGAAAAGATTCTACAGGCATTTGGGGTGACAGAAAGAAGACAGCAGTATCTTTTCTACCTTAGAAGGCTGTCAGCTCTGAGTGCTATGCCAGTTTTGGGGTGGTAGCAAGAGAATACAGATGAAACAGGAATTAAGTGAGGGGAATCTACCTAATTTGTTCTTACTGTTAGTCACTGAAAGAGAAAGGAAGCAATCTTCACTGGATTCATTATTTTATGTTACAAGAAGCACGTACAACTTTCAGCTAAACAAGTCCTCACTGACAGTGTACAAATAAATAATGCATGTAGACTTTTCTCCAAAGAGTTTGCAATTATAATATCATGTAAGGAACAAGTTAGGTTTTTCAATACTTCTTACAGTTTGCATGAACTGCAACCCTGCCTCTCGTTCCAGAGATTTATCGTGTGCTACAGTGATCCAGACTTGATGCCTGAGAAAAGCAGCCTTCTTGGTTGTTAAATATGCTGGCAACAGAGAACTAGACCTGTCTGCATCCTTGACTCTTTTTGACAGCTGACCTTTCCATACCATCCCTCACTAGGAATAGCCCCTGCCTGTAACAGCACCCTTTCAAAGGTCTGAACATTTAGGAAATGTCACGCATCTCTCATATAATTAGCACAATTCTAGGTCATTAGTTTCAGCTCTGGTTTCTATTTTGATCTGTATTACCCCATTCAGTTACGGATTTTAGTGATACAGACCATTTTTTACTCCCAGGTTTAAAGCATAAGGAATATCCTGCAATAACATAAGCCAGGCAGTTGTTTTCAAGGAGGCTGTGAACACAGGCAAAGGCTCTAATCTTGCAAACATTTATGGCAAGGTATACTGTGAGCAGTGCTAAATACACATGGCTGTGGTCCCTGCAGAACTCGACTTAGACAATGCTACTGGCAATACTGAGAAAATCATAAGGCTTTCATTCAGGAACAAGAACCTGTTGCTGAAATGCAGAATGTAGTGATTCGATTTCCTCACCAAACTGACTTCTCCTTGGGGGCTCAGGTCTAGTGTGAAATTTTAAAAACCTGAGATGTTTAACACCTTGAGCAAAAATATCTAGTAGTTAAGTTCAAAGGTCTGTCAGGACTGATCTCTACCACAAAACCAAAAAAAGGACTGTGGCTGCAATTCTCTTGACCATCATTTTAACACAGTGAAGTTAGATCACCAAGCCTGCAAACTAGTATTACCATAAACATTCTTACTTTGCAATAACACTGTACGTTTACCTGACTGCTCATCAGATGCTAGTAGAGTTTCTTCAAGAGCATGCCTTTGCCATAAACCAGGAACCATCTTTCCTCTCTGGGCCCAGATAGCTGAGATTTCTGGGACTTGCCCCAGCATTAATATATCCCAATGCAAATACCAGCCAGCTGTGATGTTGAATAAAACTTGAGAAAACTGATCTAAGAAAGGTAAAATCCCAAGTCTTTTCTTACCACTAGCACTTTGCCATCAGAAAGATGATGCAGCTTTGTATTTTGAATGCCTGCACACAAAACCTAATAAGCCAGTAAATTTTAACATCAGAATGGCTACTGAAAGTGCTAAGTCTGAAATTGTTACAAATAATTTTCTTTATATAAGAGGTCTAGTGGTGAGAAGCAAAGAGAATGTCCCTATTGACTCCAAAATCATGACAACTGTTTTGGCCAGGGCTATATACCACAGTAGATATAGTAGCCTAAGCTCCAGCCAGTCTTCCTCTGTCCTGTATTTACATTTCTTCAAGGAAAAAAAATAGCAAATGATTTGAGGAGACAGGTGGTCTGCTTCTGTGTCATTGAAATAATTTCCTGTGGAGTGGTGAGATATACTTACTTTTCCTTACGGCTGCTGTGCAGGGACCTCAGAGAACCCCAGTACTGAGGCCGAGAGTTGGAGAGTCCAAGGCCCAGACTCATCCTCCCTATTTCTCAGCATTTTTTACAGGTCCCCTCTATAGACAATGGAGAGAGAACTTCTCTAAAGGGCAAGTTAGCTCGCTTGAAATCAATCTCACAAGCTCATCTGCACTGTCTACAGAAGGAGGGCACTGGCAACGCACAAGCAAGGGACATTCTCCTAGGAAAGAGCGAGAGGGCAAGTTCTGGGGCTAGGTCCTATGGATGCAAAACATTTACAGGGATTCAAGGGGAATCCAGGCAAGTGCTTGGCTGAGAGATCCAGCAAGATACAGCCAGTCAGAGCACAACACTGCTCAGAGAGGTTTCAGGGGTTCTCATCCATCATGTCAAAGTTGAGGCCACTGATATGGAACTGCTTCTGCTCCCAGGGAGACTCAGACATTTTCCTAGCAGTGGTAAGAGAGCCCCAGCCTCTGGTTTAGAGGCAGGATACTGGGCTAGACAGACACTTAGTCTGACGCGAATAACTTTTCTTAGGATCTTATGTAGGTTCTCATCTCCAATTCCCATCTGCAGCTCACAAATCAGACACTCTCTGCAGTTCTGGAAATTATGAATGAGGAAACTCAATTTATGATTTGTTCCCAAGTGCTGAGAAACAACACTACTCTGTAAAAAATAACAACAACAAACTGTACGAAAAAAAAAAAAAAGCCAACACTCATCACTAGGTTCTCATTTTCAAAAGAACAATATGGCAAGGACTCACATATTAGTTTACTTCTTGTGCCAACCAGTGCTGACAACTGCATTTAATAGTTATACACATAACCAATACGTAGCTGATGGTTTCCCCGTGCTATTTCATTACTTCTGTAATTAAAATACAGAAGTAATGGCTTCCTCAAATCAATACATAGGAAGAACTGTACCCCAGGGCTCCCAAAACCTCAGCTGTTCTTCCATTTTCGAAGCAGTTGCGCTCTTTGGCAGTTCAGTCCAGAGGCTCTCATTCCTTTGGAAATGCTACTTTGGCAAGAACATCTTTGCACTCCACTAATAGCAGTTTGTACTTTTAATGCAAAGCCTTCTGGACAAGATCTCATCGCAGAGTATAACTAACAATTAATTAAGATGTTTGGAGACACGATGTTTGGCAGACTCCTGCACACGGCAAGCTTCTCCCTAGCACACTCCCAGTCGTGCTGCAGTCCCAGTATTAAATTACACTGCTTGTGGATCAAACATGCTGTATACGTGTATTAAGGTAACTGAGCCTGTGGTGCTTTGCTTGTGTATGCTTATGCTTGCTGTGGTTCAGACAGTGCCAGAACCTCCCTGAGTGCTGCAGTGGGGTAAGCTGTATTTGCCATTGCTCTGCTGGAGGCTAGAAGGCTTTCCAGGCTATTGACAGTCACTGGAAGACTCTCCTTCCATGAAACCTCCACGTTGCCCACCGCCAGACTGCTCTATGTAGATGACATACCTCTGTAGAGACTTCTGTTACCCTCTAGATATCATCATCAGGATCCTGAGAAGCTAAAGACTGCTAACATATCCCAATATTTCTGGTTTAAATTTCACCAAAATTGTAGGGACAGAGAGTTAGTTACCTAGAAATAATCTTTACCTGAAACCAGGTTAAAATAAAAACAAATAGAAATAGTTATTACCACATCCAAAACAGAAATGTAATTACACTGATTCTTAATAGAACAAGGGAGAGGAATGAAGAAAAAAAAATATATATCTGCTTCTGCTATGATCCAATGGGATTTTTTGATTTTATTTTTTTACTTTTCTCTTTCTATCTAGCTAATGAATTAGACACTTACCTAAATCACAGGCTCTGTCCATCTGAGTGCCAGAAACCTCAGGTTGTTTTCACAGAGACTGTGAGTTTTCTCTGTCTATTTGTTCAATACCCACCCTTTGGGATCCCCCAAAGGAGTAGGTGCAAGCTGGCAGAAAGAAACACAGATAAAGCAGAAGAAAAGGAACAGATGAGGGTAAACAGGCAACACAGGATCTCACATTCCTCAGCCTGGGATCCTCACTTACCTGGGCAGTAACCCTCTGTTGTTAGTGGGGGCATGGTTTTGGGATGAAATGAAAGGGGAGTCGCTGCAACGAAGCAGAGATCTGAGCCCTTGTCTCCCTTCCCTGGGAATACTTTGGCAGTTAGCCTCCATCTGCGTTGTTTGGGGTTCTCTTTTGGTTTTTAGGACCAACAACAGCTCTTTTATTTATTTCATCCACTAATTACATCCATTTTGAATTACTTATATTCATCCTCAACCCTTTCCTGTTTTCAGGCAGGATATCAGCATGGTCCTTAGACTATGGCAGTAAATATTTTTGTGGGAGCTTATTCAACTGCATGGACTTTACTTTGCACTTTTCCTACCAACAGTTATTGTCACATGCAATAAGGGTGTTTTATAAGCTTTTTGTTTACTTTTCTGAAGTTAATGTGTAGTTGATAGAGATTTGTTAGTCTTCCCCCATGTTGATTACAACCTTATCACAAATTCTTGTCTGTCTTGTGCTCTGTTTGCTCACTGTGTCACTAATAAAATCACTTTTTCGCTGATAAAATATAAGCAGCAAAAATATAATGGATTCTTGGGATTTTTCCTTTTAATTTTTTTGCCAAGTCATATTGGATTTCTATTCTTAAATTAAAATAAATTAAAAAAAAAAAGTGTTGCAATGCATATTGTGGGCTATGAGAACAGGACTCTGTCTTTGCATTCTCCAAACACATTCTTTGCTTCATAAGCTAAGTTTATTTCAAATATTTAGGAATAATCTAATTTATCTGATTTTATGCTGCCCTGAACCTACAGATGCTATATATATAATGTATATATGTGTATGTGTGTGTGTGTATATATACATATATACACACCGCGTGACTGTAAAATGTTGCTGAGAATTCCAGAGTCTGAGGCACTCTGGAATTCTGTCCACTAAAGTTAGTGGTGAGAGAAGTCCACGAAGAAAAGCAGATGAAACCTGAAAGAGTCTTTCCTCCTGAGCTCAGTGAGAAATGAATTGAGCTTAGGACTACTTGCAGATTAAATCTTTTATTTGAATTTTATGATAAGCTATTTTCTTGAGATATCACCATAGCATAAGCATAGACGCTTTCAAACCTTTCACAGAAAGTTGAAGAAGCAAAAGGTAGAAAGAGTGAACAATTTTTTTTGGTGACACTGTTGGTGTGAACAGACCTTCCTCTGCCCCAGCTCTGGGTCACACATTTACCTTCCTAGTCCTGCCTGCTGTTATGCTGTCTCAGCTGTTTGTGTGGCAATGCAATGAATCAGACTGAAAAAGTGATGTGGACAAAAAATAACTTAATTTTTTTGCCATGTTAATTCACCACCCTAGCAGTTCTGTTGGCTTCACAGCACATGAAGCTGGGTGATGCAGACACATGAATAAATAGCTGGAAGCAGGAGTTGCCTACCTCAGCTTACAAAGTGCTGCTTGTGAATGCTGAACCAGGTCCTAAATGGTAGTAGACAAGAGTTTATCCTTAAAAGAACAGGTCTCCCTTATCTTGAGCAAACAGAATAAGAGGGAGTGGTTGGAAAGGACAAGGTTCAATTTGCTGCTCTGTGTTTAAGCTGCGCTGAGCTGCGAGACAGTCGCTCAGGACATGCTGCAGCCAGGCACAGCCAGTGCAACCAGGGCTAATCACAGGCAGAGCAAAAGGGGAGAAACTTCTTAAGTGTGTTATTTATTAAGGCTATTTGTTAAGTATATTTACTAAGAAATGTTTGCCTATTTATGAAAAACAGCATGCAACATTTGGCACCATGGATGGACAGGAATGAGGAAAATGAGAAAAAAATTAATGAGGTGTATATTTACTATGCAGAAAGATCCCCTTCTGGTTATGTAGTATTGCATCCCACACATATCCTGAGCTATTTTCTAGACAGCACTGAAAGCTTGTGTTGCTGAGTTATTCTATACAGTTTTTATGCTATGCTCATCATTGTGGTGTCCCAATGCAGCACTGCATTAAGTAATGGCTGTAAGCACAGCCATCAGGTAACGGCCATATCTGAATTGTGGGACTGTGGAAGACATCTCATTTCTCAGTTCCACAGTTATAACTCATTTTATCTGGACGCGATGTTAAGAGCTAACCATGCATCAGGCCTCCTCTTCTCCATGCAATGGTTTCCATAGGTGGAAAGACTGAAAGGGATCTGGTCCCCAGTCTAAATGGTTGGGGTGTCTCATGGGAAGTACCTGTCATGCAATCAAGATATAGCCAGTGCACTAATACTTGTCATGTTCTACCACAGGGAAAGATGCACATACCACAGGCAAGGATTTTTGTCTATTTGTTTTGCATTCAAATGCTAATTTGCTCAGCTTTTGCTAGAAAAGAAACGTGGAGCACTAGGTGGCAAGGTGTGTGAGGTGCTGGAACTTCTGGGGCAAAGACTGCAATCAAGCGACTCCTGCAGGATGGAATTTTTTCTGACCAGGAACAGTTCCCAAGTAGTTATTAACCACGATCTTTACTGTGGACATTTTACATGGCCTTTACCAGCATGAAGTCTGGGAAAGCCTTGAAGGTAAAGAACAAGAACTTGAATCTGAATCAATTTCCTACGTAGCCAGTGTAGGCTGTGGAGACCTTACCTATTGTGCCCACATATCAGTAAGTGTCCTTGAACATCAGTACCCAGTTACTTTAAATGCTGCAGTCCAGCCACGAGTGTGCAGTAAGTGGGTAAATTAGGCTTGCCATTGCTTGCCAGTATGGGTTAATAACCTAGCTTAGGTAATAGGAAGTTTGTGCTGTCAAATGGGTGTTTGAGAGGAATCCAAATCTTGTTCTAACATACAGGTTGGGTAGATTGTAGGGATGTGGGATCTTCAAAGAGAGAAGAGTGAATATGGGGTTGTGAAGCCTTCAAAAGGCTTTTATCTGCCTCCGGGCATCACTTCTGCCCTGTTTATATTCTGTGCGCCTAATTGTTGTTATTCCTCAGACTCAGGTTATCCAAGCAGCAAGCCTTACTGGTGGCGGTGGCATGGTCATCTCTTCAGGGCAAAAACCATTGCGCATCATCTCTGTGTTGTCTGACTGTGTAGTCCAACCAGTTCCAATAGTGGTTGCATGCAGACTTTTAACAAGATGAGAGGCTGAAATGGTCCCTGTGAAACACTAAAATTCAGTGGCTATCATGAATCACATCTGCTGGGTGCTAGAAAGCTTTCCAGCTTGCTGACAGGCTCTGTTTCACTAAATCTCTAAAAAAAGCGAACACAAACCAAAACAAAAAGCAATGCTGTGGCTATCTAAAATTCGTTAAAGTCAAATCATTTTGAGCAGACATTAAATTGCACTTCTTGATGCTGAGTGCTGAGCACTGTCCTGTATAGACAAAAAATCCATTTGCAGCCTACCCTTTGAAAATATCACACATCTTCTCTCAGAAAACTATTTACACATTGTGGGGACATGGGCAAAAAAGTATGGAAAACTTACACTGATTTTCTGAGTGATTAAAATTTGCATATTATGAAGCAAACCAGAGAAATACATTCCTAACTTAGCAGATAACTTTTTGTCAGAAGTAGAGCATAAATTGTTAATTTCTATAGCAATCTGAATATGATTTGGCAATAGTTCTGTCACAGCAGTTAGTAAGAGTGGATTTCAAAAGTTTTTCATTCTGCAAAGTGCTGTGTGTGCCCTCTATTGGAAACATGCGATGGACTGCATTTTTTAATTTTAATTTTAAAGCTTGTTTCAGAAATGGAATGACAGTCAACAAAGCATTTGTATCCTAAAGTATATGGAGGTAGCATTTTGAAATAGTCAATGCTTTATTATAGACTGGTTTTCACATTATTATTATCTTGATTAATCTAGATTAAACACTGGCTAAAATGTGGGTACTGATTACTATAACAATGTAATTTATTTTGCATTTCTGTTTAAAAAGCCAAAATAAATAAGCTCTTTGCTCTGCCTCTCTGAAAATAGGCAGCCACTGTCATAAAATACCTAAGCAGCTGGACACGTTGCTTTGTTCAATAGAGAAACTGCTGGGTTTTGTGCTGTGCAACTCAAAAATACAGACCATTGCGAGAGGGCAAAGATTGCCTTAAACCCATCTTTCTGCCTCCTAAATTATGGGCTGTGTCAGGAGCCAACTCAACCCCAGCATTACTCCAGCCAGCCTTGTGTGCTGCTTTGCCTTGCCGTGAAGGCTGCCAGTGACTGGTGCTCCAGGTAAGGACAGTCAGGAGCCCTGTCCCAGGGCTGCCCGGGCATTACAGCTTCTGGTTTTACCTTCTGGATTTTGAACTGTTCCTAAATGTCACACCAGGCATTTCATCCCTGCCTGAGTTGGGAAGCGTACCTGCTCAAAGGTATTTGCCTTTGAAGGTGCTGAATGAAAAATACTCGTGTTCAGCCATGGGAAGGTCCAAGGCAGAGGGCCAGGGGTGATAAAATGCCAGCCCTGTTCTCTGGTCTGAGCTTCTTTGGTGGAAGCAGCTGACTAGAACTGTGCTGGGGAGGGACAAGCTGAGGCACCTGATAAAAGCTAAGCCACTGAGAACACCAGACAGGGAAAACCCAAGATACTCACTTATGCTGGTTCTGAAGAATAATGGAAGGAATAATATCTTGATAAAAGAAAACAATGGGATGACCTTATCGGAGTGATATCAACACAGAACTTCCCTGGAGAATGGGCTTCATTACTGAAGCTCACCAGAAGAGTACCATCACCAAAGGTGACCTGTTGAAAACATGCAGTGCAGGATGCTCAAAAGATGGATTTTGCCTTTAAACTAAGCCTCACCCTGCAAACTAAAATAAAGGACAAAGATTCCTTTTAGCATTATCTATAGTGAAACGTGAGCATGATTTTTCTATTTAGTAACAAGTATTCACTTGTTTCTTGGCACAGTACTGAACTAATTTGTTTGACTTTTTGGAAGGAACAAGTCTAGAAATGTTAAATTTCTTTATGTGTATTCATTGCTAACAGAAAAGATTAAACAGAAATTTAAAGTAAGATAGCTCAGGTTAAATGAACAGTTATGTACATTGCTTTGCAAAGCAAACCCTTTTGAATGAGTTGTTCTCTTTCATGCTGTTCACATTAAAGGTGCAATTCAAGTGACAGTTGATTTGACCTCCTACACTGCTTCAGTCCTCACATATTTATTATTATAGCTTTTAAAATAATTTTTCAATCTAGCTATTATTTTTTAAAAAGTTTCTCACTTAAATATATCTTGTAGTATTTTGTTATTTACAATATCTAGTATTTAGAGCAGTCATATGCTAATCACATTAATTATATTTGAAATGGTACACTTCCATACAATAACAAAACTAATAAAAATGCTGAAATAAGAGAAGAGCAAAGGAGGCAGAATCTTTACATTAGTGCTAGCTATTGCTTAAGGAAAGCACAAAGACCTTCCAACAGATGTGCAATTCTGAATACCAGGAAAGCGATTTGGCAAAACCTCAACGTGGTGAAATGATGACTGCCCAGCGATAGCTAAGCCAAAGTGCAGTCCTGTTGAATTCTGAGGTACAGCTCCTAAACTGACTACTGAAAACAGCCTCAGGAACAGTAAACTACAGTAGACAGAGGATAAGAAAGGAATTAAAAGAGTTGGTACAGCCCTAAATTGATCCGTGCATTTCCTGTATCACCAGAGGTTAAAGGGAATAATCAAAGAAGATGTAGGCAGTACTAGGAAGTACGATGTTGTCTTCTCTACTTCAGTTCTAAACTGGAGAGAACACGATGGGAAGACAGCTACCCTTGACCTAATCTTTTCTAGTAGTGAAAATAAGACATTCTCTCAGACTGAAGAGTAGCTATCCTATAAATCCAAGCAATCCTGTCATTTTAAAAGCATAAGAGGCATCATGTCCAGGTGGCATACCCAAGAACTCTGAAAGCACCTATAGATGAAGTGGTTAGGCTATTAGCAAAAATATGCCTCTTTCGTTTGAGACCTGAAGGGTCAAAATAGTACACCTGTATTTAAGTTGTAACTCTACAGTGGTGTCTCGAGGCATTCCCAATGAGGGATTTACTCAAGACATTGGATTGAAAAGTAGAGTCTCAACTAAATGCCTCAGTATCTTCTAGAAGCCACTAACACTAACACCCACAATCTCTACACTGACAAAACTCTGAAAACATCTCAACTTTTTGGTCCAGATGTTCTTGTGTGTACTGCCTAGATACATCCCGACCCAGCTGCAGCAAGACACTCCAGCATGTGCTTACCTGGTCGTTCTCTGGGCACGCTGGGAAGGGAACGGGTACCACAGCAGGAAGGGAGCCAGGGCATGCTCTAACCAAGGGCCTGGTCTGGATGAGAATGTTGAAGCATGCTGCAATACACACTTACAGCTCAATTTAGGCAAAGCTTGAATGATCCAGTCGCTAGAAGAACGTAGAACCACTCTGTTTAGATTACGTAAAACGTGCACAGATGATGCAGAGACCCTGTATCTAGGCAGTTTGTCAATCACACTACAATAAAACACCTTATTGATTATGGTAGGAAAGGATCTGATCAGCAAAGTATCTGCAAAGAGACATCATCTCTGCTATTAAATACTGTCTTGGTTTTGTCAAAATAGCAACAAGGGAGAATTAATGGCAATTATTCTTTGACATTTTAAATTCCTTAAATATTATCCTTCATGAAAGATTCCTAAGAAAATTAAGAAGCTTCCCTTTATCTCTCAAACAAATGTGTTTAACCACTTAGTGGTCCAAATATGCAAGCAGTAGCATCTTCACTGCTGAGTACCCATTGCATCGTAATACCAGCAAGTGTTATGGAAAAAACCCTGTAGTTATTGTTTTCCTAGCATCCTGACACAAGAAATCCCAATTGCAAATAGGGACTGTCTTCCAGATTAGATCATATGAAAGCATCACAGCATCCCCACAGACTGGTATTCATAAGCTATCATATAGTGATGCTTGGAGGGCCTTTCCAAAAAGTGAATTTGATATCTCTGGCCTTTATATCTGGGAGAGAAGCCAGGCACTTTTCCCAGAAAAGTAATTTAGTTAAATATTACATCAGTTTTATTCTTCCTTACTTAACTTTAAAGGTATTCCAAACTCAAGAGCTGATTTACTAAACTCATAGTGAAATCACTTTAAGAACCATATTAACTTCAAATGATGTGAAGAGCTACAGTGGACTCTGTATTGAACATCACACATTCAAATTATTTCTGTTAAGCCTGAACAGACTAAACATGCTTTTGATACTTAGCTGTTGATTTAGTTATTCTTTCTTTAACTTGTCTAGACAGTTTCTGAAACAATGAATTATTCAGTGACTTCCAGTTCTATCATACAGCTAATCCATATCTCTGTAACACAAAGGTCATTTATTTTCAACACTAAATGCTGGATTCACTATACAAATAGATTAGCAGTCTCAGTATGTGATCAAGTTCATAAAAATCACATGGCATTGAAAGTATGAATGTAATATATAAAGCCAAGATGATAAGTGTACACACACATACACACACACATATGTACAAAATCGGATACATTCTTTAGCTATACAGAGATGGATAGATGGATAGACAGATAACCATATTGGTTTCAGACATAGTTTTGTTGCCTTCAATGGCATTTTCTTCCAAGACATTTAAAATCTGTCCCAAAAAGCAGCTGTAAAGGTAATTACAAAACCCAGTTTAGCCTGATTCACATGCTATCAATGTTTTTTCAGACTGCAAGGAAGACAACTTATTCAGAGCATCATTTTGTCAGTACCTCAATACATCTTTACACAGTGTGATCGCCTTCCATTATATTATACTACTTCACGAAATTGGTTATAATAATGCTCCCCCATTTGGACAAGATCTCAAAATTAAATGAACTATTTAATTAACCACTGTTGGTATTACATTCTTTTGACAAAGCAGTAAGGATTGGCACTGGATACATGTGGCTGAAGCCTACAGTCACTGTCTTCATGAGACCAGGTCGTGTCAGTGAGCATTGGGCTTAGTGTGGTGCCCTTCCAGGAGGCACCCTGAGGTTTGGGTTGAAATACGTCCTCTTGAGGTGTTGAGTTTTAACCTGTTTCAACCATCCAGCCAGTTAGTGCGTTAGGGACCTAGACAGAGGCAGGAGCTCCAAATGCAATTATAGGAAACCATTAAAGGCTTAATTGTAAGTTCTGAATCAGATTTCCTCTTACTCATAATATGTGCTGTAAATATGTAAATATTCTGGGATGAGATAGTTTTATGAGGGAGAAGTGAGACAAGGAAGAAAGGGGAAGGAGAAAGAAACTGATTTAGTTTGTTATATAGGTCTGCCTGACCAGGCTTCTTTCTCTTCTTGAAGGGAGAGATTTTGGACACAGTGACTACGTTTAAAAAATGTACAATGTAGAGACATATACATTGCAATATTTTATGTATATTCTCCACGTAAGTTTATTTTTTCACAGATGGAATGAGCTTGCAAATGTTCTGGAGTCAGAAGAGACCATTTTAGCCAGTTCTTTAGTATCTTTTACATTATTTTGCTCAGACCCTCCCTATTCTAGCCTGAGTAAGATTAATTCAGGAAATAGCTACAGGCCTTAAAATCAAAGTTTATAGCATTTTCAACTCCCTGTATGCCTTGATTTTCACACAGCATTGTGTTTTTTCCCTATGTTTCTCTTTCCTCCCTCTCCAAGAAGCTTATTCTTCACTCCTCCCTGCCCAATATAGGAATAAGAGCAGGGCAATGTTTCTATTCCTGTCTTTGCCACTGACTCACTGTATCATTTCTTAAGCATTTGCATCTTACACTTGGATCCTCTGGTATCTAGCAAGATGAATGTGTCTGTTGATGTTTTCTTTAGGATAAGAGCACTCGTAATGTCTCCCTCTGTGTGGACTCTCTTGTGTTTAATAAAGGTTGAGTCCTCACTGCAACCTTCCTATCGGTGAAGGTATTAGTAGGGGTCCTGACTTCTACCCAGATGCCAACTTTAATTACAACTGTAGGAAATTAATTTTCTGAGGCATCTGCCTCTCGGTCAGATTTTAGTTCAGTCAACAGCCTCAAAATTTTGAGGCATAAAAAAATATGCACACAACCAGTATGATCACACACAGTTCACTTTATAATGCATGCTAAAAAGGAGCTAGAGATATTTGTAGAGCGCAATGAGATCCCGGGAATGGGAGTGACACAGAGACATTGAAAACAGTTGTTTTTATAAGGATAATGCTAGCTACCTTCTGCTGCAGAGCCCTGTAGCCCTACTGTCTGCTGAATATGCAAAAGCATCACTCTTTCCTTTTCAGTGCTATACTGCCTTAATTCCACCTACTGTCCCCTTTACAATTCTTCACAAATATATTCTGTTCTTCAGGGTCATTTTACTGATGATTAAATAAGAGTAAATGCATTGAGGCAAATTAGCAAATGTGTAGATAATTCTTGCAGTCTAAAAATTTAGAACTTAGTATTGGAATGAAAATCAGAGACCTACTGTGGTTTGCAGATGTTGGTAAAATCCATGTACGTGGCACTACAGATGGTTCTATAAGCCAAAGGGTGGATTTGGCTCTTATCTTATAGCCTGTGTTATTTTGACAGCTACTGCTGTTTTAACAAAGATTCTAGATAAATTGTTTGAATTATGAGTTAGTCTTATAGGCAAACACCTTAACAAGAAATGTGTTCCAGTTTTCAGTGTCACCGCGGGAATCACACTGTGGGTTGCAGTATGAAGACTCTGGTCTCCAAGGCACAAAGCAACTAGGATCTTAAAAACCATGACCAAATGGTAACAATCTGTTATGAACTAGTACAATCCAGCTAGTTCATCTTAAATATGCTGATTCTTACAGGCTAAGCTGCCGGCTTTGCTATTGAAAATTTGCTTAAAAATTTGCCAGTCTCTGTTCTAATTACCAAGAATATCATAACAGTACAATGGAAATCAGATGCTTACTGGCTTGAAAATTATTTGTATTGGCACTGGTGGATGAAATAGAAGGCAAAAAAATTTAAAATACCTCATCTAAAAACAAATACCTGTTTGCCATGTTAGTTAATTACAGGACTTGATATTTTGTGTCCACATCCCAATCTCTTTTTTCTCATGACAGAATTACTGTATAAATTCTTCCAAAATAAAGGATTATACCCTATTTGCATTATGATACTTTATTGAAAGTAGGCTGTAAATATATGTAAGACATTTATACGACAACAAGTATATAATTACAACAGCAAATGGAAGACTATGGAAATACATCAGAAAACACCTTTGGCTGAAAAATACAGCAGCAGGTTTTGGGTGCTTGTGTCTGAAGAAATGCATGAACAGCCTTCTGCCAAAATGTAACAAATCCAAACTAGAGATGTCTTAGGTTTCTATGGTTTTGGTTTCTTTACGTAGGATTTCAATTCAAAACAAAAAAAAATAAATAGCAAAATACTGTTTTGATGAAAACACAGCTTCTAATACCCAGATTTGATAGCATTTTCAATGTAAACAGACACGGAGTGCTCTCCTCTCTTTAAGAAACCTGAAATTTTGATCGTGGTCTCCAAAAGCAGGAGATACTCGGAAAGCGCCACATCCTCGCCCCTGACACTTACACAAGTACAAACTGAAGACTGCGAACAGACTCTTCCCAGGGCCATGCTGTGGCGACATCTCCCTCCCTGCAGATAGCGAGGGTCGCTCGATCCTGGGGATTCCCACGCCGTTCCCCACCCGGCAGCCAAGCTCCGTCCGACCGGCGGGTTCGCCCCTCAGCTCTCCCCAGCGGCGCGGGGAGCTGCAGCCCGCGGGCGTGAGGCACACGGAGCCCGCTGGAAGTTGCTGCTCGTCCATCCCAGCGCTCCGGGCGGAAAGCCGCGGGTCTGCCCCGGCACGACGCAGCTCCACCGCAGAGGGGCTGCCGCCGCCGCCCGCTCCGGCCTCCCGCCGCAGCGGGACGGNGGTGCTGCCCCGCGGGCGGAGCCGCGGCGGCCCGGGGAGCGTCCCTGATGGGGAGCGCGGCGGCGGGGGGCGGCCCGCGGGCGCTGCGGGCCCTCACCGGGTGCCTGCTGGGCGCCCTGGTGCTGAGCACGCTGGTAGGCAACGCGCTGGTGTGCCTGGCCGTCCTGCGCTTCCGCCACCTGCGCGCCAAGGTCACCAACTGGTTCGTGCTGTCGCTGGCCGTCTCGGACCTCTGCGTGGCCCTCCTGGTGATGCCCTGGAAGGCGGTCACCGAGGTGGCCGGTGGCTCCTGGCTCTTTGGCAGCCGC
>VXBL01003649.1:2368451-2386934 GCA_013400195.1 Aramus guarauna
GCCGCGGCGGGACGGTCCCTCCCTCGGAAGGAGCCGCGGCGAGGCGAAAGGCGGGCGGCCCCCAGCAGCCGCCGCGGTGAGTAGCCCCGAGGCAGCCCGCCGCCGGCGCGGGGGAAACTGAGGCAGGCGGCGGCGGACAGAGATGCCCCCGCGGGCGGCCGCCCTCCCAGCCNCGTCCTGCGCTTCCGCCACCTGCGCGCCAAGGTCACCAACTGGTTCGTGCTATCGCTGGCCGTCTCGGACCTCTGCGTGGCCCTCCTGGTGATGCCCTGGAAGGCGGTCACCGAGGTGGCCGGTGGCTCCTGGCTCTTTGGCAGCCGCTTTTGTGACACCTGGGTGGCCTTCGACATCATGTGCTCTACTGCCTCCATCCTCCACCTCTGCATCATCAGCCTGGACCGGTACTGGGCCATCGCCAGCCCCTTTCGCTATGAGCGCAGGATGACGCAGCGCCTTGCCTGTGCCATGATAGCCATGGCCTGGGCCCTTGCCATCCTCATCTCCTTCATCCCGGTGCAGCTACACTGGCATAAAGCCAAGGACATGAGATATCCAAGCTCCTTGCTGCCTGGGACGCCCCGCTGTGATGTCAGCCTGAACCGCACTTATGCCATCACCTCCTCCCTTATCAGCTTCTACATCCCCGTGGCCATCATGATCATCACCTACACCAGGATCTACCGAATTGCCCAGGCCCAGATCCGCCGCATCTCTACCCTCGAGCGAGCAGGGGGGCAGTGGCCAGCCCACGGCAAGGAGCCCACCTCCTCTTTGCGGAGTTCCCTGCGCAAGGAGACCAAGGTGCTGCAGACCCTCTCTATCATAATGGGAGTCTTCGTTTGCTGTTGGCTGCCCTTCTTCCTGCTCAACTGTCTGCTGCCTTTCTGCCAGCCCGAGCTGGAGAGTGACCATGAAGGACAGTCACCCTGCGTTGGCCAAACCACCTTCAACGTCTTTGTGTGGTTTGGCTGGGCCAACTCCTCAGTGAATCCAGTGATCTATGCTTTCAACGCAGACTTCAGGCGGGCTTTCAGCAACCTGCTGGGCTGCCGGAGCTTCTGCTGTGGCACACCCAGATCCACTGTGGAGAGGGTCAACTTCAGCAATGAGCTGGTGTCCTATCACCATGACACCACCTGCCAGAAGGAAGGAGCTGCCTCATCATCAGTACCTGCCCCTGTGGTCACTGCCTGGGTGCAGGCCGTACCCCATGCTGTAAGCCTTCAGGGAGAGGACAGCAGCGAGGAGATGTCTATGGAGAAGAGGCCTGTGACTTCTCAGACACAGGCTGCCCCTGGCAGCAGCCCCAAGTTGTCAGGTGCCAGCCATTTTACAATTTGACTGCAAGGCAGAGCTATCCCTGGAAACTACTACTCCCTGTACGGGGCTTGGTGGGTGTGAGGGACCTCATCACCCTGTTTCAGAGGGATAAGCGATTGTGTGTTTCTCTCGCACGCACAGCCATCCCATGGGGAGGGTTCACTTTGCCTGCACATGAGATATGCCTGTCCCCCAGCCAACAAAGTCCCAACCCAGAGGGGTGATGGGTGTATGAAGTCCACCCCAAAAGCATATAGCAACCACATGCTAACCTCTTTCCATGATCACCTTCATCCCTTACTCTCTTTCACAGTCAGTAGACATTTCCCATGCATTTGTTCATCCCCATGCTTCAATCAAATTTGTGATGTTTATTAAGAATAGTGAGATAATTCGATCAAAATAAAAACAACTTATAGTTTGAGACTCTAAAATATAATCTTACATAGATAAGTTAATCTTAGATGTAGTTTTATCGCTAAACCCCATTTTCCCCGTCTCATGGTTTCACATCATACATGTGTATAGTTCTGGTCTTAAATGTTTGTGTTTGGTTTTACTTCTATGCTTATTTCAAAGCTTCCTGTCTGGATTTACATGTCTGAATCTGTATTTAGGTGCTTAGATACAAATTGCTCTATTAAAATTTCATCACTATCTTCTGTTGAGTCAAAAGACTGCCCAAACCCCTGGAAAATTGAGTTGCTTTCATGTAGGACCCCAAACACAGTTTCAGGTGCCAAACTTTGGTATCTAGGCTTAATGACACTGAACTATGATCTTCCTCATCCTTAAATGTTATAAAATGCAGTGTTGTGTTAGGCTGAAATTACAGAAGGATGGTGTTTGAGAACTAACACTACAACTCCAGTCCAACTTAAGCTGCTATCAGCTGAGGCAGCTGCAATCCATCTTTCTCCTACTAGTTCAGGCAGCCAGTCCTTCCAGAAAGCAAGCTGGTCCACAAAATAAAGAGTGACCAGGTCATCTCTCTGCATTTCACTACTTGTAGACATGAACAGCAGCAAAAGGCAGAGCAAATGCGTGTTGGATGGCTTGCAGGAGAGAAAACACTGGGGGATCTTGACAATCATTTCCGTATGTGTAAAAGGGTTCAGCAGACATTAAGGGGATAAAGTAGCACCTCACTGTCCATCCCTTCTCTGTCCACCACTTAGGAGTTCTGCTGTTGACCATTTAATACTGTGCTCCACTAACCACTATCATCGCCCCAGTTTTCCGTCCTTTGCCAGATGGATGCAACTGTCTAGAAAGAGACATCGAGAATGCTTACGCTGCAAGAATTTTCTTGGACGTTCAGTCTTGTAGATGGCACGGCTGATATCTTTCAGAACAGTGATCCATGCTGACAAGTCAGCTGCTGAAAAGCCAGACTCTCCTCCCAGTGATCCTGCTCCTGTGAATTTAAACTGCGTGTAGTTCTTAAGTCCCTGTATGCATGTCCCCCCATCACATTAATTCTTATGGGAAAAATTGCTTTTAGTATCCTACTCTTTTCAGAAATGTGTCCTTGATAGATAGTTGGGCGTGACTGTAATCTGTTCATGGCCAGGACTGGCAGGACAAGAGGTAATGGGCTTAACTGTAAGAAAGACCAAGGCAAGACTTCAGAAAAACTTCCTAGGAATAAGGATAATTAAGCACTGGAGTAGATTGCCTAGGGAGGTTATGACCTCTCTCTCAGTAAAAGTCTTTAAGATGACATTGCTAAACATGTCAGAAGTGACACTGGCATTGTTATTCCTGTCTTGGGGCAGAGGCATAGTGTAATGGTGATCTTTTCTAGTCCTGCTTCACTATGGCAATATGACTCCTTAAGATGACTCCCTAAGCAGTGAGTTTAAGATGTTTGAATTTTGTTTGTTTGTTTTGCATGCAATGATCCTTAGTTATTTTCTTGAAGGCAAAAAAGCATACAGATAAGAACTTTTAGATCCCGTTGGTGTATTTCCCTTCTTCTCTTAGCCCATGTTTCCTAGCATTTAACAACTATCATTCAGCACGCCTAGTGCCTCATCTGGAGAGCAACCCTGAAATAAACCTAGTATTTCCTTAAAAGAGATACAAGATCTCAGTTTTTTGTTTTCATTCCCGTTGATTATTTTCTAGGTGATCATACATGAACTGTACATGGATTCAGATGCTAAAGGATCAATCAATATGTGATTTGCTACATTTCTTCCTTCTTCCAGAAACCAGAAACATGTATCATAACAGTGTCAGCATATTTTATCTCCTCAAAAAAAGCCCAGATGATATCCTAGAGCTGTAAGAGACTTCTCATTGCACCCCCTCCACACTAGAACCAATCCTGGGGAGATACTGACACACCTGATAAGACACTACCATGAAGTGTGACTCCCTCTGCTACACCTCTGTCTCTGTTGCAAGAGGTTCGGCTGGCTCCATCCCTCAGAGAGTTAACTCTGCCTGCCCACACACATCTTCCTTCTCGTGGGCAGGCAGTCTTCCGGCAGTCAAGGACACACATGAAATTGTGATGCACAGAAGCTTTTTTTTTTCTTTTTTGTATGTGTGCGTGTGCATACAGTGTCACTAGTAGTGATAAAGGCTGTTAATTAATGGAAGGGAAAGATTTAGCTTCCCACAAGGTTTGCCCTGCCTGTGGGAGCTGTCTCACCCAGGAAGTTGGACTTAATACATAGAGTGATGAAAACTTAGTGTATGACAGAGTGGGCGGCAGAAATTAAGCAATGAATATATTTGAATGACATTTTCTCTTAAGAATAATAGAAATGCATGGTAGCTTTGAGTTATGAAACTATATTTGTGTTAAGAATGGAAAAAACTACTTGTATCAGTGCTTGTGGCTATAGTTTAAACAGAGTTCATCAACAGGTCAGATTGTACCTGAAAATAAATGGGTATTTACCTGAAGAAAAACCCTAGTCTTTACTGAAGATTTTTAAAGGGACAATTTAAAATTGCTCTTTGTAAATTGTGCTGGAAATAATTGTTTGTACCTAATTGATAACGGTCATTACTGATGTGCAGATGATACACGGTACTACATGGGCCTTAAAGCTGTAGACTATTGTAAGTGCAGTGTAATGTTCAAGGCTGCAATAAACTTCAGAAATTGTGTGTTATAAACTGTTTATACTCACTTTAAGTGGCACATTACTGAAGGTACTTTGTGTGAAAGTTACATTACATAGCCCTTCAGACTACACCTTCTGCTGTTGCTGATTTAATAACACGTAAATATTGATACTGTATGTATTTTTGTTTTCCTAGGCTAGGAAGGTTCCCAAATGTTAAGCATACTACAGACCACGCAGTTCTGTGAACAGTAAATGAGTAAGACTTATTTTCCTAATAATTTTTGCTAGTGATTAACTGTGATTTGTAACTGACATTTTTCTCATGACAGGGCAAGCTGCTGTGTTAGATTATACAAGATTCAATTAGCATTGTTAGGTTCAAGTCTGACGGAATATATTAAAATTATTACAGAAAGCCAAAGGTTTACTTCAACAGAAATTAAGAGACAAAATTATTTTCTTACACCACTACATTCACTCAAAAGAAACACCTTCTAAAGCAAAACCTTGGCAGTACTTTGTCATCCGTTGCTGGGTCACAACTTTCTTGACTTGGCAGGACAAAATGAGTCACAAATGACAAAGGTGTTATTTTAGGGACATCTATGGTTATTCCTCAGACACACTTTTTGTAACTCAGATCATCAAATCTACATACTACTTTATGTATTCACCACAATATATGTAAGGTATTTTACTGACTAAAAGCAGTTCACTTCCATGCCTAGTAGTTCCACATTTACAATACCATTAACGTCACAATGACATAAAAACCAGCTTTTAAAGAGCCTTGGTGTCAAAACAGTCCAATCTCACAGATACTTTATCTAAACACTCTCATTACCCGATGTCTAAACATCCGAATCAAAACATGTTCCATTTCAGCAAAGCAGGACTTTGCGATGTATACCAAACGCCTTCTCTGTTCAGACACGTAATTCCCACTCCCTTTCCTTCTGTCAGTCTACAAAGTTCTCAACAGCTATACCTCCAGAGACCTCTTATTTCTGTCTATTACACAACTGAAAAGAAGACAAATGTCTTGTGGTCAATTAAAAGCTTATGTAGCTGAGCTGACACTGCAGCCCTTCTCACTATTACATCACACATGAGAAATAGGGTGATGTCTCTGTAGCCTCCTTGGGTGGCTGTAGAGATGCGTATCCAGCTGAGAGCTTTTCCCTGCTGTCAGATTTCTCTGAAATTGTTCATTGGGTTTAAAAGTTAATCGTGGAAGTAAACAGGGACAGATATGTGGATGCACATGCACATACCTTCTTAGAAAACTGGGCTAATAAGCAAACAACATTCTTTAAGGAAAAGGAAACATAAGCTCCAAGACAGAGCTCTCTGGAGCTGGAGATAGAGCAGCAGGAGGACAAGAACTCCTTCTTCATGAAAGACCAAGGCTGGTTCCCACACCCCGGTGTGGCAGAGGTGCCAGCAGAGATACCAGGTGACATTTCAGTAACCATCCATCAGGGTGTCGGTTCTAAGACCAAACGTAGCGTCACCAGTTACATGCAGCACCTTTGTAGCAAGAATTAACAGTAGGGCAGCAAAGATGTCCTCAAACACCACGTTGATGCAAAGTTTCATCTTGTTTTCTCAGCAACACTTTTAAACCATTAACTACAACACGCATGCACCCTTGATACTATGCTTACGTTTTTGTGTTCTGTTGTTTATTGCTTATCTGTTTGCCTGTCATCTTATTTATGTAGGGCTTTGTGTTACACACAGACTTTCAGAGATTGCCATTGACTTTAAGAAGCTTGTTACAGCTACAGGACTGCCTCTGCGCATAGTGGTTCCAGGAGTGAGAAGGGACTGAAAAAGCACATGTTGCTTTGCATGAGAAAACATAATGCCTTGGGACAATTCTACAGTTCAAACCATAACAACAGAAAAATATATTTTCAAAGAAACTTCCCATTAGCAAAATCCTAATAAGCAAAACCTAAAAAGATTGGCTTTCCCCCCCAGTCTCCTCCTCCCCTCGGATTAGAAGTCTCCGCAGATATCCAATCTGCAGGGAAAATCTTCCCCCTTCCCCCTCTTCTTTCTCCTTCACAAGTGCGTGCAGCCATGTGGATACTGCAGAGGGGAAGGGTTTCCAGCTCTAACTCTTCCCTTCCTTCCCACAACCCGCTGCTCCACCTTTGAATAATAAGCAAAGCAGGGGAAAATAAAAAAATAAAAAAATAAAAAAATCACAAGGAAACCACCACAATGACAAATGATTCCACCATCCAAAGTCTAAGTAGCCACTTCTCAGGACCAAAACCACTACAGTCATATGGATATTCAGCTTTATATTTATCTAAGCTTTTGGATTCTTCCACCGGGATGTTTTCAGGGAGGGCACTTCATAAAAGGCCATGAAAGTTATTTTAGCCTTTATATATTGCAAAATATATTTCCAAGACATCAGAGGAGATGATATTTTTCCAAAATTAGACTTCTCTCTTTGTTTTTTGCTAAATTGTTGTAATTTGTTTTGCTGAGTTGAATACAGACTAAATAACATTGTGTCTGTCCTTAGAAAGTCCATCCAAATATATGTACAAATGGAAAATTAATTAGATGGTTCTGATTCAGCAACTATTACATATAGCTGCTATGATAAAGGCAAAAATATTAAATCTCATCCACAAGTTTATAATTAGGTGCAACTTTAACAAATGCTGAATTCAGTGGAAATATCAATGTAAATGAAGTAAAGATTATACCTCAACTGTATCTGTTTTGTTCTTATCCCTCCGATACTAAGCTGATGCCCTAACATTTCAGTAAAACTTTAGTTTTGGTGAGAAACAGCTAACCTAGGTAGCAAAAAGAGAAACCTGTCATAAAACTCAGTTGCCATAAGCATCTGTTGTTTTGCTTTTGCCAAATTCATGCCTCTCGTGTTGGATTTCAGATGATGCACCTACGCACACCATATTAAGTATATTTCAATCAGTTGAGTATTTCTCAGTAAAAATTCTTTTGTGAAAAATTCTCCATTCTTCATAAACTGCGTTTTTTCCTCACCTAGAGGGTTGAAGTCAATTTCTGGATATTAAGCACTATCAGTCCGGTCCCCCTGGACTCTGATGTACTTAAGTGGTTTCATCACCATGGTTACAAACTCCCACCACATAACTTTATTTATCTCATTGTTATAATTTAAGAGTTAACTCACTTTCCTGAATCTTCTCCCCTTCCCTACCGCACAGGGACATCCAGCAGGATGCACCCCCGGGCACAGGCTGCTCCTCAGATTTCTGGTTCTTTTAAGACCCGATTTGCATTTACACCAAAGAAAGGCACAAAGATGTTAAGAGTAATGCATTTTCCTAGCATATTTGACTTGAAATAAAACTTACGGTAATCCTGATCTGGGCTTGTTATCCCTCCCCAATCCCTACCTGTGTCTAATCATTCAAGGCATTTCAGAAAACCCAGAGCTTATGCCTGCATTCCACATCTTTGACGTTAACTAGCTACGTGATAGGAAAACTGGCTATCAGTGGAACTACTGATAGCAATAAATGAAGTGTGGACATGTATGCAGGATCTTTACATGTGCGTAGCATAAAATTAAGATGCTGGAGAAAATGGAGGTTTATCTTCAGCAACCAGAGAAGTGGAATTTCATCTTCAGACAGTTTTAGTTTAGGTAGTGAGAAGACATTTCCATTTGTAAAATTTGGAAAAACCGTTGCTAGGTACCCCTTTTCCTCTAAAGATCATTTTCACAGAGTTTTCTGCAGTTAAACATTTAAATATATTTTTAACTAATTCAATTCATCTTTGCACCCACCCTCAGTGAGAGCACATAATTTTTACTCTTTTCATATTTAAATCCGAACTGGCCGAATGGAGTTTATATACACTATTTCCTGGGCTCAAATCCTGTGATGAATTTTATGTGAAAGGTAATGAACCATATGTGAGCAGGTTGTCTGTTCTATTACAGTCAATGGAGATCTAGACCACACAGTCAAATGGGTCTGGAATGATTTATTGGACCCAGTGAAGGCACCTACTTGAGGATGAGAGGAAAAACTCCCCAGACCCTGACTCGCTGAAGAGGAAAAAAACCCCAGTGATGCAGGATAGTAACAGACAGGAGATAACATGATCAAGTGTGCAAACTAGTTGCATTTTTTGCTGTTGGTAACAAAGCTGAATCCGTTAGAGATCATACTAAGAACCCGACAAGAGGTTTGCTATGTACGCGGAGGTGGATTTGCTCTTTTGTTTGATGGTCAGCCTGAGAAGTCTAACATCCCATTTAGATTTAAGGAAATAAAAAGATACAAACCAAAGTGATAAGAACTATCCAAAGTAGTTTAAATAAATGAATGCGTAAAATAACACAAACCATAGAGTGTTTACTAATGCCTAAATCTGTAATATAGTCAGAGGCAGCACAATGGCAAATGTTCTTGGTGTGCATTTGTTAATAGGGAGGGAAATACAGAACAGAGCTGAGTTTCAAGACAGCAAACTGGTAATTAGACATTTTGTCTCTTATGTTTTGGACTATAGCAGAACATTAGTGCTGCCAAACTACATTGTGACCATAAATTAATTGATAGTGATAATTAATAAACATAATTTTCACTCTAAGCATGCTTATCCTGTAGTACCAGTGCTTCCAGGCCATGAGTTATGGTAGCATCAGACTGATGCTACCTCCTTGGTGTGCTGCCAGTTTTCAGACTAAAGCTCTTCAAGAGCTTAAAAGAAAACATCTGCCCCACTGTCACCCAGAAAGCCCTCTGCTAGGGTCACTCCCGCTATCAGGCCTTTCACAACCACAGCAATGGTCAGAAGAAACCCTTTGCTCTGCTAGGTGGACCTCTTAAAAAAAAAAAATGAACCAACAAAAAAAAAACAGGGAAAGACTTGTCCCATATTTTCAAACACAATTCCCTTTCCCAGGGCGCTGGCACTGGGGGACATTGGCTGTTCCACATGAACAGGACATCCTTGAGATGCTCTGCTTGTGTCCTTTCACACGGCGTGGTGGCTGCATTACTTCTGGTACGGTCTGTTCCTGCTGTGGCAGCCATTCGGTTAATGGTGCTGCAGGAAATCGGCGTGCTGGGCCCGCGCCTGCCTCTGCTGTGTCACCACGGTGCCGTCCCGCTGCCTTCTTCCCAGTGCCCGTGGAGAAGCTTGGAAGAGGAGAATCCTTTAGAAACCAAATCAGCGGCATCAACAACAAAAGCCGCATTTGCTGATATATGCATGCAGATGTTCCTCCAGTGTGATGATGTCCTTGCAAACAGTTTTTAAAAGGCAATAGCGACTACTTCTGCTTTTGTTTCCTTTCCCACTTTTCCTTTCCATCTGCACAGTGTTAGGCCCCCTGTTTTGTCTTAATGCTTTAGCGCTGACCACAGGCATTGACCACAGGGCCAGTCTGGCCACCTAAACTACTTTTTAACCCAGCCTAACAGCGTTTTACTCATAGGAAGACTCTTCTTGAAAACAAAGGTAATTTTTATTGACGGAGCTGCAGTAAGAGTTCTGCACCACTGATGCATTTCAAGAAGCTTTTAAGGCTAGATTTTCATAGGTGTTAAGAGAGCTAGCTCTCAAGATAGCTGCCTAAATGACTTCATAAAATGTGCATATACAAGGCACAAGAAAGCATAACATATAGAGTAACTATTACTGAGAACAATAGGGTGGGTTTGGAACACAACAGCTTACTGTAGGCTTCTTTCAAAACGGGGCTAGATTTGCACTGTACTGCGGGCAGCTTACGCTACTGAAGGAGCATAAGGCAGCTTTAAAGATGTTTGTAGTGAGGTGGGGTAAAAAGTTGCTTTGATGATCCTCAGAGGCACCACCTTAGCACATCTGGGGCTAGTCCAGCAACACGGGAATAGAGATAAAGTGTAATGGCTTTTGTGCTGTGCTGGTATCTGGCAATTCAAATACACTGATTTCATTTGAAGCACAAGTCACTGCACTCACCACTGCCATCACTTTTGCTTCCAGATAATGCACAATAGCTACTAATCTGAAAATGCATTACTTTTTTTTTTTTTAATAGAAACAACATTTTAGCTCACTTCTGAATAATCCCCTTTGTGAATTTAAGCCTAACTTTCAGACACAGGCAAGGTGGACAGGCACGAAATTTGAAAAGTAGAAGTAAAAAGTAAAAGTCTTGTTAAGCTTCAGTTGTTGTTTAGTATGTCTTACTTTTAAAAGCTGGAATGTGTAATTTTGGGGTGCACAAGCTGAGTTCAAACAGGGCCTCAAGTCATGTGCTTCCAAATAATTTTTTTCTTCTCCCCAAGTGTTGCTGCAAGACACCTACTTCCCCTGCAGTACAGTCAAAAGAGTAATCCCTGGGAAAAACACCAACAGAAGGTGAAGCAAATCTATATAGAATAAAAAATAAAAAAATGTGAAGGCAAAACAGCAGTACAGGGGAAAATTTTCATGTATTTTAATACCACTGAGTATTGACACTAATATTCTACATTGCTTCGAAAAATCATACATTTCCATTCAGAAAGTGCTCATCACTGTCTGTTAGCCTCAGCTATAGCGTAGCTTGGACGAAACAGGCATTTTTCCTCATTAACATTATATTCTGACTTGGGCTATAGGATTTTAGTGGCAGAAAACCCATCACCCTTGGGGAAGGTATCATGTGTGGCAGGAAAGGAAAACCTGTTCACGCTATGTTGCTCCAGGAACACGGACCTCTAACTTTAGTCTACTGATACATCTTACGATGGAAAATACAAAGAACTTCAGCAGCCCCGAGGGCCTAACCTGGAAGAACTGGATGTACCTAGCAGAAGGAATCATTGTGATTTTGACAGCCTTTAGGTGGAGCATTGAACATCGTGCAATCTTGTATGCACAGAATGGATTTTCCTACATTTCAGTCTGCCCGCGTGCAATCCCACTGCTCTGTATTGCCTGCTACCATGCATCCTCCATACGCTACAAGCGGCTCCTTCTGGGCCTGATAGTGTGGTATTTGCTGTGATTCTGTTACCACCTGACCTGGTAATTATTAAGGTGTCATCACTATGTTCTCCTAATAAGTCAAGGTGTGGAAAAAATATTTTCCACTTCTAATCGAGCCTTTTAGACCCAGAGAGACCAGGATGCAGAAAGGGGAAGCAACTAAAATCTGCTAAGAGAAGAAAAGGCACATACCTGACCATGTTGGATGGAGAGAGACTGCACAAAGGGTAAAGTGCACGCATGAAGGGCTTTGTCCAGCGACGGAACTAACACTCTGCACACCTCTTGTCTCCCATCTCCAACACACAGCTTTCTTCTGGAGGCACTCAGCCCACAATGCTCGATGGCCACTCAGCAATGTAGCCCACCACGGAGCAGAGGGGATGGTGGGCTGCAGCACAGGGAAGCAGTGGAGTGTCAGGGCAGGACTTCATTTATGTGGGTTTTCTCCTTTGAACCTCACCAAAACACAGCCAGAACCAGCCCACATCTCCAGCGGGACAGGTTTGTCTAGCTGGCTGTCAGGATGCCTGGGTATTTGACATTCCTGATTTAGGGATGAGAACACTTATTGAACCTGCGCTTCAGTTTTGCTGTACAAACCACAAGAGTAATACCCATTTCCTTCCTCACACAGCAAAGGGGATGAATTAACGAGTTTCGCCACAACTCTGAAGCACTAGCGTGAGTGTAAAAAGGTTTCTAGGTTTTGTGATTCATTTTTCTTGCTAAATTGAGGGGGGGAAACTCTTAGAGTGATTTTTATCATGCTTAAGAAATAAGAGAAGGAATTTCAGCTTATCAGCTGTCCAATTCTGTCCTATTTTTCTAATCCCTTGCTATATATTGAGAGTAGCAAGGCAACAGAGAAAGTAATTATTCACTTTGGGAAGAACAGCGACTATGGAATATGAAGGGAAAATTATGTTTTGGGTATAACTTCTGTTATCGCTTCCAACCTTTCCACAGCTGCCTACATGAAGTTTTCCACATGAATCAGAAGTCTTTCACAGACGCGTTAGGACTATGGGTGTAGGCAGAGCCTGGCAGCAGAACTCACAGAAGCTACGGTGCACCTGGGCTTTCTACACCAAAGAGCTAGCAATGGCAAACTAAAACAAGAAAACAGATGGGTAAAAACATACAAGTGCGGTGTTTACTACTGCTCGCTTTTATAGGCAGATTATTCCATATCTTCTGCCGCAAGAATAAAATACCATCTTTTCTAACACACAAAAGAAAATGCCAGAACTGCTTGAAAAAACTGTGCCTGCAGCAAGTGCTTGGTAACAAGATGTGCATTTGTATCGAACTAGAAAACACTCCTTTGGAAACGCGGTGGCCTGCACGGTGTTGAGGCAAACACAGGCACACAAGAATATGCTGTTCAGCTGCTTTTATTCATATCAGGTTCTTAGTTCTCCTTTTACTCAGGTGTCTTTCCTTGATGTTTCTTTGTTACAGTGGTTTTATTTGATGCTTATGCATAGTATAGTTGTACTTAAGCACAATATCAAACTGGTTTTATTTTTGTCATGTAAGAGCCATGAATCATATGTTGTCAGATTATACATGGGCTTGTGTAGTCTGTATATTCCTGCCCCATAAAAATCACTTTAGTTTATAGAGCAGTGCCAATTTCATTGTTTGCTAGTGTCTAATACACCGCCATTCTTCCAACTACCTTAGATCTTCAGATAAAGCCACACTATAAAAATAAAACCAAACATAACTAATAATTTATTTTTTAGAAGAACATTCACCTTTTAGCTATGTGACATCTTTCATAATTATCTCTTGTAACATTTACTCTTCCTTGTAATAGTCTACATATCAGCTCACATGGAAAACCAATCTCCAGCCTTCAGCTTGCGAGCAGTTTAGTACAACAATTAAGCTCTGAATAAAATGAACGTCTGGATAAGCTGGATGTCCGAACTTGTTCCAGTTTCAGGTGAGGTACTTTACTGTGATGATTTTCAGAAAGCATTATTCATGGTACTTTTTTTTTTAATGAAATAAAATTAGGCATAGCAGATCAGTTTATTGTATGTTTGATACATTAACCATTTAGGTTTTCTGAAATTTTAACTGGAACATGGTAGATCAAACCTTTGGCTCTAGAATTCTTTTAATTTTTAAGCTTGTTTTTCAATATATAGTTTTGAAGGTTTCTTTACTCAAAGTACAAGACATTTAAACTATTTTGAAGAACTCAGTCTTCTGTTTACAGCTTGGTTGTCAAGTAATTTATTTCCTTTTCAAAAATCTCTGCAACTACATTTTGTTAATGAAACCCTCAAAATTTACATTTTCAGAATGTGAAATTTCCTCGCATTTCACAGCAAGAAGAAAGCGAAGCAGCAAACCCACCCCTCTGAGTTTTCTTAGTGATCTGTACAACACGTTTCCTCCCACACATGGTGAATGGGGAGTTCATGCTGCAGTACCAGGTTTTACATTACCAGCCGTCTGCTACCCTCATGCTATGCCTGCTGCTTCTTGAGTAAAAAATGCTCTCTCACACCATCTGATACAGGCATTCTTGGGTAACACTTTAATAGATGTTCTCCTGCATCATTTTAGCTCCCCTCCCTTTCTGCTCTTTAGCTACTCTTCTCATTTAAATGATGAAACGAGCCTTTCCTAGCACATCGCTCGTCTCCACCACATTGTGAAAGACAGCAAAGAAATAGTCAAGATGCAATTGTTGAGTTAATTTTAACACTTCACATTTCTAGAAATGTTCAGATTAAAGAGAGTTTTTCTCCCCTTCTGTCTGTGTCTAAAATAATTGTCCAAGATCAATTTGAAAGGCAAATCTTTTTCATTCTACAATACTTGCATGGTTTTTTTAATTACACATAGGTCTGTATGCATGTTGCTACAACAATGAATCTATTTTCTGCTTCTTTAAGTTGACTGTAGGAGGTCTAGCGAGGGCTAGCCATAAGTTCTATGAAAGAAAATTAAGATACCAAAAAAAGACCATTAAGTCGTCTGTTTCGTAGTAGTTGAAATCAATCCTTTCTGCATTTTTCCTTCACTATTAGAGGCCAAAGGCTGATTTATTTTGAATCAGCTTAAATAATGGAAAAGGCAAAGTTGAAGTTCAGCCTTTCACAAGACTTAAAATTTTGATCAGCTGATAGAAAAGCCTGGGGTAGTAGGGGTGTTTTAGCAGCTCCCAAACCAAGCTCAACAAGGGGCATTGTCAATGCCAAGGGCAATCCATTAATTATACAGTGAAGAATGAAGGTAGGAAATAGCGGTCATGTGGGCTCTCTGCGAAAGGAGACAACAATGACTCTTTGACAAACCTTTGAGAAACAGAAATGAAAAAAACCTCACAAGTTTGCCTATGATGGTAAAGAATAAGCACAGTAACCCTTACATGACTAAAAAGCAGCATCCTCACAGTGAAAAGCAGATTATCTAAGAAAAGGTTTAATAGGTGGAATTTTAAATAGGAAAAATTACATGCTTTGAAAATTAGTATGTAGTTTTGTAGCTCTAATCAGAAGTACAACAATCTGAGTTGAGAACGTACAAGTCAAAACAAAAAAAGGAATACATGCCTGGTGCGTAGAACAAAGCGGTTCTTGTGGAGCAATGGACCCACTACCAAAAACTCAAATCACCAAGATGTCCTGAACTCCACTGTGAAAAACACAGCATTGGAGAACACAAGGCAAATGACTCAGATCAACTTGTGAAAAAACCTGCAGGGAATGCGAGACAGGAAAGATGGTGGAAACATATGTGAAACATTTTTTGTTAAAGCAAATGAATTGGGGAGAAACCGTATTCTGGGTGATTCTGAAGTGCCCTACAATGGCCTGGCTTCCAAGAAAGCATTCACTAGCAGCATGATCTGTTGACTGAAAGATGGGCATATGGATGATTTTAAACAGGTTCTGCAGCATAATTGACTTGTAAATCTGCTAATTTCTGGTCAATATTACACTCTAACTTTTCTATTCTTTTGCAAAAAGACATCTTTTGAATGAGAGGTTGGGTTGAACTTCATTAGAAATTTATTCACAAGGAGGGGAAAAAAAAACCCCAAACACACACACCAAAAACCCTGACAAAGGCAATCTGACCCTGGAGAAGAGTTTAAATAAGATCTAGAAGAGACTTAAAAAGAAAGGAAAACTTGAGCAAGGAAATTCTTGTTTCACTTTGTTCCTTCTATGCTTTTGTAAACAGAACACAAACCCCAGAATGTCAGCTATCTGCAGGTTAAAGGTGCTAATAATATATTAACTGGTAAATAACCTTACCAAACTCTTTTCTGTAGTCATGTTTATTTGCCAGCTTGTGATGGAAGGAGGAAAGAAGATGCCTCCACCAGTAAAGCCAGTAAATACAGAATGCCCTTTAGGGACTGAACTTTTGAGGTGCCCAGCAGAGATGAATGGGAATGTTGGGCATCTTTCCAACATGCGTGAGGTAATATTTTACTCTGCTTCATGACCAGATTGAGAAATCTGTCTCTGCATGGCTCTTCAACCACCAGTTTTTGTCTTTTATACCATGCAGAGCTTGGATGTCCTGAAAAAAAACCCAGGTAATTGAGGCCAGTCTACCTCATTTTCTTTCCTCAATTCTTGAGCAGTAGTAACTTGTGTGAGATTTAAAGTAAACTTGTCCAAATCAAAATACAACAGCAAAACATTAAACACAGTAACATTTTCCTCCAAACCTGATGCACTTAAGGTAACCTGCCATAAAAGCAATCCAAAACGTATCCCACATTGCATAAATGATAGCAAGAACGTGGAAAATGGACAAGGACCTCAGTGTAATAATATATAGCCATTACAGGTGGTCAGAACTTAATCCGAAAGCAACATTAAGGTTTGGTGGACTAATAAGCTAAGGCACATGATGTGCCTTATGCTCGCTGGAGCCACAGAGTTTTAAAAGTCACAATGCAGTTCCTTATGATGCCTCATGGTACCCACAGCCCTAAGTTAGATGCCAAGATTCCTCCTACAGCCCATAGGAAGTCCTCAGCACCCATGAAAGGTATTTACACAGCCCAGCACGCTGAGCATGGAACCATGCACAGCTAACAGTCAGCTAAGCCTTGTCCTTCAGAGATAGTTATGTATGTAACTCCAGGACCGAAGGACATACCGCCTTCCACTTCACATTCTTGGTTGTAAGCCCTCTGCTATGCTTTGTTGCCTAAGCCATTTTATTTCCTTCTCATGATCCTCTCACCTTTCGTCAAGCAACCAGAGAGAGTAATGTCCGCATGCTCTAAGTATGAAATGCAGGAGGGAAATGGGAGCTTTACCTGAAAATCCCTCCTTCTCCTTGAGTTGGGGGAAGGACTCTGCATCCCACACTTTCTCCAGCAGTCGTTCTCTCAGCCTCTGCAGAAGTCTTTCCTTTTTAGGACTCAGTGCACAGAAAGATAAATGAATCAATCTCAGCCTCTCTTCAGTCATCAAGTCCCACTGAATAGTATTTGTTTGAAATAGAACAGCTCCACCAGCAAAGATTAGAGGGGTATGGTACTTGCTGTGACCCATCAGGGCAGCTGCCCAGTAAGCCAGCCTTGTAGGCAAACTAAAGCCTTCTTGGATCCAGCTCACGCTGCAACTAATCAAGAGCCGGTGCCTCACAAAGATACGGGCAGCAATGTGTGGCCGAGGGAAGACAGGGAGGGAGCCACGCTTAGACTAGCCTGAGGTGTTGATCAAACCACATCCTCACCCACGCGAGGATTTAGAACAGAAATGCATGTGAAAGCTGATGTCTAAACGTCTGGGTGCAGATGACTCCAAAGGCACCTAGGCACTCTCCTTCCTCTGTGACCATAGCTGCAAACACCTCTCCCATGGGTACCCTACTACAGGCACCGGCGATCTTTACAGAAGTCACTGTAAAGGAGGGCTGACAAAAGAAGAAACCCTAGACCAGACGTCACTGCTCCAGTCAGTCTTCATTACAGCATCACGTATCCCGTTGTGCAAAGGCGACTACGCTTCGCAGCGCTCCACCGGCCCCCCGCTGCCGTCACTGACGCTAGGTGTCCCCCGCGCACCGGGGACAAGGCGTGAGCTCGCAGCAGGACAGCGGCAGTTCCACTACTGCGTCACACCGACAGCACGGCGGTGCGGATAACATCGCCCCACCGATAGAAACATAGGCTATAAGTATACCTGGGGGATATGAGGGTACCTGTGTACACAGCTCAGTAATAATCTTTCCAAAAGCTGGTGACAGCTCAGCCTGGGCCTCCCTCCCTTGCAAGCGCCTCAGGACGAGGAGCGTCTCTGCCGTGCGGGGCGGGGACACGGTCCGCTGCGGCGGGGACAGCGGGGAGCTGCCGGGCACTCGAGGGCTTGCTGTCTTTTCGGAGTGATAAGCAGTTCGGAACATCATCAGCCACGAAACTGAAGCACTTGTGGATTTGGAGAGCCTAATTCCAACCAGAGATTTCTGAAACTGGTGTCTGATCTCCCATCCCCAAACAGTAAAGTGCAGTAATTTAAAGATCACGTCTACCTTCTCTTGAAACCTCTGGCATTTTTTTAAAACACATCCTCTCTATAGAGAAACCTGCCTCCACATTAGCAAAAAATAACCGTCCCAGAACAACCCACACTGATACCTTACTTCCGAAATGAGAATCTTTTTGTGATCTAACTCTATCAATTTCAAAATAAATAAATCTATTCTCATCCACCAGAACCCCTCTCCCTGCCCGCCCAAGGGAGGCTCTCCGCACAGCCGCTGCTGCCCGACTGGGCACCCGGACCCCGCTCCCTCTGCCACCTCAGCCCCGGGATGGTTTTGCGGTACCGGCTTGCGGTTTCCTCGAACAAAAGTGGGGTGGGGGTGCAGGTCGGGGAACTTCCCGCAAGTCGGTGCCGTCGGGGCACCGAGCTCCCCGTGTGTCCCCGCGTTGTCCCCCCGCGGGCGGCGGGCCGGGGAGGGGCGTCGGCGGGGGCAGCCCCCGGCCATTGATAACCCCCGTTCCCCGGCCCCGCCGCCGGAGACCGCCGCGCACGCCTGTCCCCGGGCACCTCCACCCACCCCACAGCGCGCAGTGAGTGCCCCGGGG
>VXBL01003649.1:2387611-2437202 GCA_013400195.1 Aramus guarauna
CGCAGGCGGGGCGGTTCTCCACGCCGGAGCAGCACCGGTGCAGCTGGGAGCTGCGCTCGGCGGCGGGGGCCAGCGAGCTGCGGCTGAGCTGCCGGCCGCCGGCNGGTCCGCCCCCCCCTCTGCCCCCCCAAGCCTTGCCTGTCCTCACCCGCCCGCCACCGGCGTCCCCTTGTCAGCTTTCCTCTTTTCCTCTCCAATAAAGTGGTAACTATTTTATGACAAGAAGCTCACGTAACGTTTTTTCTCGTCAAAGCCCTGTAACACCTGCGGCACCGTTACACTGCTGAGCAAAGCATGACGTCTGTCAGCTAACTGAGGAGATGAGAGCATCTAGGGGCAGTTCGTGTGTTTTAGTACATCAAAGTTTTTCAAAGGACATAAACACCAAGAGACAGCTATTCCCTTCCCCGAGTCAATTCCTACAATACCTAAAGGTTAAGGTTATGCCCAAATAAGCAGACACTTATACCAAAATAAGGAACAACTGAGACTTCACTAATCAACAAGTCCTAGAAAAACTTTCTTGCTTACAAAGATTTCACAAACTAAACAAGCTAGTCCAGTCCTGTTTCTGCAGAGCAGATGATCACTGACTTCAAACATCGTGAACAGAGTTGAGTCAGAAGCCAGCTGTGAAAAGACTGAGAAGGTGTGAAGCAGCTAGGTACACAAACGGTATTTTGGACACTAATGATGTTTCACCTAGCTAATGAGCCAAGGCCAAAGCAACAGTCATGTTTAGAGGGACATACTGTTGAACTAGGCAAGTTGCTTTACTAAGGAGGTGTTTGAGATATTAAACACTATCTGCTTTCTGAAGCAGAATTCTGTGGTGCATTTTGGTAAAGAGGGCTCAGGTTTCCTTCAGCCCTGATTTCTTTCTTACAGGCACCTCCCACTCGTTCTAAGAGGTGATGGTGCCTTCTAGAGCACAAACCTGATGGTGCGCTAGCAGCTTCTCTGCCCCAGCGCCCAGTGGGGCTGTGCAGAAAGCAGGGCTGCCCTTGAGGTAAATGTGGGAAGGACCTGGCCCCTTCATTCAGGAAAAAAAAAGAAAAGAAGATCCTGGGGAGTCACTTGTGAAGAAACTGGAACAATACCTGTCTGCAGAGAGGTGTTTGATTAAAGATTGCATTAATCTTTACCGCAGAGATATCTCAAAGTTACCCCTGCAGTCAGAGGGCTGCTCCTCATACATTATTCGTGAACCAGAACACTTTGGTGCATTGGCAGACCGAGCACAGAGGAGCGGTATCGCAGCAGCAGCAGCGCACCCATCATGGTCCCTTCACAGGGGACAGGACCCGTCATTGAACATCACATCTCTGACAGGTGTGGTAAACATAAGCCAGGGATAAAGCAGACAGAGCAGTGTCAAAAATAAACCCCAGTTCTCCTCAAACAAGAGTGTTCAAAGGAGCAATCACATCAGGAAGCACCAGATAACATTTTCTTTTAACCCAAAGAACCATGTGGGGAAGCAGCTGGGTTGGAAGATGAAGCCCGCACTGGTTTTACAAGGCTTGCAGTCACCGCCTCACCAGCGCTCTGACTCAGGAAAATACACCTCTGTCAAAGCTCTAGCATCACAGATAGAAGCATGTTTAGCCACGTAATAGATATACTTATGGCAGCATTATTTACCCTGCCAAGTTACAGAATTTCACCTTTTCAATAGTGTGTTGCAGAAGTCTGAATTTCGCAGCTAAGCTGTTGGTGAGTATTAGGACAAAGTGTTATTCAGCCTCAAGGGTAAGTGCAGCAGCCTACAGACATGCTGCAACTGAACTAAACCAGACTTTTAACTATTTTAAATTGAACTTAATACAAATGAGAGAGAAATAGTTTCTGATTTACAGTCCTTACAACTTGGATGCTCAAAATCTGGCAAGATTACAAGTAGAATTCACTTTCCTTAATGCAAGTTCATAACAATTTGTTCAATTCAAGTTGTTTGAGACTGATGAAATACTTCCTAGGGACAAATTCAGTGTTAGTTTTGAAATTATTTTTTAAAAGCTGAACTACGGAGTGTTCAGAAAGGTTATGCAATGCGAGATGCTTATGGCTAATCCTAAATGTGGCCCCTTCAGCCAATCTGTAAATGCACCCAACCTACAACTCAACATGCTTGAAGCAAGCCACATGAGAAGGGGAAAAGCCAAAAAAGCACCAAAACAAAACCATTGCTTGTGTAGCGCTAAGTGCATGCGTACCTTCGCAATCTGTCCTTTAGCCCTTCTTTTCACCACTAATCCCTATGTTTACTAGGGAAGGAGTATTTGAGTTGAACCCGTTGCTTGCAGTTCCCAGACCTGGTTCATATATCAGGTGTCACAGACACACCTGAGTACAGTCACAGTGCAGGTGAGGGGTGGCAGGAGGGCAGCCATGAGCACACCCCACTGCAAACCAGCCCCCCTTGGCTGCCCCCAGCACATTTAGTGTCTGTGGTCCTACACAGCCCCAAGCGCCTGCCCATGACTGGGAACACTTGCAGACTCTTTCTGTAGGGATGGCCGAGGAGGCCACCAAGAGGCAATAAGGACCTGCCCAGTGGCTCTCAAGAGGATCTGGACTGTTGAATACAGCTCTTTGTGCCTAGGCATTTTCCTGTACAGCAAATAGCTTGGATAATCCTCAGCAGCACTATGTAAAAGCTTGATCATCAATGTATGTGACTTACACAATTTTTTTTAAGTGACTCACTTTTCCTTCATGTACAAGTCCTACAAACAGCCATACAGCAGGGTGCTGACCATAGCATTGCACAATATCTTGCAGCAATCCACAGCTTTGTTTTACTTCCATGGCACTGGCACAGCAGCTTTGTGCAGTGCCGTTAGAGCTTGCGTTTCACACCATCAGATGCAAGGGTGGAACACCATGGCAACTGATCTGATTACCCACACCACCCTGTGTTTAAAAACCCATCTAGGAACTCTGAACAAATTCATTGTTCTACCCAAGAGGGAGAAGAAATAAGACCCCTTGCTCTGTGTTTCACCACATTATTCCCCTGACTCTCCAAAAAAGCGCAAGAGTCTTTCCTATAGAACCACCAAGTAATGAAACACAACCACCCAACAGACTGTATTCACTGCATCTATGGTGGTCAATAACACCAATGCCTAGAGCAGAACAGCAACAAACATTCAGTTTTTGTATGTTGGATGTTGCAGATCCCAAAGGCTGGAAAACCACAGTTAGAGCATCAGATTTGTTTTTAAGGGGAAAGACTGTGGCTTTTTGCTTCCTAACTCAAGAGTTTCATCCCCTCCCATGGTTAGGTGACAGCTGACACCACCCAACCAACCACAGGGAGGCTTTGTAGCCAAGATCTTCACCTCCAACAGGATCTGTTGCTTTCCAGCCCTATGACAGCTCCACCACAAGACATGTTTGTCACTCCCCAAGATTTAGTTCAGCCACCCAAATCTGCCCACACAGGCACCCTTACCTCTGCTCTCTCACTGCAGCTGTGGTGATCCTCCACCCCTTCTCTGATTCCTGACTTGGCTGGCTCCTGTCATCTCATCCTTCCCTCCTCAGCTCCTTCTGGCCACCCAGTGTCCTCAACAAGAAGAGCCAGCAGAGCCAACCTGCCAGGAGCAAGCCCTCGCTGCCTGCTCACAGGCCTGATAAGGTCTCCCATCCCAGAGGCAGGTGGCCCTGGAGATAATTAACGAGAGGGCACCTTCCCCAGCTGCAGGTTGGGTTAGCATCACAAGGTGAATGTATCAGGATCCCAGGCCTGTCTTTCAAGGAAAAACATGAGCTACCTTAAAAAAAAAAAAAAAAGATTCAATTGACTTTTTAGCTTCTGGATTTTGAATTTTGGGAGCTCTAACTCTTTGGAAATTTTCAGGGGTAAAAAAAAAATAAAATCAGCTTTGTGCCATATCGCACACAGTCAGCATTTTTTTCTTTCCTTTGGCTGCTCGGCAGAGATGGCAGCCAGTTTGAACTCACAGCTCATCATGTATTCACGAGACCACACAAACAGATATCTCAGTGTCTGGAGGTTCCAGCAGAATCTCAAGAGCTGGCAATACCATTTCTTGATTGTCCTTTGGAGAAAAATCAGTGATGCTGAATCTGGGTATGTTTTTAGTGCAGCTGGCTTTAATTGCTCTTTTTACACACAGAATACCTTTGATCTTATTAAATAGCAAACTAATAATCTCTCTTTCACCACTTTCTGATTTTGAGGAGACAATGACAAGATGTTATGCTAATTTGTGAGGTTAAAGCAGACAGTAAGCTGTCAACAATCCCCTCTTATAAAGTGACATCACAAAATAAATCTTTGTTCACTGTCTGAGCAGAACTGAACTAAGAATCTCCAAAGGTTCAGCACAGGAGCGATACTCGCAGTGATGGCAGCTTTAGACAGACAGGGCTGTGTCTTACATGAAAGCATTTCCCCTTCTGTAAGCCAGTTTGCTGCCTATGAGTTATGTCTGACCGAGGTGGGAGAAAAGTCCAGTATCCACAACAGGTTACTGTGCTCAGCCCTGCCTGGACAGTGGGGCTAGCTCTTGGTCTGAAGGACCATCCATCCATTTATTCTTCGTTTGTAAAGGCAAAAGAAAACTAAAACTAAAATAAGCCAATGCACGCCAGTATACTGTCACATATAGGATACCTATTGCAACTGAAGCTGCCACAGTGTTACTGAGTTGTCATAAGCACATTTTAAATCCGTACAGTTTTGGCTTTGCAGGCACCGGCTGTTGTATGCCCTCAGCGGATTAGTTGCTGCAGCAGAGCACATAAGAACTCTCGCACACATCTACATTACAAATACTGGCTCTGCAAATTACTTTCTCTGTCCTCTTATTATTTGTTAGATACTCAGGACCTGCAGCAGCAGCACCCAGCTTTGCTCCTGCTCCTGCTCCCCTCTTCCCAACCCATTTCAGGACACGCGGAGTTAGACACAGGACCGAAAGGCAGCAGGTTGTGCTGTCTCAGTGCAGACAAGTAAAGGACGATGCTCCCCTAAGCGGCACTAGGTTGCTGCCAGCACAAGCAGAGCGGTACTGCAGGAAGCAGTCTATGGAGATCAACACCACCCCACACCCTCCCCAAACCCTTGAAATGGCTAAGCTGCAGAGAGTTTCACCCAGAAACAAAGGGGGGGGCTGCCGGAGGAGGTTGCCAGGAGACGTGGTGCAGGGACCGTTGGCACACACATCCCTGGCACAGCTGCCAGCCCTGAGGTGGCGGCTCCCAGGATGGAGTTGGGGTTGCAGACCCCAAACTTTGAGCGGTTCAATCTTTTATCCCAGCCTGCAAGAGGAATTAGTCTTTCCCGCTTTCTGTGCTAGGCACTTCCATTGGAAAATGCCTGATATTAGGAAAAAAGCAGAAGGATGGAATGGGGAGACAGATACCCGAGCAAGACGCCATTATTTACATGTGCAGCAGTGCAGAAATGCAGCGTATTTGGTCCCAGCTGGCCCACAGACTGCCCCCAGCACCCCAGTGCCCTGGCCCAGGAGTTGGTGCTGGTGGGTGCCCAGGTCCAGGCTTCAGCACCCTCACGTCCCCCCATCTCTCTGTGGGAGCCCTTACCGTTGCCTCCAAGCACCGGCGCTCGAGGCCCTATCCAAGTAGCGAGGACACGTGTGTAATCTAGCTTGTTCCAAATTCTGGTTAAACTGAGGCCTCAGCTAGGCTAGAGAAGTCCTTTAGTTATTACAGATATTTGTGAGAAATTGTTTTCTGGAAAAGAGGATGTGGATAGTGTTTTGGGCTACTGAGATTTACACCTAGCCTGGGTCCCCACCTGCCTTCAGGCTGAACGTCACATGGGCTGAATGAGAAGGTTCAATTTCCTATGAGATAACGAAAGCTAAAGAGAGTCCAGCACAAACCGAGCTTAACTGTCAGGTGTTTGACACAAACTGGGGTTTAACCCGCTTTCCTGTACCGCTGTAGGAAGAGGAGAGTTGAATTTCCATCTCATTCACACCCTCACAATTCCTCTGAACACTTCACAGTTTCAACAAGTGAAATCTGGTCCGGTGGTGACAATTCAACCAGCAGCGCTTGCATAGTTACTGTTTCCACATCTGATCGTTTGACATTGATGCTTGCTACCTGAGTTTAAGACCAACCCATTCTGGAGGAGCCTACAAAGGGATGCTCTGTTTTTGGAGACTTGTGGTGCAACTTAGAAGACATCAGGCTATTAACAAATAAGAATAAGGTGGAGGCACAACAAAAAAAAAAAAAAAAAAAAAAAAAAAAAAAAAAAAAAAAAAAAAAAAAAAAAAAAAAAAAAAAGAAGCAACCATTCAAGTGGGAGCTGGTTGGATAACAGAACCTGAAATCTCTGAGAATTTCTCTTTAAATGCCTCTGACTTATTCTAGGTTCTCCCTAGGGCTCAGCCCTGTCTGAGACTCGCTGTAAAGCCAAGCAACACAAGAGGCGGGTGAATGGCAGCCGTTGTCATTTTGCCAAACACCAATTCCCTTCCTTTGTAATAATTTGGATTTTTTAGAATTCCAAGCTCAGTTCATGAACACAGTTAGATGAAAGAGGCTTTTAACCGTAGTATTACAGCGTTTAGATTAACTCTCCCAGCCCTCACACTCCTTCCTTACATGGAAGGGATCTGTTAAGTACAAGCTCGTATAAAATATCTACAGCTTTAGAAATAATTCAGCGTTTTAGGGCTCAAAGTTGTTCGGTATGTGCCATGCTTTGTGAAGCGCGCACAGTCTGTGCTGGCCTCTCGGAAGGCAAATATTTTGCCCAGTTTGTTTCAAGCCCTCAGAAGGTTAATGATGCATGTTTCTCCGAGGGGGGAGGGCGTGAGAGGGGCAGCAAGGCACAGCCTGGGCTCAGCCCCCCTTCCCCACGGCTGGAGAGCGGCACGGCCTGACCGCCTGGCTCTGAGTTTACTGCGGGCTCCAGCCTTCCCAGGGGAGAGACCCCCCTGCACCCCGAGCGGCCCCGGCCTCCCCCGGGCTCCCCCGCAGCCCCGGCCGGCAGGGACAAACGCCGAGGGTCGTCCCGTGGGGTCTCAGTGCACTGGGCAAACACACGGATGCTTCACTGACAGGGGAAAAAAAAAAATAAAAAAAAAATCATATTTTTCATACATATATATATTTTGGAGCTCTGTCCTTGCTGCTGGCCCTTGTGCCCTGGAGGGGTACATGGATTTAAGAGCCGCTCGGTGTCTGCGTGTGCCCCGCGCAGAGGGCTCCGCTGCCTGCCCCGGTCGTGCCTGCGACGTGCGGCACCGCGGCCACGCTGGCACCTTTGTTGTGCGATTCAGTCACCCGTTCTACACCGACCGCTGGATCAGCTGGAGAAGTTTTATGTTCATGTCTTGGAGGAAATCTAGGAATAATTGCTCCTTGTAAAATAAAGCTTCTTAGGATTAAGTTGTAATTCATTTCAGGCTCTAACATGACATTACTTTCTATTTAAACTGTCATAAAATGAGAAAATGTTTGATGAAAGGGTCATGGTGAACACAGAACTAAATAATTTCTTATTACATGTTCAGAAAGTACTGTAGTTAAAATACCCATTTAATACAGGAAATACATAGAACAAAATCTGATCCAATAAAAGAGATCCAAATCCTAAAATGTAAAATTGTACATAATATCTACTTCAACAGACATTGTCAATTTAATAACAAAGATCTTAAAGCATTTTATTCTGCAAATTATATCCAGAGCCCCTATTTAGTCTGACTGCTGGATTCAGTACATTTTCTTGCATGGGTAAGTGAAGGTCTCAGGTCCCAAAATGTTCATAGGGTTTGAAATCCTGGTTGAAAAAGGTCAAAAAAATCCTACAGTAATTTCTTATTATTATTTTTCAGATTGGACTTGTAACTGGAAAATATGTGAGATGTCTCATTCTTAGATTTGGTTTAGTGAAAAGCAGAAGAAAACCTAGTGGCTAACTTTTTAAAGCTGTGCTGCTTTTCCATGAAAAAAAGTACTGTGCACTTCCCAAGGTTTCCATCCTTAGCAGCAGCATGATTTGCAGTAACAGGAATAAATATAGCCTCAACCCCATGCATTTGCTGCTTCTTTTTTAATTTTAAGAGCAAACCCTCTTGAAATTATGAATAAATTTATCACTAGTATTCTTTTGATGGGAAAAGAGTAACAAGACAGCCACACAAGAAAGTATTACTTCATGTTAGTCGAGACAAGATGTTGAGGATTTAGAGCTGATCTTTTGTCTCCGCTCAAAGACAAGTGGTATAAAATTTATATGCATGCTTCTGTCCTGACAGCAAAGGGCTTCGGCGTGACTCTCGCTGAGAGCTACGGGCTCTTGGGGATGCTGCTCTCTGAAGTCCCTCGGCATGAAATGGTCTCTTGCGATTCACCTCCTGTTAATAGCAGCTCCAAGACTACGGTCACTCTCTTTTTGTTTTTGGTTTGTTGGGGTTTGTTTTTGTTTTTTTTTTTAAGTTCTTTTATCCCTAGCTGAGGCCGCCTGTGTTCTCATTGGAGCCGAGAGGGTGCAGTGTGAAGTGTTTCTCCCCTCGCTCCATTCTCTCACAGCCCTCAGCAGACGCCGGGCCAAGCTGGAGGCCCTATGGAAAGCGGGGCCCGATGTCATCCCACCCAGCGCAGGGCCAATGAACGTCCTCCGGCACCCGGCCCCGCCACACACGTACACATCGACGGCATCTTAATAGCTTCTGGGGCCTTTCTAAAGCTTTATTAGTCCACGGTAAATAGCAGCAGTAACGTGACGGTTTGTTTCAATGGGCATCTCTGAGACAGGAACTCTATGGTGCCCTAGTCCTGTAGGAAAACAGTACCAGGAAAGAAAAAAATAGTGTGGTTTAAGAAGTTATTACGGCTCTAAGGGAGAAAAAGGCTCCTATTTACATCTCTGGGAGACGAGGCAGCCCTGGGGCCGGGGCCAGCCCTGTGCAGGGGCACCTGTGGGGACAGCACAGCACTGGGCCACCGAGAGGCTCGGGCGCCGCGATGGTGGGGAGAGCCTGAACCGCCTGGCGCGGGCTGCCTGCTCCCGTTTGATGTGCCCACCTGGCGAACCTGGCTTAGAAACGAAATAACATCGCGAAATTAGGAGTCCACGGCCAATGCCACCAGAACACAATCCATCACAGCTTGCTCTGCCTTTTATGTGAGTCCTCACCCGCCATGGTCATGCAGATGTTTCGTTGCCTTCTCTGTGCTCTTTGCTGCTCCAGGAAGTTAGACTCAGACCATCGTCTACGTCTCTGCCTCTGTAGTTCCTCTGCCCACAATGTGACGGCATGATGGGACTCGCAGAGATGGTAAATCCTTTCAGGTTATTTAAACTAGGATGCCAGAGCAGAGTAGACTTCTTTCTGGAAATTTGGAGCTAACTTCTGAACAAGGTTGGTGACAGTATTTCCCTCATGCATCACTTGCAGCAAAAGTAATTGGCTCCAGAGAGAAGACACCAGCTAACTTGTAATCAGAGTGGAAATGAGTGTAAAAAAATGGAGTGGGGAGATCAGAAGATAAGGCTGGAAAAGACATCATTTCCCGAAGAAGAGTAGCTCATTTATTTTTTATTATTACCTATTCTAGGTAAGGACAAAGTACATGTAAGGGCTATTTGTAAATTCTGAACAGTGATTTGCGGGATACCCTCTCTTTTCTATGCACCTTGGAAATCCCGTTCACCGCATGCTTGTGCACTTCAGCCAGTTATCTCGCGCTGACGCCCCAAGGCTGGGGCACGTTGCTTACGCCATCAACTGCGGTCGACGGAAGCTGGCCTTGCAGCTGGAAGAGGCAGCCTTGTCCTTCTCTTTTTGTCACTATTGCCCATGCTTTTATGTCAGCGCAAGTGTTTATGCAGCCACATCGCAAACGAGGTCAGGGAACCCATCCGGGTTGAAGCTTTCTGGGGCAGGAGAGGTTTCGGCTGGGTCAGATCCCCCAGATGGTCATATCAGCATCAGGGAAGGGATGGCACGGGAGCTGAAGTGAGCGTCCAAAGGCAGGTGAGCCTGGCTTTTTCAGTGACAGGACTGGTGAAATCTCATTTGAAATGGCTGTAAGTCTACAGCATAAGCTGTTTGTTTCTTGCAACTGAATGCAATTAGAGGTCCACAAAGATCCTTTTTTTTTTTTTCTTTTTTGTTACCCTGTACCTAGTCTGAAGAAAGGGTGATTTCAAACTAGCTAACAGCAACGCCTCACGTAATGTCACGTGCAGTGAATCACACAGCAGAGTTAAGACGACCCAGTGTAACGACCAGACTCCCTGCGCACGTTGCGAGAGCACCTAGAGGATGCTAGGTTGTCCCAGCAGCAGCACAGAAACGCCACGGATCTCTGGCTCTAAAGATAACCGAAAGCTGGAAGCCTATGCAGTTACACGGAGCTAACTCCAGCTCTGTTTGCCTTCTAGCTGTAAATGCTGAGATGTATTTGCTGGGCTTGGGCCTGCTGCGTGCTGCTGTTTCCACGCCCCACGGGCTGTGGGCTGCCTGTGCCGCCAAACCCACCCTTCCAGCTCCCGCCACGGCGTGTCTCACTTACACTGCTTAGTTCTGCCTGGAAAACAAAGCTGGAGGGCAGGAAAAATAGCTTTGTAAAGGGGTTGATCACTAAGAGAAGCCAAACCAGTTAGCCTATTGAAGAGAATGGTATTTCTTTGTGATGACAAGAGTCACGGCCTCCCTGACATGAGCTAATAGCTTCCCTGCCAGTATCTAGATCAGAAGCTGAATTAAACACAGTCCTTGGCCTTGCTTTTAATGGGGCTGTAACGGTGCATTTAACCTGCATTTTACATCCTCCACCAGCACTCCTACCCCCACCTGAAGGCTAGAGCCTCCCCAGGGGCTGGCAGGGACAGCGGCCACCTCAGGGGCTCTCCTACAGCATCTTCCAGCACTGGCCTCACCAGCCCTCACCTGCTTTGCCACAAGCAGGTGCCCCACAGGGCCCCTTCCCGCTCCGCTGCCAGCCTTGCCCCGGTGCCGACCAGGGCTCGGGGTGCCCAGCCCAGACCCTTCCTTGTCCCCCAGGCAGAGGCTTTGTCCCGTGCCACCACCCAGACGGGCACCCGGCCGCTGGAGAGCTGCTGAGTGACCATTGCCACGCAGAGCAGACACAGCAACCTGCAGCCATCTCCAGGGTAGTGACAAGCACAGGCTATATTCTAGCAACACTGGATGGCCAGCGTTGCAGGGGGAAAAAAAAAAAAACAAAACAAAAAACCAAAAAAACCGGCAGTCTGAGTCTTGTGTGTATTTGAGAAGAGGGCTGAAGGGAAAGGAACAGGCATTTAACACTAGCAGGGTTTTTAGTTAAGTTTCTACTGATGAAATTAAGCTTTCCAAGACCTTCAGTCATGGCTCGAGGTTGTAGAAAGAGACCGTGGGTCAGATCTTCTCTCTTTAACTCCTAGGGACGACTGCTGTGGACTCTCATAGCCGTGCGTTAATCATTCAGCTTTGTGTGTGTGAGCTCATCCCTAGCAAAGAGCATCCTTCCCTAAGTGAAAGAACTTACTACAACTGCTGCTGCTCTTAAATTGCATTAAGATTGTAACTGGAAGAAGTCAGAGCAGTGAGTATGATTTCTGCTAGGTCTGTTAAACCAACACAGCTGTGTCGCTGCCAATAGCGACTGAAAAACGGCAAGACGTAAAGGGAGAAAGCACACCCCTCCCCAATCCATTAAAGTGAGCCATGAACACAATGCTAATGTGGTAAGTCAGGGCAATATGCAAATGCTGCATGTCCCAGAAACCCTAATCCCATCAAGAATGCAGAAGATGTTAATTTGGCCATCTTTCACAGCTCATAAATCTATCTGAGGCAAAGGCAGGCTGCCAGATGTCATCCAGTGGCACTTCTTTGAGGCCGGCAGTCTCGGCACAGACGCCTGATCATGCCTCAGTAAAGACCGATAAAGAGCATTGTTTGTGCGGCCTGAGAGCAGCTTCTCACATCTTGCTACACCAGAGGAAAACAGTGGGAAATGTGAATGACTGATTGGCAGAACTGGTGGTCTCGCTTGTGCTGCTTTCCACATACGGAGCTATAGTTTTCTCGTGCATTTTTACACGGTTAGTATGCAGATTAATCTATCTTGTTCTTAACTATTTCTGGTAGAGGCTCCTCAGCTTAATTTCTTGAATCCTAAACTATAAATACAAGCCGGACATAGTTCTTTTTCTCTCAAGCAGATACTCCTTATTTACTTGAAACTACTTAAAAATGGCAAACAGCCCTTATTACGATGTGATCTTACTCTCATGATTTAACACCGAGAATAGAAATAGCCTATTTCACAGCAAGCAAAGTTCTCTATATCAAAGACATCTAGAAATATATACTGATTTTATCCTTCTCAAATACAAGCTTTAAAATTACCAGTTGAAATTTAGGTTCTTTAGTATCCATCCAAATTAATCTCATTTGCTTTTACGGGGTGTATATTACAGTGCAACAGCAGATATTTTTGTGTGAAGTTACCAGGATAAACCTCACTCATCTAAACTGCAATGCCTTTCAGCTTCTCAGTGGATATTGTGACCGCGATCACAGAACTCTGCGTCGAATTGCCTTATTACAGAGTCAGGCTGAAAAAAGAAACCAGGCAAAATTAGAGAGAAACATCTGTAGAGAAACAGGAATTTCTAGCAAAAAAATGATACTGGGCTGTCTGCTATCTATAGGTACAGAGATTGTCATGGAAATTGCTGTTCATTTAGGATGTGTGTATTCCTGTCACACACCATCTGCATCACTCAAACATTTTAGATCACGAAGCTCCGGCCACAGGGAACAGGTTTCGCCTCCTCCTTCAGATGAGGTACGGAGTTTCCAGCCTGAACCTCCCTGAACTACCCGCGAGCCCCTCCTAATGGGAATAAGCAAAAGCTTAGTTCAGGAAGGCAAATTTTAGGGACAAAACACGAGTACAGCCTTTCCCCTGTACCATGACATGCCAAACCCCATTCTGATCTCAGGATAAGGCAGAACTAGTGATAATGAAATGAGGCCTTTTGTTTTTTTAGGTAGTCATAGTTAAATAAATAAAGTAATTCCACCGGGTCAAAAGAGACAAAATGCTACCGGAAAGAAGAAAACAGAATAAAGTAAGTTTTAAAACTGCAGGACATACTTCATGAATTTGCTTGGGAAATCCTGGTTACATTTTACCTCCAGAATTAGATACAACAGGGGAGAATGAATTGTGTCTGATTTTGAGAAGCCAATTGTTCCAGTTAATAACCTTAAAATACTTGCATTGCTAAATCAGGTTACATATAAATATAGTTATGATTCATTTTTCTGAGAATAACAGAATTCTGAGGCAAATACATGCAATTTCATCGTGTTTACAGATATGAGAAAATTAATTCTGCTAAAACTAGTAGGTCAGCGAGTCCAAACCCACTACTTTAACAGTATTTCAAGTAGACAAGCTCCCCAAAAATCTGTACTGTAAAATCAGTCCAGTGAAGGAGACATATTAAGCATTATTTTTAAAGTTTTTCTTTGTGTTTTAAAGGAAAATATGTTATTTATTGATATTGCAATAAAACATCTGTATTACATAACAATGCACCCTATTACACAATAATATTAATTGTACAACATTGCATCATTACTTTCTTCTTTTCAAAAAAATAAACACAACCAAAACTTGATATATGAAATATTTAACTCATATTTTTTGCTGAACTCCTTTACTGAAAAGCTGGTATTTTCCGGGAATGGGGAGGGGAGTCTCAGAATACAGAAAGCAGGTACACCTAAATCCCTGTTGTTTACGGACCATTTTGTACAAGACCTTGGCTATTAAAAGTTGCCACGTGTACCAGGTTCTTGTATCCCTTGCAAAGTATTGTCATCATTTCAGTATTTCTGCTGGACTACTTCCCCACAGCAGACACGTGGTACTTAGATGTACAAAACAATCCAAAACTGGTTTCAAAGCATGTCCCTGAATAAACCTTTCTATTTATTATTGGGAAATATTCCCTTTAATTGGTTGAGGTCTGAAATTAATATTGTTTCTTTCTTGTATTTTACAATTGTTCATTAGGTGTTTCCTAAATTACAATTGATTAAGCATGCTTTTAATAGCAGGTGGTATTTCAAAGAAATGCCTTGGAATATGGTCCAATACACAATTACATAAAAAGAGCAGGTTTACATATTTTTTTGGCCAACCCTATCCATAACGGGTTATTCCCATTAGAATTCCTCCTGGGACTAGTCTGGTCTGCGCTCCTGTTGAGGATTGCTTGAAATGTGTGAACACCAGCTCATCTGTCTCGAGTGTGATTAATCAAATGCTGAGGGGCTTTTAAACGTACTTAAAACACTTACATGGCAGATATAAATAAGACATTGGATAGAAGGTTCACTTTCAAGTTTTGTATTTCCGAAATTCAGCAATCTGACTTACTCTTTGCCACAGTTAAGAACAGCACTCTTCTCAACTGCCATCTCCTTAGTGCCTTGCTTTCTAATTTTGTGTAGGCGGTTTCAGATCTCCTGGCATGCCACTGACCAGATTTTCTGTTAACATATCTGCACTGCCCCGAGATGCTCAGTCAATCGCTCCCCCTCCCTCTCTTTTTTAACACTGTTTTTTTCCTCAAGGTCTGTCTGTTCTGTCCCTTTAGAAATCCATCTTACTAGTAATGTGCTACCCTCTTCTCCATTCACAGAGCTCTAGTCTCAATAAGAGAATGTTCTCTTTTTGCGGCTTCTAGTGCTTTTTCCCATTCCTCGGCTTTTGAAATAAGCTTTACCATCAGTCCTTTTACTTTGAAGTCAGATGTATTTCTTTGTCTGATTACTGGTTTTAGAATCTTTGCATTAAGTAACACCTTCTATACTACGTGCTTCAAGGACCTCATGTTATTACTGGGACTATGCTGTGAAACTGCCCTTATTTATAGTTTTTCGATTATTTATAAATCTTTAGGTTTAAGTAATCTACTGCTAAGTTCTCCTAGTTCTTTCCCTAAATCCTGAATTAGATATTTTTCTGAAAACAGGTGCTCTAATAAACATTTTTTATTCAAAATTAAGTCCTTTAATACCAACCCAAATCTAATTTATTCTATGCAAGTTTGCAATGCTTCAGTAAAATACTTCCAAACAGGGAACCATTATCTATCAGGCATTGCTCATCACATATGGATTTATTTATTTAAAGATGATACTTTTGGACCGCTTGGTAGTTCAGCCTATTATTAATTAAAACAATACTTAATGTAATTGCTGTCAGCTTCCACTTTGACTACTTCAAGAATTAAAAACTATTAGATACAATATCCTCCTCAGTTGGGTTATATTACATACACTAATTGATTTACTGTTACTCATTTTTGCAACAAAATACATTTTCTCCTTTGTTCATGTAATTTCAGAGATGCTCATGAGATGTCAATCTTATTTACCTGCTTAATTTATTTACCCGCTTCTTTATCAGGCTAGTAGAGAAGTTCTACTTCTATGCCCATCTAATCTAGTGATCTATGATGCCCACTGCCTCCCAAAATTGAATAAATTTCTTGTTGTGAAATAAGCTGCCAAATACATTGCTAGAAAATGTTACCTTTTCGAAGAGCAGCTATACAACATAAAACCATACACCACTAGCCCAGAAAAAAGTGACTGCTTTTGAGTCCCTTTCTCAGCCTATTTCTATTAGCTTCACCATTCAATAGTAATCCTTACCCACCTACATCTGTAGCCAGTATTATCAGCTGACATGAGGCTGCCTTCCCAGCTATAAAAAGCCTCAATCAGACGTTCTTAGGGACTACTGCATTTTCTTTTTGCTCCTTAAACAATTTACATCTCTTTTAAATATTAAGGCTCGCAAACACTACTACTATGATCTTTTAAAAAGTCTTAATGGTCCCAACTTAAAAACTGGAGGTGTTCCCCAGCAGCGTGTTATGCAATGGCATTGCATACACTGCAATTGTACCATATAAGAAACCAGCCTGATCTCTTTGCTGCCACCATTAAGATCCCAGCTGAAACATACTTGAGTTGCAGCTGAATAAATGTAGCAGTTTTATTAAGATTACAGATGGAGAGATAGATCTGACCTCCACTTACTTCTTTGAATTTTCTGGCTGCATTAAGACCCCTTCCCATATACATCCTACACTGGATGGAATCCAGGTAGATGATTTGATGTGACACACTTTAATTTACTGGTATGCAATCAACTGTTTTCAGCTTGTCTCTGATAAATCAATGCTCCAAAACCAATGTTTTTAAGAACTATTGTATAGGACATTTGTCTTCAGGTTTTAAATCCTGTTTTTCTTGCATACATTATTTCCCAGGTCTGACATTAATGCTGTAAATTGGCTGCAACTGTCTCCTAAGCTTGTGTGGTGTTCTCAAGAGCTGTCTTGAAATCCCTGTAATGTCTACACAACAATGCTTGTTTGCTGTTTTAACTTAGAATGGGCAGAAATGATTCCCAACACAAGCTGGGAAGTTAATGTACCCCACTTATCTTGGCCATTCCTAATAATTATATTAGTTATTCCTACCATAACTTCTCAGTGCTTGTACAACTTGCTTTTTTTTCCTAGGTTATTAGTTCTTTTATTCTCTCCCCCCTCCTGTCTGTCTTCTCTGTTACCAACCTTGCCCCTTTTTAGGGTAGAACATGTTAACTTCAAACCAGTCATCTACATGCATTTTCTTTTTATCTTGTATTCTGTTCTGCCTGCCTGCAGCTTTTTCTGAACTAGTGAGCCACAGGCAGAGGAAGAAACCCCTTGATACTCTCAGAAGCACCATTGCCTACACTTGCTGGAAAGGGGCAAAAAGAGGCACAGGCCTCCCTCCACCCCCTTGACTATAGCACTGCCCTTGCTGACACTCTCTCCACCTCCTATTGCAACATCAGTGCGTGCAGGAAAAGCACAACGATTCCAAGAACCAGAGGGGAAAAACCTCAGGCAGTCTGATTTTCCAGTTTGCTGAAGGTGAGAAAGCAGCCTTGGCTGTACTGTTGTGTTAGAGGAGTACAGTTCAAGTCATTACCCTTTTTTACTGGAAGGTAGAAGGCAAGGTACCCATGGGATTCTGTTGTTGTTTCCAGCAAAGAGAAAAAACATTTCATTATGTTAAGTTCTGGAGATGGGCAGAAGGTGGTGAAATGGCTCCTAGGCTGCAGCACCCTCACTGACAATGGTGGTCTGCTGGAGAAGTCACTTTTTTCACTTTTTCTCAGCTTCTTGGTGAATTGAGTGAGCAAGTGTGTGTGTGTGTGTGTGTACTCATATACACACACATATGTAAACATACACAGCATGGTGTTTAATGACCAAGTTCAGGGTAGAAAAGACTGTGGCAACTCCTTTTCTAACAGTTATTTCCATTTAAAATTAGTGACAACATACCTCTTGAACATACACTATATGGATAATCTTAAGTTTTTCAGTTATATATGACAGAAGAGTCTGGCTAAACTATTTTTTAATTTCTATGAGCTAAGGTCCAAGTTATAAGTAAAGTTTTTAAGAAAAAACCCTAATATTTTCAATTTGTTTAGTTGCAGCAGTTGTTTTTATACTAATTACTTAGCTTTTTAAAAACTAATGCAGAACGGAAAGTTACTTTTAATTTTTTACAACCTAGATAGGTGGAATTTTCAGAAGCAATATTATCAGAAGTTGTGCTCCCCAGATACTTTAAAGATGTTCATCACCTTCAATCTTACTTAACATTTGCTTTCCTGCCCTCTAGTGTTCACATCTTTTTAAACCTTCTATACAAGTCTGGTTTTGGAAACGTACACCATATAAGTGGTCCTACTGAAATAAAATTATTTACTTATTGCGATACTACAAGTGATTGAAACAGTCCTTTTGTTGTTGCTTATGTATGTATCACACAGCTACCTATGCACTTATCTGAAAAGTAAGACTTCTCAGGCTACTTTTCATTTTGCAAAACCAATGCAAGGCAGTTTCCCTTTTCAGTTTTTGACCACATTATGGAGTTTTAAATGCGTAAACTGAAGCTTACTTCTAGATTTATTATTAAAACATTTTCTCTGGTAGCTAAAGCTGTTAGTTAGCTGTATACCAAACTACAAGTTTCCACAGTATTTACAGTTTTTCATCCACATGAAAAGCTTTTCTTTTTAGTGCAATTAATTTAGCCTCTAATTATGTAGTTTGTTATACTATTGTGCATGCTTACATTTTAAACAATGCATTGAAAGACTACGTCTGTAATTACTCTCATGCTACCAGAAAACAAGTGAATTAAATTTATTTAGTGTTAAATGGATATGGAATGTTATACAGTACATGTAAAGACACTTCAAGATGAGTAAAGCAGAACTAATTGCACAAGAGATTAAAGGTTCACCTCAATAGTCAGTATTATCAAATCATTACAGCTTCCATCTTCAGAGTGCAAGGTATGTCATGCAAAAAAACCCAAAAAACAGCTCAAAAAATCCCCAAACAGACAAAATCAACATTGTGGTACCAATTAAAATGCTATCATACCACAATATTTTACAAGACATTAAGTGATCATTCATAGAGAATGAAGCATTTTAGCAATAACAAAAAAGTTTTAAACATACTGAACAGATTTTGCATGAACACCAATTCCAGCATTACTATACCTAAGGAACAGGCAACATGCTGGGAGAAAGTACCTAAAAATCAAAGCCTTTTTTATTCATAGCCAATACTACTTTCTGCAAGAGTTATGCAATCTTATTATTCAGATTCCCCACATAACTGGGTAAGGTTCAATACATTTTTACATAGAGCATAATCACAACCACCACATCAGAAAGACGATTTCATTATCTTGACCAGTTACTACATTGAAAACCATGGTATGATAACATGCCCTGCAAACGGTTGTCTTCTGAGACAGTGTCCTGTATGTAGAAATATAAACCAACTAAAATATACTCCTAACCACTTTAACTCCAAATGAACTATAATTTGTATTTACATATTTTTGAAATATGTAGGTAAAAACTGCAGATGGAAGAGAAGCAGAATACACACAAGAGAGTATGGATAGAGCCAACTGAACTGATCTGTGCATTCAGAAGCCCCAAACGAGACCTGAACAGGGGGTTGTACCTTTTGTACTCTTCCTCCAGCCAAGCCGTCTTATCAGGGCTACCGAAGGCAGCTGCTGCAGTGGAAGAGCTGCTCATCCCGCTTACGCACTCCTCGCCGCACCAGCCGAGCACAAGGAGCAGAACCTTGAACCTTGACCAGTTCCACTCAGCCAAAAGCACTGCAGATAAACACGCTTCTACGCACCTGCTTCAACTACAGCTTGAATGTTAACATGGAAGAAACACAGGAGATGACAGGATGGTTTTTAACATTTCCACCTCGCAATACTCGTATCCTGAGGGCACCAACAGGTAGATTAACTTACCAAAATAAGCATACAAAAAAGGCCAAGTTGTTTGCCCTCATATTAGGAATAAACTATTTAACTTCCTGGCTTAAATGTAAGCAAGAGGAACTCAAGAAAGACCTCCTTGAGGTTAATTTCCCAACTACATTCAAAGAAAATAATTTACTAAAACCATAACTTGCAAGGTCTACTAGCCTTGAGGTGAGGATACAGGTTAACTATAGCTATAGTTAAATAAAAAACTTCAGAAGACATTTTACAGAAATAAAATATGCAACTCTAGGAAGTAGGTGGAAAAACACTTTAGCATTCAGCTGGAATATTCTATTTTCATAGCCCATCATTCTCAGGAATGTATATTTCATAAATAAAAATACAGAACAAAAATTTGCATATTCAATCTAAAGTTGAATATTTCTAAATCTCCAGATAAAATTTGCTTTCTCCCTCACAAATAAGTGATAAACCCTGAAAAAAATTGGCTTTTCAAATCTATCGTGCATGAGAAAACACAGATGAACAAACCAACATCTGGAAAAAACATTTTGTACAAGGTTGCAGTTCTAAAACACTTATATTACAGAGCAATGTAAATAAATACCAGGCTAGTACAAAAGCTCTTATTTACAGTTTTACAAATGAAAACGTTTTCAGTGTAAATGCAGTGTTTTAAAGAACACAATATTAGTAAAATGAGTTCCTGTATAGAGCATTACAATTTCTGCTAAATTTCAATGCAGTATTGTATAAAACCATTGTTTCAAGTTAATTTTTGTTTATAATTTAGTACAGCCAAACCCCAGTTTATGCCTGGAATGGTATCTGTTAAAGTGCTGAAAAAGAGGACATGTCTGAAATTTTAGAAAAACATACTGTACATTATTAAAGCTTTATCAAGTCACAAATGGTATATCTTGTTCACATTTGCTACCACACCACCTGTGGATGGAAGTTTTCCAACAAGTTGTTGTAATTAACAGGATGACAGCCACTGGTATCTTTGCATCCAAAGTCTGATGGTTTCCCACAAGTAATTTGTCTTAAGCTTCAGTGGTGGCTTCAGGTTTCATAATCTGATAAGTAATCAAGTATTCTGGATAAGCCTGAAAGATGACACACACATTCTTTATTATGATTTCATTTTTGGATAAATTCAGAACGTTTGCTAGAGAGGGGAAAAAATATTTATGCCAAAGAAAAAAAAAAAAAGGCAAAGTGTCAAAGGTAAAATGCCCGGAGCATTCAGGAAACATGGATCCTTTTGCCTGCAACCACAGCTGGAGTTTATGTTAAGACAAAAGTAAGTCGTAGCACTTCAAAAGTAAGAAAAGCCCCCAACACATTACATGCCTTTAAGGAAAAAAAAAAAAAAAAAAAAAAAAAAAAGGCTGTAAAGCCAAAAAGCTATTTACCTGCTCCCCTCTGTAAATGACATATTCTGCCAATGCCAATCCATTCACACTGGGTCGCCCAGTAACTGAGTGATGTCCTGGGGGAGAATGAGCCATCTTCATAGCACTGAACTGCAGGAAAGACTTGCCCAGTGTTACACGACAAAACAGCAGTTGCCTGTGTTAAAAGGGAAAAAGGACCACAAATACAAACATGCTTGTGAAGCTCCAGAAAGTCTATCTTCTGAACAGTGAACTTTAAAGCCACTTTAGTCACTTTTTGTAGTTCACAAAGTTCTAAAGTTCTGTTTTGAAGGACAAAAGTTATGCTCCTTTTCGAAAAGCACTTTACCCTGAGCCAAGGGTTGGTAATAACACTGAAAAAAATTTTCACCTTAATTACTGGAAACAGCATGCTTAACAATGTACTCAAAGATCGTCACTACCTTTTTGTGTTGGTGTTTTTTTTTTTTTTTTTTAATGTGTTTTTCAAAAAGTTTTCTGGGGGTGCCCCTCATTGCTTATTCTGACAACATAATTCACTTGTGTTCTAACACTAGATATGTATCTAACAGCCAAATCAACGTCAAGGCCACGTGCAAACTCTAGGTCAACATGAAATATCTCATACTAGCATTTGTCAGTATATTCTGTTGTTTTTGTTATAAAAAGACAGAACAAGGGTACTTGTTCTTTAAATATGTACTACTGCAACAGCAATGGAATCTCAGCATTTTTGTAGACCAATGTTATGTACCATTTTGCTCAGCCAAAAATTTGCTTTTCTAACTTTTCACACAAGACAAATTAAAACCCCCCTTATTTTAGTGTGTGAAGCAGCAGTAACATTATGTCCTTGTCAAAGAAATATAGCATCTGAATATCACTGGATTTCTCCTTTCCCTGTAACAGGCAATGGACTAAACCCTCATATTGCTGCATCCTTCACACAAGCATCTAACATCCTCTTTACTCTCTGGCCACCTACATCTGATCTTTACAGTAAGTTAAGAGCAAAGGTTTGGTTAAATGTTCTCTAAGGCTTAAATAGCGAAGTTTTCTGAAAGTCTCTATTAGGCCCAGCATATAGAGAGTGCTGAGAAGGTTTGGTTACCAAGCAAATCTTTCTTCAGAGAGAGAGACTGCTGACTTGATGGTCTATAACACAATATACAAAGGCAAAATCAGATTCTTTTGAATGGCTTACCTGTGGCAAACATAACAAGATCTGTCTTTGTGAATTGGACATCCAGTGCCACCTCCAATTCCATACACATACTGATTGCTTTTGGAAGAATTTTCAGCAAAATAAATCCCAGCTCCAAACATACCGCCTATATAGGCATGTCTCTCATCAAAGCCTTTGTGAATAATTGCATTCACAAATGGGGAGCCTAAGACAAAGGAAGTAAATCATTGAGAATACAGTACACAGATTTTTGTATGTGTCACAATTTAAACATCCATTTCAAACTTTTTGTACAGTTTTTCCTCATATACAAGGAAATAAAACTCCAGGAATTCTGACCCCAGATTTACACAGTCAATTTGCCAGAAGTGTTACACAAATTACAGTAGCTGGTAAGTGTACATTTTTAACAAAGATTTAAAAAAGATAATATCTGAGACAACTCTTGCTGCAACAGAAGGCTCTATGAATCTGCACTCCTTTTGGCAGAGCTTCATTCTAACCAGGACTCATTGAACGCACAGTGGGAGGGACACAAATCCTGTCTTCTTCCTAAGTAGATTACTTTTAAAATGCAGTAAAGGTAAACCAATATTTATTTGCTTGCAATGGTCATAAAATTCAGGTTTAAAGAATAGTCTGTTCAAAATGGTTGGATTCTGCATCTCAAGACACCTGATATCCATTAATTTTTACAAAAAGAGCAGGTTTTTTTGGTAAGCATTTTTATAACAGTATATATAAATATGGAAACACCTTTAGAGAAAAGCTGTTCTCTTAGAACATGGCATTTCAGAGTTATGTTGGGAATTATAGTGAAAATAATCCAAAGCTTTTTCCTCCAGCCTAAAGATGATAAAATTGTATATGAAGCAGAAGAATATTCCAGATGAGAACAACAAAAACCCATGACAACTGCTCGTCATCTTCTGCAAGTGACATACATGGTTAAAGACATATGGTAATGCTTTAAAAAAATATATAAAGACTTAAAAAAAACCCCAACCCACTCATAAGGCATTAATTGCTTTGTGCCAGATATAAATTTGTTATTATCTAGCTAATTTTAAAGACAGGCCATCCCATCAAGAGGCCATTTCCTCTTACAGGGGTACAGACTGTAGTCAAAAGACTGGATTTAGATATCTACAAGTTTGGGCAAGCAGTTAATTACTGTGTTATTTCTGCTTCGAACAGTAATGTATAATGGTAACTACGTAGCTTTCATTGTAAGGATGTACCATGAACTTGCCTAATTTGCCGTGAGGACAAACTATGTATTTGTGCACAGGAGAGCTTTCAGTTGGCTTTAACTTGCTAGTTACAAGCTATCTCTTCTTGAATGATAACAAGAACTAATGTATCAAGTTGTAAGAACAAGAAAACAAAAAAATCCCACCCCAAACCCCAAAACAACCCATAGCAGAATGAAGTTTGACCCTTAATCATTTTGGTGATACTAATTTTGTTTAATTTGCTGTAACTTAATCAAGAAGGAGGCACACCCCTTAATCTCCATTCATAATTGCTAAAATGTTTTCACTTAGAACTTTGAAGTCTCCTTTAGGAGAGACAAGGAGATGCAAATTTCAGAAGATGCAGTGCGTTATATGTCCCCATTGTGACATATACAAACACTTGTTCATACAAAACTCATGCAAAACCTAGAACCTATTTCCATAGAGAAAATTTACTTTGAGCCAGTAGAAACCCTTCAATAAAGAGCGTTGATGGTGAAATAAGTTCATAAGGTGCATTTAAATATCTCACCATGAAAGAGCATCCTTTCATTAGCATGGTTATGATTCTCTTCAGAGACCTCTTTCCTCCTGTGAGTGTATCTTTCCCATAGTTTTTTGTTGCACACTTTCTGAATCTGAAACAGTCAAAATATGTGTTCCACCCTGAAACTGAAAACTTCTGTTTGTTTGACAGATATTTAAACCATAGCAGCTATACCACAGTACACTTACACTACCACTTTAACAAGAATACTTTCCTTAGAACTCAACAAAACACAAATTCTCTAACTTGTCCTGCAGAAGTTGATTGTTGTAGCATAATTTAAGTAAATCATAATTATATGCTTAGTTAAGAATCAATTTCAAACATCTGTTGCACAATACTTAATTTAAATTTAGCAGGCTTAGTCACAAGTCTGCTTAAGTATCACTCCAAACATTGCTTGATGCCAAACCACTAGTAAAAAGATCATCTAGTAAATTAAGAAGTATCTTCCATGAAGACTTCTAGAACACTTTTGAAAGAAAGTAAATAAAGTAAATTATATACTCTCTGCAGAGGTATGCTGGACACTGGGAAAGCCTTCTGTGTGTAGATATAGCACATCAATTCTACTGGTGAAACTGTAACATCAGTTCAGAATAAAGCTTAGTAGTACTTACTTGCAAATCAACATCTCTATCATTTTAATGAAAATGACCATCTCTTCATGAGAAGAAAAAAAGAATGCAAACCAAAACTCCAATAAATTATTTAAAGCAAGGTTGTCCACTGTGTTTTTTAAGCTTGTTTGGCATGGTATCAAGCCAAAATACCCAAACCTTCTTTTGTTTCCCATAAAACCTTCTGTCTCTTTCTTTAAACATCCTGCAGTTTTCTGTGAGGTCTTTCCACATCGATTTGTCATAAAATTTCTTAATGACTATTAACCCATAAGCAGTTTTTCCATACAATCTTATTCTTTGAATTTCCCTGGAAGATGATCTTTTTCCTGTGCATGTCTCAGAGCAGCACATCTTATCACATTATGGAACTCAACAAAAAAATGTAGAACATTTTATGGACATTTTATTTTCAGCCAAAACTCGAAAGGTGTAAGCATTGACCATAAAAATGCAACAGCTACCTTTAAGATGTTGTATCTGTTGAAGACTCCGCCAGCATGCCCCCCATCTCTATGCTCTCGGACAGTACTCTGCATCTGAAGGTGGCAAATTTTAAGAAGGATCACTTTGTTTCAGAACACATTCAAAACACATATCCTTCACAGTCAAATAATCAAAAGAACTAATTCTGTCTTAAAAAAGAATTTAAAAATCATAGCAGAAATTCTTAGGCAATGACTGGATGTTAAGTAACACCAGATTTTGTAGATGCACCTGAACAGGTTTACTGATTTAAAAAAAAACAAACAAAAAACGTATCTTGAACAGTCCGTAGTCTAGTTTTCAAATTGAAAAAGTTTGTCATTCATTTATTTAGAATGTTGTTTCTTCAGAATTTTTGTGTGATTATGACACTTTGGAAGGAAATTACTTAAAACTGTTATAACACACAGGCAATTGGTAGCATAGAATTTGTATGTTATATCAGAGCTTTTCTATACAGTAGAGGTTTCAAAAATACTACAAGGAATAATAAGTAAGAAAAAAGTATGGACGTCATGAGCACAGATGATAAGTGGTGCAGTCAAAGTTGGAAATTTGAAGTATCCTTATGAAAGTTTTTCTTAGGCTGAGAGATCTTTATCACATTGTTAAATTGTCTAGCAATACTTCTATATCTACTTTTTTAGTAGAAATAACAAAAATACTGAGAGACTACAAAGAAAGGCATACCTCTTCTTCCACTGATTGAAATTCCTTATCTTCAGTGGAAAGATCTATGAGAATAGTTCCGCTTCCAGAAGTATTTAGAGTCAGGTATGGGTTAAGTCCTGTGAATATAACAAAATGCAAGAACAGTTTCAGAAACTGGTTTAAGACTGCTGATTTGGAATGATAACCAGTAAGAGATTTTTCTTTTTAAAGGGACCATTTTCTCAAAACTCAGTTTACAAGATGAAGAGGTTAGCTGCTAAGGAAGACAGAGATTACAATTACTTGAATTGCCTTCCATCAGCCACACACATTTTTGTGGGTGGCAAAGTGCGATCCCTCAAATCATTTAATTAGTTTCAAACAAACTGTTTCAGTATCTCTGTTTATAACCTCTACCTATACATTACCATTCATACACTATACATGCCATCAGGAGCACAGCAGCTGGATCTGGATGCAGATCAATGGCAATCATTTTCATTGATCTGTGGATACTGATCGATTATTCAACAAGAACAAACATTTCAGGCACACTAACCCATTTGTCTGTGCTTAGCTTAATGTACATGACAGAGAAACTACATGTAAACAGTTGCTTACATAGGAGTTCATTTCAACTCTAAGCAGTGAAACAGCGAGAAACCTGTCCCTGTATAGTCCATGATTGCCAATGGCAATGGCATCATGAACAACAGAATTGACTTGAAGTGCTAACTCAGGAGGAATATTTTTCCCATGGATCACGCAGGAAGAGCTGACAAAAGAAATAAGATAGTCTGTGAACTTAAAAGGCCTGAGCCTGATATTGAATGCTTAAAAGCATACTGAATGCTTAAAGGAAACTTCTCTCTTATTCCAAATATTAAAAAAAAAAAGAATTTGGAACTTTATGCAGAATCCATTGTCAATTTACATACAGACTTCAATCACAACTGGCAAATAATGACAATTTAATTACTGGACATAAGAATACAAAGACAGCATGTATCAGCTGTATTTTTGCCCACAGCCTTCCCAGACAACTAGCAAGTGACCAGAGTTAGATGCTGGGTCTGTCAATCTCTCTAGAAAGGAATAACATGGGGAAAATGGGAATTACAGATTCATCCACAGTCAGGAGCCTCAAATTAGAATTGTGCAATGGGAACAGAGTGTTCAGGAGCAAGAAACTCTGGCAAGAAAGCACCAAAATAGAGCTCTTCCACAAAAGCCCTACTAACCTTGAAATAATGACTACATTTTGTTCAGGAAGAGATGCCAAAATACCAATGCAAACATGTGTGAGTGCAAGAGCACAAGGGCAAGATATAAGAAAACTGACAAAACAACTGAACAATAACAATCTTCTGTCCTAAAAACACAATTTAGAAAAAAAAAGAAAAGCTGCTGAAATACTCAGCTTAAGTATTTAAGCCTGCGGTCGATGTTACAAATGAAAGTGTCAGGCCTTTGATAGCAAGACAAGTCATCTAGAAAGAACGAGGGTGGCAGTGGTGAAGATTTAGATGTTTGACATTCTGACATATTAAATTAGATGTTTGACATTCTGACATATTAAAATATGTACAAATATACATATGTTCAAAAATACATCAGCCCTACTTGGAAGGCAAAACCAGTATACGATTACTGTTTGTGTAAACTTAGAACTCAAACAAGACATGAGGCTGAAATGACACCTTAAAAGTAATTTCTATCCAAAATACTCAATGAATCTGTCAAAAACCATCCGACAATTAAGAGAAAATTAGGAAGATTTGCTTAAATACTTCATTACTAGGAAAAGAATTATCTTAAGTGTTGGTTCATACTGTTTTAAAGGAGCAAAAAATCATTTACAGCTTGGGATAGTGACTCTCATTACTATGGAGTGCAGAGTCTAGAATGAGAATTCATACATGGTGTCTCAAGAGGGAAAGAAATCCTACCAATTCTAACTAATTTATTCCATTTCTATGAAACACAGCAAAACAATAGTAAGGATGTTTCAGTGAGACAAGGAGGAAAAAAAGGTTTTGTTTCATTTCTTTGTCTCCCTTGCAGCCATAGCTAAATGAAATGTACTATTCCCAGGATTGTGCTGGTATCAACAGTGCTGCACAAATAAAGAGGCTTTAGCATAAACTTCAATACAAAGAAATTATGTTGATTTTGGTTCACTGGAAGCACACTGACTGTACTTTTAAAGAAAAGTATATATAAGAATTTCAGCTGGCTTTCTGAGAGACCTAACGCAGTACTCTTTTGCAGAACCCAATGGAACAGTACCTAACAGACCCTAACCCATCAATAGACAATGTGCTCTGCTCTCCAGAGTGCTCTGATAAAGATAAATACTCCCTAGCTCACAAAGCTTAAAATCATTTTGCACTACCTAAGTAAACACAAAACAGTGATCACAAAAGAAAAAAAAAATTGGGGAACTGAAAGGCAAGATTCACAATAATTCACAGCATAAATAAAAGCACTCACGTTTCAAGTCAGAAGACATTCTTACCATTTGAAGTGCAATTTTCTAGGACAACTTTTATTATCAATTCTTTTTAATGAGATACAATTTGGAATAACCTAAAGCATTTATAAAAATGGAGTCTAAAAAGACAGTGTTACATAATAATTTGAAACAAGTATATACCTTGCTGTCCAGAAATGAGTCTTTCAACTCCTTTAATGATTTTATGCCTGTGGCCATAAGCATTTATTCCAATTTCCTTCAATTCTTTGTGTCCCATTTCAACCAATACATCCAGTGTTATCTATAATGAAAGCAACACCATTTTTTTGTACAACAGGATAAACAAACTGGAACAGCTACCAATGACACTGAAAATATACCTCACAATAGTTGAGATAAAAGCAAGTGTGAAAAGAACGCGAACACTGGAGACTTTAGTGTATTTTTCTTGTACTTTACTTTTACTCTACTGTTTTCTTTAAATTTTTGTCTTTAAATAAATATGGTACAAACTACAATCGTGTAACTCTTATTGCTTGCAAGGATCATGTTTCTGATTGAGAAATACAATTTTCTAGATGTATTCAAGCCAACAGAAATAAACCCAGAAATTACTAATTAACTGACTACTTATTTACTCCATCATTTATATCACTGAAAGAAAACATGCCTACGCTCTCAAACTGATATGGACATTATTGCCCTCAGTCTTTTATATATTCATATATTTTAATAGATATTTATATTATATATCAATTAAAAAAATCCACAGTTACACTCCTTTCTTTCATTCCACTCACTTTAAATCTGTCTTATTACATTATTCTAAGCAGTGTTTATTCCCTTGCTTTCTAGCTGACTATCTGGAAATAAATATAGGTACTTACCTGTTCTCTCTCAAATATGTCAATTAGATGTTCAAGGCCAAGGTTCCGCACAAACTGATTTATGCTAAAGTCTACACCTGAAACTGGGTAAGAAAAAACTCACAATGAACTTTCATACATGTATTGTAAAATAAAGTATACACATCTCACACTTGATAATAACAAGAGAGACTGATAATAACAAGAAACTCCTACACCCACAAATTTAGAGAATAAATATGTATCACTAACCCATGGCAACTATTACTTAATCTACTCTAGTACTCTAAGATTTCTACCTCCCCCAGAGGAGTCTTTGTGCTTCCATGAAATAAGCAATTAATTAGCTATCAGAAATGCAAATTAGTTTGTAGTAAAATAATACTCAATATGGAGTCAAATTTCATTTGACTTCTCTTTTAAAACACAATTCACCATTTTTGTTCTGTACAGCAAAAAAAAAAAAAAGAACATTTTAAAGATTCTGTAAGGGGAAAGTACTAAATTCTTATACTACAAGACTTTTAAACTTCTGTTCGTCATTAATGACATCATAAGGAATAGGGATGCTGCATATGTCATAGTTACTGCGTACATGTGTGGGAAACTTCACACTTGTGTAGTCTTTTTACCACAAGGTAGGTAGAAAATGCTATTCATTCCTAACTGAGAAAGTCTCACCTTCTTTTTTCTCCAGAACAGTGGCTCCCTCTGCACTGTTTGCACCAACAACAGAAGGAAGTTCAGAAAAACTACCAGACAAGTTGTCAAGACTACTTGCAGCAGACAGACTGGATGGACTGGATGGAACAGAAGACAGGGAATCAGCTGTAGAACCTGTAGTCTGAGACACACTTATAACCTGAGGTTTGTAGCAAGTTGGTAAGGCGGAAGGAGGCATTGCCGCTGTCAGTAATGCGCTGACATCATCTGCCTACAGAGCAGAAAACAACTTCTTAGAAGAGGAACACTTTGACACAACATTTTTTTCCTAGAATTCATTATCATTATTCCAGACTTCTTAAGTATACTGCAAAATAAGTAAATGCATATTGGAAACAATATGCATTTTACCATGCAGTTTACAAATGGCCTTTTGTGACAACAGCATACACGAAACTGTAATATGTTTATAAATAAAAACTGCAATAAGATAAAAAGACTTCAATATTTCTAAAAAAACTTCAGGAGACAGTTAAAGATAATTCATTTTCTAGGAAAAATGCTTCTAGTGGCAACCAGAATTTATGAAACAAAACATTTAATCTGAGTGTTGCTTTGAATTGTATTATAATACTTAGAAAAAAAACACCCACAAATTTAAAGCCATATAGTTTCCTAAATTTATGTTATTACAAAGTTGGCTTACATTTTATTGCCAAATTTTTTGTACTATAAGTACTGAATTAGAAGCATCAAATTACAAGCATGAATTCCTTTTGCTGTTGTTTTGGGATTTGGGGCTTTTTCCCCCTCCCCTCCCACTCCTTCTTGAAATAGGAAATCTTGAGCAAGAAACTGGTTAAAGGTTTATAAAGGCTCTACTGACTTTCCTTACGAGGCACGTATAAACACCAGAGAAACCACAATATTTTAAGTTTTGCAGAAGCTGCTGTATTACTATTTTTTTAAAGGATAGTTTTGAGATGAGTTGCCATAAATGGCAGCTAAGTGGAGATTTCCCAAGAAGAGCCCCATCGCTTACAGTGACCAGGTCCAATGGTGTTTGTCCTTCTTGGTTTTTCAGAGTAGGATCAGCCCCATGTGCCAGTAACAAGGCACAAAGCTGTGTCCTTCCTTTCTGGGCTGCTTCATGCAGAGGTGTGAACGCCCATTTGTCCGTAGCATTCACACATGCGTTATACTTTATAAGCAAAGCTGCTACATCAACATGCTGGAAAATAAAAACACCTGTTAAATTCCAAGGTACCACAGTGTATTAAACTAATGCAGAACTATTACTGATACTTCTCTACACTCCTCATTCTGAATTTTCTTAGAATACATTTATTTTTTAATTATGATTAAAAATAAAAGTATTAGAACAAGGTATTTTCTTCCTCACCTATAACATACTAGTAAATTTAAGATTTCTTCTCTTGTGAAAAAAGGACAGACTACAACAGAATCCCAAATCCAGGGGAATCTGAAGGAAAAAAGCCTGAATTTGAACTTCCAGTTTGGAAAGTACTCCAACTGTCCACAAAAACAATTAGTGTCTCAACACCGGCCAAATAAGCGAAAATGAGATCTTGCTGATAAAATCTGACTGGCACAGGTAAGGAAATGCATTTTAAGGAACACCTTTCAGACTGCTGGCCTTCTAGGCGTACATGTTCAGAAAACTCAATACTGCAAACTTCAACTATGATTTTACAAATACAATGAGCTATGATAATTTTTTTTTTTTTGGTACATTTTAGAAATACGATTACATTACAACTCAATGGCAGAAGCTTTCTATTGGCTCTCAATATGTATCACTTTTATTTATTTTAAAAATAAATAAAGCCTCAGAAAGTTAGAGATATTTACCCCATAAGATGCTGCATTATGCAGAGGAATCAAGCCTCCTTTATCCTGTGCATTCACATCAGCTCCATGCTGTAACAGGTACTCTGCAACCTCCAAATTGTTGTAACCAGCTGGAAGGTTGCAAAAGGACAGAATAAATAGAACTTATTAAAAAAAACCATCCTCAACAGGCTGTAGAGAAGTAATAATTCACTTAAATTACTTGAAAATTAAGGTGTCAATCCCAGTGAAGACAGTGTATTATCAATTAGTGAAGACAGCTTCTCTATTTAAGAGTGTTTGGTTTTAAAACCTCTGTCAATAAACAAAAAGATCCTCTGTGGCTAGAGACAATAGGCGATTAAAGTCATTAAACAGTTTAGAAGAGGAACATAAGACTAATATGCATAAAATACTAATTATTTTTTTATGAGAAAATACAGAATTCTCTATCTTGAAGCTATACTTTAAACTTGCTTAGACATAGAAAGTTCAGCCACAGTAACTAGTAACTCTGATCAAACTAGTTAACTCAAACACTGACCTGCTAAGTGTAGTGGTGTTGAATGCCGTCCTTGTGTGTCCCGACAGTTGACATTGTCAGGCGAACACAGCTTTTTCACGCGGGCCAAGCAACCTTTCTTTGCAGCATCTAGTAGAGCTGCATCTCCTCTAAGTAGGTCCTGAATATCAGTATCACCATCTTTAACAAGGTCTAGAGGAGTATTTCCATCTCTGTTTTTCTTTGTAGGGTCAGCTCCATGCTGTGCACGTCAAAAACAGGTGGTAAGTACACAAATAGCATAAATACCTTGCATCTTAGGCATCTTATGCCTTATTGAACAAATATTCTGACACATAATTGAGTCCTTCAGAGAGAGCCTTCCATTTACTGTGTGAGAAAGGACAACATAGTTGCTAATAGTATCCTTTTTACCGAAAACATACAGTTAACTACAATCATTCAGAAAACACAAAACACAAATCAATTTCTTGAAGTTTCTGACCAAACAAAAAAGAAGAGAGTAACCTGTCTCCAGTATATGTAATACCTGTAACAGGAGTTTGCAAATCTCATATTTTCCTTTTGCTGCAGCTTCATGCAAGGGAGTGAATTTCCACAAGTCGGCTACATTGACAACTGCACCATGTTTAACCAGCAGTTCTGCAACTTCATAATGACCATATGAGCAAGCATTATGTAAAGGGACAAGTCCTCTGGAAAAAAAATAAAAAAGAGAAAAATTCTCTTTAAAAATTGGGTCTTTTTTCACAAAGTGATATAAACTTAAACCACAATGCACCTTCAACAATCACACCGTAACAAATCTTTTTTTTTTTTTTTTTTTTTTTTTAATTTTCCACAGTAGTCTAATATAGTAGGAATAGCTACTGTCAAAGTGGTAAAAATGCTATCAGCAGTGGCACTGAAGAGAAGTAAAAACACAGGGCCAGAGAAATTCTTGATGGTCTAGCCTCAAGTACTGCAAAATGTTTTCGTGGATATTCTGAACAGCTCCATTCTAACAGAACTTTCCATGAAAATAAAAAAATTAATGTCTAGAGAAAGATGGGATGCTTATCAGCTAGCAATATTCAAGAGCTGACAGACATCAACAATTACAACTGCCAAGAAAATACACATTTGAGTATTTACCCCTTATCTTTTGCATGCACATCAGCTCCATGCTGAAGCAGATATTCGACAACGGATACTCTGTTATATCCAGCTGCAAAATGAAGTGGTGTAGACTGACGTCCTTCAATATCTCTGCAGTTCACACTTTGAACTGTACATAGTTTCTGTGAAATCCCCAAAACAAAACATCCGCCATTATATATAGTGTTGGCACAGTTTTAATTTAGTCATAAAATGTTGTTATACTCATCTAATATTTTGAAACATTGTTTTCATTAAAAAGAAAGTTTATTTTTACATAAACCCTTTAGTTTTCACAGATTGTATCCCAAGGAAACAAAAAAATTAAATACTCCCTCCTCCCAAATCCACACCTGTGACTTCTTATTTACACTTTTTATAGAAGACAAACTTCTGGAGGTGGTGAACGTTACATTTTGTAACCTGTAATTTTTGTGCAATACAAAGGTTTAGGACAGGGATCACAACTCTAAAGCAGTCAGTGAAGGGCTGTTTGATTGCTTGTTTTGAGAAATTATAGTTTGGGATATAGTTCCCTCTTATTTTTAGGACAGGTTTAAGCTTACTTTTACAGTATCCACATCTCCAGCCTTCGCAGCCTCTAGCAACTGTCGATCTGCATCGGAATTTCCTAATGGAATGCCTTCTGCAAAATACATGAGGTTGCATGACAGGTAAGCATATGTAGTTGAAGGAAATTGTTAAGAAAGGAAATCATTTGAGTCATTCAAGGACTTCCCTTAGAAAAAGTTAACCAATAATAAACAAGTTTTGTCTTTTCTTACTATCTACAACTACAGCTATTAGCTCTAAAGGTGTTAGCAAAAAGCTGCCTTTAGCAACATGCTTCTCATCCATTTTGAAGTACTGTGGAACCAACTAAACATTCTTTCAGAATTAGATTATATCAAAAAGCCTACCTGTATGTATAACATAAAAACCTTACTCTTGAAAATACATGTACCCTGTTGCCTCTGCTCACAAATGCAGAGCAGCCATTTTTTGCTTTTGAAACTCATTTTCTACTTACAAGATATCCCTGTCCCTGCCCTGCCCCACCCCCCCTCCCCGGTCAGGATTTTTCCAAAATTATTCCAGATGTCTGTATCGTGAAACATTCTGAGCATCTCTGACAACCTGTAGCTGAATACTAGAGAACAAATGATATTGTTAACTCCACCTAGAGCAGGCACTCTTTCTGTGCATGTGGTTATGAAATAAGAACTGCACAACTCAGTACTGTCTTTTGTAGAAAGTATCTTTTTTCCCCCCCCCCGAACTTGTGTTCACTGTTATTTCTTCACAGCACTTGAAAGGGCAAGTAAAAATATGTACCACATTACTTCAGAAGTGGATCTTGAATAAATCAGTTGTACCTTGTAGTAGCTGTTGCACACTTTCCGTCCCCATTTGTAAGGCTGTAAAGCCCTGCAGAGACACAATGGAAGGATCACATCCAGAGGTCAACAGCAACCTGCATGTCTGAAGATGACCACAATGTGCAGCTCTATGAAGAGAGGTCTGGCCAAGATTATCTAATGCATTAACCTAAAGATAACACAGAAAGGAATACCATCATCAAAACTTAATATTAAAGCTGTTTTCACTGCTGACTGGGAGACTTTCACAAATATTCTTCTTTCTGTAACTATAAAAACATATTCAGCATATTTGCAAATATTTCAAGAGATAAAACTTAAACTAAAGCAGTTAATAAAGTTATAACTACATTTACTGAGGAAGAATAGCCCCCTTTTAGAACCATGTGAATAATCCAGCATAAACAAACAGTTACAGCAATTTTTCCACATACAGAAGTAGGCCATTATTTTGCTCATGACAGCACAAATCCTCAGTGCCAACACACAGAACAGCTTTTACCTGCAATGGTGTATTGTGGTTTTTCAGACTGAGAACTTTCTATGTGTTTCAGTCAAGGTGTATTTAACAATTTAAAACTCTGCACCCAAAGGTTACTTGTATTCCCTACTGTTCCTCTGGTTTTGACCATTGCTTTGGAAACTTCACAGCAGTCAGGCTGTAATCAAATTTCCACGAGAGAGAGATTCAACTCCTAGTTTTGGAGGATTCAACCATTACAGAGATATCTCCTTTCCACTTTCTCTTTTTTGTGGAAATTTGAACTAAACACTGTGTTATGATTTAACCTTTTGCCTTCACTCTCATTTTTACTGCAGATAACATCACATTAAGTTTGCCTGTTTTACAGTACAGTCTAGCTTCTTGTTGTTTGTATATATCCCCTGCTTTTTTTTTTGTTAAGCATTTCCTAGACAATGAAGTGCCGAATAAGACACTACAAGCTTTCAGTTCACAGTGAGAAGACTTGCACTTCTTATAAAATAGGACCAAAACAATGATGATGCTTCAATGTATAGGGCTGTACTGATGGATTGATGGCCTATGTCTTAAGTGTGTAAATCTACAACCTTGCAAAATTAATTTAGAAAAGTCTGTCTACTCAGCTGTCTATTCTCATGCTATGAAAACCTATATAGTAGGCAAACCTCAACACAAAAAAGTACGAATAGTAACTCATACCTTAGCTTCATGTTTCACAACCACTTCAACAACATCATTATGAGCCTTTTCTGATGCCACATGCAGAGGAGTCAAGAAGCTTTAAAAAAAAAAAAGAAAGAAAGAAAGAAAGAAAAGAATAATTCATGTGTGCAAATGCAAAATCTTCTAAACAAACACTTAGGAGTATTCATTTGTAACCACTCACTCTTTTGTTTTTTCATTGATGTTGGCTCCTTTCCTCAGCAGCAATTCACACACTTGTTTTCTCTTAGGATATGGAGATGCAGCAGCACAGTGCTGAGAACATTAAAAATTGTAGTATTAACAACTAGCTAGCAATATCCAGGTTTTACTGCTTGCTGATCAGCTGGAAGTCTCGTTGTGTGCAAAGTCAACAGAAAAAAACCAACAAATCATGTTGGTTTATTAATTTGGGAGACTCCACATGGGCTTTTGGATTTAATCTGGTATTTTCCAGAGCTCCGTCTCCAGTAATTGCTGGAAACCTTCAAGCTTTACAAACAAAGCTAACATAGGTAGCTTGCTGTTGCTTAAAACTAGACTATTGTACAGAAAAACAGTAATTTAGACAACCTCAATTAAGCAGGCAATTTAGATTAGTCTTAACATTGACCTTAAGAACAAAATATTAATCAATGTTATTTGTTTAACTAGACACTGGATATTCCAAGGTTGGTCTGAATTACATTGACACTGAAATTTTTCATTATAAACTATTACTTAGTATGTTTAGGTCAGCCACAATACATGCAAATACTTAATAAATCCTGAGATATTACCAATGCTGTCTCATGTGTTTGAGGATGCTTGAAGTTCACTGTCTCCAAAGAAAGATGTTTCTTTATACGAGCTACATCTGATTCTCTTGCAGCCTGTAGCAGTGAGTGACCTTTGAATTCATCTTTAAAAAGAAATAAATACATATCAGAAGGTTACACTCCTTAACTCAAGAAGGATCAATAGGTTTGTTTCAATGAGATAAAAATATTCATTTTATTCAGCAGACCATGGTGCAGACATTTCCCACTCAGACTTAAGCTTTTACATCACTTGACAGAACTTGTTAGCTAAGTCAAAACACTACAGGAATGCGCTTTGTTTCTAAACCAAAGCCAGAGACATCCAAACTGGCTGAACGAGATCTATTTCACTCCCCACTGTTCTAGATTCCACTCTTTGCATATGTACCAATTCAAGCATATATAAATCTCTACTTCTGATATGTCTGAAATGATTTCTAGATGCTAACATGAAATCTAATGTAATATTTACTGATAATTTCTGTACATATTTCAGAAAGTTATTGTTTGACCACTGAAGGACAGAATTTGAGGGCATTCCTTTCAACTCCTTAAGTTTGCTGGACAAAAATCAATTACTTTGAACTTTCTGTGATTGTGGCATACTCAAATATATTCAGCATTCTAAACATCTATGTTTTTGTTTCTTCAAACAAAACAGTGGAGTAAAAATGAATATTTCAACAGCCTTGATGTGATGACAGGAGCAAGTACGGAAAATGAAAATGTCATGAGGGAAAGCATGTATTCAGGGAAGAAAAGCTACAAAACCCATCACAACCACATGACTATAAAACTGACAATAAAATTATTTTAAATGCCTACATTCAGAAAATATAGCAATCTCAAATTATAAACAGTGAAATGTACTGTCCAACATTGCTTGGAAAGTGTAAGCATTTTCCAAACCTGATTTTTGGCAGTTCACTGTCTAGGGAACATACTGTCTAGGTACACATTACAATCCACAACTGTAGAAATGATCTCGCTTTATACTCACATGCTAATCGTTCTTTTAATTGGGGTGTTGGAGCCAAATCAATGGTGCTTTTGTTGTGACAGTTCAACAGTGTTGGGTCAGCACCATAACTTAACAAAAGAGAACATACTTCCACCCTGTTCTTAGAAGCTGCTTCATGCAGAGGGGTGAATTGCCACAGATCCATTGCATTCACACATGCTCCATGCTTGAAAGGGGTAAAAAAGATACAACAACAAAACCAGATCATTAGGAAAAGACTTCTGTCACTAGTTTCAATGCAGTAGACTGTTAAAATAAAAAACAATGCTGTATGCAAACTGTATTGAAGATATTCTCCAGACATTCATTTTCAGTATAGCACAACATTTCAGCACATTGCAGTTTTTAATCCTCTAGTGTCTCACAGGTACATTCAAAGAAGCTGAAGGCACGCTAGTCTCTTCAGGCTTTCTCCAGCATCTCTAAAAGGAGAGTAGCTCTGCTACAGCTCAAATTGGAGAAACAGCCTAATTCATACACTCCAAATCACCTTTGAACAAGCTCCTGTTTCTTGTTGCTCTAGAAAATGTCTAGAGCGAACAGTTGAACTAGGATAAATACATATTCTGTGAATATCCTCCAAGGTATGAATACCAATATATCTAGAAGACTGGCACTTAAAGCTGACTTCAAAACATTTATGTACAAGGTTCTGCAAGTAATACTCTTGGGTGTTTACTCCTCTAGTAACGTTCTGTATACACCTTGAGTTCTGCCTGTAAGCAAGTCTGATAGAACATGCTCTTCCCATTTCTCCTGTTAAAGCTGTAGTGTTTTGCAAAAAATAATTCAAGATTCACTGGAACAGAAATCCAACAGGGAATACCACTCTAGCTTAACTGTTAAGACACACAGTAGCGTCTAGACAAGATGGGTTTTTTTTTTGGTCTAGCACCACAACTGTAAAGATTCACTTTACAATTGCCTGCTGAAGTGAAAAAAAAAAAAAAAAGTCTTGACTACTTATACTTCAAAAATATATGCTTATTTCAATAATTTTTTTTACTTAATTTTTGCTAAACCAACTAGTGGGAGCTGAGTCACACAGGACAGAACAACAGCAGCTATTCCCTGACCATCCAAACATCTGGAGTTATCTAACAGAACACTCCCCACTGTTATAATGATCACAATTTGCTGTAGCAGCTGAGAATGGTCACAGTTCAAAAGTCCCTTGGTGGACAACATTCACAGATTTTTGCAGGCCACATCTTCAAGCCACCAGTTAATGTGCATTATACTTTATCTTCAAGATTAACATAATCCAAATAAACCACTTCATGTTAGGAAAACTAACACATTTGTCTTTCTTTGGGGTGAACGTTACAATTCAGGGCCAGAATGGATGTTGTAAAGTTAATTCCCTCAGGAGACTGATTACTCTTTAATGTTAAAACATTTATGATCTTTACCAGTATTCTTTTCAAAAACCTCTTAATACTCTGTCCGCTGAAATACTGTTCTATTGTCAAACTCACAATACTGCTCGCTTTTTATAGGTTTTTTTCGTGGTTTTTTTTTGGGTGAGGGTGGGAAGGCTGATATAAGAAGTACATGGTGGTACAAAAACCATTCATCTTCGGAGCAGAGAGAGTTAAAAATAGAAAGCACATTTTTAAGGAAAGAGCTTCCTTGCAAGCAGAAGATTTTGTAGCTCCAGCTTAATAATCACTAACGTGTAGAGCAAAAGCAATGTATGATTCTTCAAGTTTAGTAAATCCAAGTACAAAATAAAAAAATATGGAACTTGTATTAGTCTATTACAAACTGTTCTTATTTATTAATATGCAATTTAATCTTTTCAAAGACCAACCTTTACTAGAAGCTCTGTTACTTCATAATGACCATAGGAACAGGCATTGTGAAGTGGCACCAAATCTCTATATAGGAGAGAAAGGGAGAGGATAATTATTTTACTATGTATATTTCAATTCCAAATGCATCTATAACATTGCAAATGGTACTATGTTGCACTTTGAACATTTTACAAAAATAGTATCAGAGATGTTCAAATGAAGTTAAGGAGAAATAAGAAGCTGGAGAAGAACCCAGAAAATCCCGTCAGCATATTTCAGAACAATAAATGTTTAAAATAATCAGAAGATAACAAATTAATTGCACTGTCTTACTGCAAATGAAATGGTTCCACTCAGACTCGGAACCCTGAGCAGGAAGACTTCCCCCTGAAATCTGCAAGGGATTTTCAGGAGTGACAGTAATTGTTTCCTTTTTCACAAGAGCATTGCTGTAAGATTATCTTTTCCCTTGGAAAGTAAAGAAGTCTTGCTGGCTAAAGTTTAAGTAACTCCACAATATCCTGTCAGCTGTTACTGATAGCAGAGCTACAGAGGTTTTAAAGCCAGCTTCATACTCTTTCAAACCCAGTGGTCTTAGGAGCAAGTGAGAAATTGCCCAAAGTGAATTCTTTCATGGTGGGCTCGTAAGGGAGAAATGACAAAAGTGAATTCCAACCCCAAGGTGACAATTAAAGCTGTCTGATAGGCAGCTATTTATGTAGCTGTGAAGTGATCCTAGGAAAAAAAGAATTAAGAGTTTGCTTTTCATAATCTTTAATGTGCATAAATATGCATTTATAAAAAGGTTTTTCATTATATTTTATGTAAATAGACTTAGCATGTCTGTATTTCACTACATTGCCTGCCATAACCAAATGCTTGAAAATAAAAAGCTCTGTGAAAATAAAAGCTCTGTGAAACAGATCTTCGATTTTTATCGCACTCTTTGCAAAAAAAAAAGTGCAGAAACTTAAAAGTAGAAAGAAAATTAAGATTGATTCAATCATTGAAACATTTACACATATGAAGGAGTATTATTAAACAAGAGATACTAATTTGGCTAGCGATACCTAAAAGGCAACATGTTCTATGGTCACCTCAATTTGGAGTCTACTGATTCACAAGTCTTAAGGCTGTATACTTTGCATTTTTGTCACAACAGAAAGGTTAGATGGCGTAACAGTCTCAAGTTAAAAAAAATCTTCAAGGTTAAAGACTACTATTCTTTACTTCATCTCAATTTTTTTAAGAAGTTCTGTTTATTCTGAACAAAGGAAAAATTAACCTACCCTTTGTCCTTAGCATGTACATCAGCCCCATGTTGCAGTAAGAGCTGCACTATTTTTACACGGTTATACCCAGCTGCTAAGTGTAAAGGAGTAGACTGAAATGACAGAACGTAGAAGTAATCAGTAACACAAAATCAAGGGTTAATTATATATATATTTTTTTTTTAAAAATTGTTAACGTACTAATTACTGAAGTCCTTAAAATACTTGTGACATTAAAAAACCCCCACAGAGTGCTTGAATCAGACATTGGATAACTATGTTCATTGTTTACTGACTACTTTCAGAGCCACCAAACACAAGTCCTGAAATTACTCCGTAACTAATACATCCTGGCAATAAAGGCCCTCTTAATGGATTTTTTGAGTTCTGCAGTCCACTTCTGTCTTTTAGCCTACCATAACTATAAATACTTTGCTGGGACAAACTATGTCCCTTTTGAAAGCGGAAAGAAGATGGCCATTAGAAACAACAGCTGCTAAATTATAAAGAGGTCTCCCTGCCAGTCAACAGACTAAGTTTAGAAATTATCAACAGAGATTGTTATCCACATCTGTGAGTGCAGTAAGTTAGTGGGGTGTGGGGGAAACAATCTTCTAAATTCTCACCCTCCACAGAGCAGTTGCGTAACTGCTCTATGATCTTTTCTAGCAAACCCACTCAAGCACACCCATCAGCAGCACCAAGGGCAGAGTTACAAATTAGCAAAGAGAAATCTTGTCCTCTTCATTTATGAACCCATCAACTGCACTGGGTTTGTACAGTTCCTAGAGGATGAGTCTCATAACTAGAAGATGAGACAATAGAGATGCATAGGTGTTTTGCAGATCCCCCTATCTTATCACATAGCCTCAAGCAGGGAAACTCATTTGAACAAAACTTAAGTGAATGAGTACAGAAACTTAATGAGAATGAGGATGCCAAAAATTGATACCCAATAATCTGAACCTTTGGTAAGCTCGGGGCGGAAACCAGGAGACTATCAGAATTTTTTAGAATGGAGATTTTGAACATTTTTCATATAGTTCTTCATCAACACTTATAGTGATGAATAGCTTGTTCCTGAAACAGCAGCAGTAACTTGCCTAGGGTGTATGTTAAATAAGGGGACTATGCTTATCTCTTCGTGAAAGCGACAAGAATCTACAAAAAAGCCTCCCTTTTTTATTCACTGCAGATAGGAAGGTCAAGCAGAAGTTCCAACTGAAAAGGTGTGTGTTTATTGCTCCTAGATGGAAATACTTATGTAGTCCTTTTAATGTTAAAAAACAACAACAAAATCAGCTAACTGGTAGAGGGGTACAATCTTATTTTCCCACATATATTAAAGAAAATAGATACTCAATGCTTAACAATCTTAAAATCTGGTCAAACAATAACTGTGAAATATGTAAGAGTGAACTGATTTTCAATCAGCTTTTAAACAAAAATACCTTTCTGCCATCACTTGCATGACAGTTAACATTTAATGGTGTAAGAAGAGACATCATCTTTTCTTCATTTCCACTCCTGAAAAACAAGATATAAAACGAGCAGAATTCTTTTTAAACCAGTTTTTAGTAGCTTAATATGTTTTTATATTTTTCCTTGCTATAATGTTGAGCAGATCTGTTCTGAAGTAATAGATTCACTACTGTATTGTCAGCATTAAAGGGAAAGCAAAAATGCATTTATGTAACTATTTTTGTAGTTTTATTCACCGATAACAACCAAAGCTTAGCATCTAGATGGAATGCCAGCTGAAAAGCATATATATATATATATACACACACACATTACACACAATTCTGTAAATATAACTAAATTCCAGATATTTTCCAAACACGCATACCTGGCACTTTCTAAGAGTTCATCTTTCTTGTATTCACCTGGAAGACAAACCGAAGTTTCTTTATTTGTTAAAGAAAATATCTATATATGTGAAGTTCACTACTTATCCTCCCCTTCCAAAATTTTAGAGAAGTTCTAAATATTTCACAGTCCATTACTGGATTAGCACAGTTAACTATTTATCCAGAACATGCCTCTTGACTGAGATGATGAAGGCCATGTCGGAATTTCTACTTAGAATTATAAAACAGAGAAAGTAATATCAGAAGGACAAAAACCAAAATACTGTATTACATTCATTTGAATGTTATTACTCATTACATAATCTAAAGATTATCACTTACCAGTCAGCACTGCTTTTGCAGACGGGTCTGCTAAATCCAAAGCTGTTCTTCCATCTGTGTTTCGGATGGTTGGTTCAGCACCATGCTGCAGCAGTACTACAAAATGCCAAAGTTTTACGTGAGAACACAGTTCGATAAAACAAGACTTACAAGATGTGTCATTACTTTAAGCCGCAAGCAACAAAAGACATATCCCAGTTACTGATTCTAATTTTTCCTCTCAAATTTTTAATGTCAGAATTCCTTAATGTCATCGTGAACAGTTTAACTAACGAAACATGCCTAGACACATTTTATGAGAAAAAAGCAGAGCAGAAATGGAACAATCGCAGACTAGCAGGAGGCAATCTCATTTGAAAGGCTGTGACTGACACCACAAAAACCAGCAGCTACTTCACATCAGCTCCAGAGCATGCTGCCTCAAATCCACCAGTGTGGCTACTAAACTGTACACAGCAGTAGCAGGCCATGCATCTTGCACTCATATTGGGGCCCAACAGGCAACGTTATATATGCAACTCTCCAGATGTGTGGTTTGCTCTCATTTACTTTATTAAGGAACACAATCAAAAAAATTAAGTTTCTTGACCACATATCTAACTTTCTACCTCCTCCTAGCTCTGAAGAACTGTGTAGGCAAAACAAGCTGTCAATATAATTAAAGTTTAGCTCCTATCCTTAACTAATTTAACATGGCTGCTACACAGAGACAGAATGAATCCACTATTAAAACCAGCTTTGTTCTTCCCACTGCACTGTGAGTTGCAGCAGAGGGCAGCATAAAAGCCTAGGCTGAAGTAGAAGAGAATATACCTCCATCACATCACTCTAAAGCTCTTTCCCCATGATGTTAATGTGAACCTTTATACTTAGGCAATTATAAAAAAGGATCTAAAAACTTGTTTCTTATAAAACTGGCATATGAATTTAAGTTTATGAAAGATTTTTAAGTTTAACCCTTATACCGGCCACAGCTTCACAGAATAAAATGGTCTTTAAAAGGTTCATGATTTTTCACATGAAAAGAAATGAGTCAGTCACAGGAAGAGTGGGAGAAAATTACCAATGCAGACATCTGTCTTGCCCTTAATGGCAGCTTCATGAAGGGGAGTGTAATTCCAATTATCTCGAGCATTAGGATCTGCACCATGGCGCAAGAGAAGATTGACAACTTCAGCATGACCAAAAGAGCAAGCGTTGTGAAGAGGAATAAGGCCTCCATCATCTCGTGCGTGGACATTGGCACCACTTTGAAGTAAATATTCAACTACATCCTTCCGACCAAAACCTGGAAGAGATAAAGGGAGGAAGGACGTCAGAGTGGGGTAAGAGAATTCCCTGTACCACATACACAGATTAAAACAACAAATTTAAATAACAGTAACCACTCTAAGTAACAATCACAACTGGCACTCTTTACTAAAGCAGCATTTATATACTAAGGCTATTTTTGAAACCCCTAAAAATTAGATTAAAATCAGTAGGAAAATAATATTCAAGATTACTGAAACAATGAAAATCTTGATAGGGCTCCCATGCATCAATAGCTTCTTGAAAACATAATAAAAAGAAAAAAACCACTGACAACAAAAGCTCTTTTTCAGTCATTTTATATGGCTATTAAACCAAACAATACTTTGTATGATAGTCTGCCAACCCACAGTCAGTTTGTGGATGGACCAATAGATCAGCCCTGGGAGCAGTAAGGATGAGACTGGCTACAAGCCACGCATGTACAAGTCATATTCTAAGCTTTTAAAAAAGATTCATGTAACGTGAAAAGTATTTTACACAAACATGTTGCTTGGTGTTTTTTTTTAAAAAGAAAGTAAGTAGCACCGCTCAGGTTAAAACTGGAAGCACGGCTATTTGTTTTCTAAGGAACAATTAACATAATGTGCACACAGTTTCTGGCTTTGAAATGATCACTTAAGAAAACCCTTAGGGACATAAGAAGTTTATCTGAGACCATTCTCTATTGAAGAAATTTATTATGAGAGTATGCACAACCACAATTTAAAGATATTAATAATGTCTATTTTCAGTTATGCCTAAAATGATTATAAATATTTGATCATGGCTGAAGCACAAAACTGCTCTTACACATTCTAAGGCACTTTTTAACAAACCTGTCATTCAAGTTACTAGACAAAAAAATACGCCCACTGGCACATTTGGGGCTAGAAACATAAGATAAAGTAATTGCTCTTATAAGCCAATTCTATAGCCACTATTTTTTAGTTTCAGCTGTATTGTGCACGTTTATGTAACAGCAAATAAACCAGAACATCAAACGGTATCTATGTTTTCTCTAATATCTTCACAAGAGGCCAGAATGACTTAGGACTTCTGCTTGTAGCCATTATCCGGTAACCATCTCATTACGTTCCAAAGGCCACTGCCTACAGAGATCCCTCAAAGGCTTCGTGAAGGTCTCTCTGGGTCTCAGGGATTATGAGGGCAGGTAAGAGCCATATTTTGGTATGTATCAGACTTGTGCCAAGTACCTTCTGGGAAATAACCTGTGTGTGCGGGACTTGGCCTTCCTTGCTTTAAATATCTGACTTGCAAACTGTTTTCCTGAAGAGATGAAGAACTGGGTGGGGATGAAGTCTTGAGCTTTTCCCACAGACTGAATCATCACACAGTTGCCAACACCAGAGATGCTCAGATTGTAGTGAATTTAAACTTTGTTACAAATCACTCCTGGAAGGTGGGCAGGTATAAGTCCCTGCAACCATAACCTGGAAACGATGTTTATTCCTGATAGCCACACAGAATTTCAGGGACAAAGTCAGAGAAACATATGAGAAGTGACAGCATCTTAGTCACAACTTAACTTTTTTGTTTTACTTTAGTTGCAACTCAACTTTTTTATAGCAAGTTCTTCACTAAACCTGACTACTGAGTAAATCTTTCTCTCCGACTGACAGCAACTGAAATCTTGGAGCAAGAATAACTTTCACCTTCACTATTCGAAGCTCAAAAACCCAAACTTATCCACTATTAAACAATTTCTGGATCCTACTTGCTGAGAGGAGATCTCATATACAAACTGTATATGCCAAAGAAAGAGAGGCCACGAAAGGCATTCAGAAAAGCCTTTGTTAAATTCTGTCTTTCCTCCTCTTCCCTCAACAGTGTGCTAAGGAACCACATTCCCCACAGATTTCTAATTATTATAAAAATAATTTTATGTGAAACTTTTTAATTGCAGAATGAACAATATTTTCAAGTAACAGGCACAAGACTATACTGGTGATGTGCTTAAATTCTTCAAAATACATTACGAATACTACAAATCTTAAGCTTGCTAGCACCTTGACTTCCATAGAACCACATACTGTACAGTAAATTCACTTTTGAGTCTCAACATTCCTGTTACCCATCTTATAACTAACAGAAGGCACCTTGCCTGTCCTAACAGAGAGCAGGAGCTCAGCACACTTGAAACGAGAACTGGATCAGACCTATGCTCCATGGAAAACCGATGTATCTGCACAGGCACAGTAAGCCATATTCACTGCTCATACATGCACATTGCTGCTGCCAAAAACCCCCAGGAACTATACAATGTATATCCATGCAGCCACGTTGTCCATACAGTAAATTATATGCAACATATTTCTCATTCTTAAATTTAGCGTTCATGACCAGATATTACAAATAGTTTTTTCCTAAATGGGTCCTGAATTTTTCTTACATCTTCAAAATGTCAAAAAATTCTGTTTCTAGTTTGAATTTGCTAAATTCTTCAAGGATCTATTCAGATAAAGCTTTTCACAAGTGCCAGAGTCCTGCAAACACATCATCAAAGCTGTTATTTGATGGCACACTGCTTGGTATCATCTTCTTTCAATACAAAAAAGTGTTTTCTAGAACTGCTTTAATTATGTTAGAAAAGCCTCTGATCAAATTCTCTGTCCAGAAGTTACACATCTGGTAGCTAAAACCACCACTTATTCTTGTACAGAAGGCATTCCTGTCCCTCAAAGCTTTGATGTATAGCCATGTTTTTGAATGCCCACCTTAGCAAGAATCAATACCATAATTGAAAATCAGCTGTAGTAAATCTCATTATAGGCGTAGAGAATTCACCTGGATGCCCTCTATTCCGTTCCCAGGTTCAGTCAGATACAATTCATGAGCAACTCACAGCTTCTCTCCGTGCAAAGCCTGCATCCATTCAGAAAATACCCTAAGTATAGCTACACACCTAAACTACCTATAGTTATTTTAATGGTCAGATGGGCTTATTTGCATCACACCAATTTTTGTAACTTCTCTTCAGCACTGAGCACACAGCAGGGATTCCTTACTTTCTTGTGGAAGCATCTGTACAAGAGGGCACCATATATGGAAAGAGAAGTATTTTCTCATCATTGTCTAAAGGATGTATCTGCACAGAGGAGGTGGCCAAACTCTGTATTATGGTCTCTCCCTCCTCTCTCTCATTTTCACTGAGAGCACAAAGAAGGGACAGCCTTTGCTGACACAGGGAAGAGAACTGTATTACCTACTGTAATAGTTTGCCATTAGTCCACTGCTGCAAAAACAATTTCAACACTTAAAAACCTCCAACACTGTCATTTTGAAACGGGTGTGTGTGGGTTTTGGCTCTTGAGCTTCTATGAAAAGACCAACTAAATGGTATTGCAGCTTGCAACTGTGCAAGATAACTGTCTCATTGTCATGAAGACTTTAGTTCTTCTTGCAAAGTAGAAGGGCTACTCAGGGCCTCCAGCTGACACTCTTCTACCATCTATGACAGCTAAGTAGCTCACTGTACTTGTTCCCAGAAAAATTACAAACTTTTAGCTGACAAAACCTGAATATTAATCACAATAGAAGCTTGTAACTGTATTTAATAAAAAAAAGTATTTATTTGCAGTCACTGTTGTGTCATAATTGACATTCCGCTTTTCATCCCATCAAAATTAGGTAACAGAAACAACTGAGCTCCAATTCTTCTCCCCTGCCCCAGGCGTTCATTTTTTCAATGACTTTTAGTTTGCAGGAAGGGCATTTTCGTTCCTGCCAAGTCCCTAAAATCTTGTGATACTTTCAAGTTTGACTGTGATGAAAAGGATTGACTTGAGGAAGTATGTGCAGCTTATGGGGAGAGGACCGAGTCTATTATGTTGCAAAGGGTGATAGGCTCTTGACTTAAGCTTCAGCACAACTTATCTACCACACACAGAGTTGTGTACTAAAAAATCCAAAGAGCAACCTCCACCAAGATCCCAACATGTATTACTTCGAATAATGACATATGCTCAGGGAGAGCTTGCAGTATTTTTGTAATGTATTTTAAAATCACCTTTAAAAAATGACACATGGAAAAAGAGGAATTTGTTTTATCTCTTTAAATTGCTAGGTAAGATCTGGGAAAAAGACTTAAAATGGAACCCAAACTCAGACCCCAGAATGCCAATTAAAAAAAAAAAGCCAATACAAAACCTATCTTCATATTTCATTTCCACCTCTTCCATAAAACAAGCCTTGAAACTCAATGAAACTAGTCAGCGAAGTTTTGTAATGTATTTTCTAAGAACACACACCTAGGCTAAACAAAGCAGGAATACAGCAGAATTTTGCTTTTACTTCCTGGAATGTAACTCCTTTAGATACAGAAGACAAAAGCAGCTAGTATTACTCCAACTGTGAATAACTGGAGAAAAGCAAAATAAAACAAAAACAATAACCACAGAATCCAGGAGTTACTTATGTCCATCCTTCACACTGAGTCCACTGCAGGTAGGCTGACAACAGCAGAGTTCTACCTGAAGCAGGTAGAAGCAGGAAGAGTGTTAAGTCAAGAAATTACGCTAGTATTTTACATCACGTTAACCTGAAAGTTTCAGCATCTCTTACAGACTTGTGAGAGGAGCAATTAATTTCTCTGTATCAAGTCTGAAGCAGATGTAAGCCTCTCCCATTTACACACCAACCTGTTTAACATGAGAAGTGTAACAAGTACATGAACTTATTGCTATGCAATTTTAAAGAAAAAGCTTTCTATAAATTGAGTTCTGTTTTTTAAAGCCAAGACAGATCACTCCTGTCCAGAAAGATAAACTAGATCACTATATTGCATGAAAAACTCCTTAGGCACAACCTCCCCCTGCAAAAAAACCTCCAGAGAAACCCTCACTTCCCAAAAATGTTGTAAAACATACTCATTTGTTTGGAAGTTCAGCATTTATTAGTGAACAGGCAGGACTGCTGTGTATGAAAAGCTGCAACATTGTTTTCCTCTGACAGGATATTTTGTCTCCTGGGCTCTCTTGTTTCTTAAGTTTCTCAAGTTTCTTAAATCTGTTTTTTGCAGCTGTCCTGAAAAGAGGCTTTCAGTAACTCAGACCTGTTAGATCTACTGAATAAGAGAAAAGGACACCTTAAGCAGAAACCTTTTCCAAAACAATTTAGTGAGGAAACAAGCATCTTTATTACTATCCATACTGTTTAGCTGAAAAGATGCTGCTGTCTTCCGCAGCCTGCCAGCCTCAGAGTCCTACATCTAACCCTGTAATCAAATGGAAACAAACAACAGAAAACAGTCACAGTCAGGTCTTTCTCTGAAAAGGTGGGATACGGTCTTCTGGGCTGTTGTCAGTGGAAGCAGTTGATCTGCAATGTCAGTTGTTTGCGTATTTAAGTCCCAAATTAACAAAGTCTATTTGCTAGAGATAAGAATGCAAAAAGCTTAGGAACAGTGTTATCTGACAGGCACCCTACACGGGTGAAACTCCAAAAATGAACAGGCCTGTTGAAATCCATGGAAACAGTACCTGGGACATATATCACCTGTCAGAGCTCACATGCTCATATGAACAGTCTAAACCTCAGTCCAGATGTCCTCAACGACAGCTGAGCTTTTTTTCTTTTTTAAGGAG
>VXBL01003649.1:2437760-2575164 GCA_013400195.1 Aramus guarauna
CCCTTGTGCTGTGGGAGGCGCTGCCGGGCGGGCGCCCACGGCTGGGGCCTAGACCCGGGTGCGGGCTGTGGGGGGGTGCTTGAACCCAGGGGGCGGCCGGGCCCCCGCCATTGGGGCGTCGCGGTACTCTTGTCTCTGTGCTCCTACCCCCGGGTCCCGAGGGGCCTTACCGCTGCGGAAAGCATCTGAAACTGGATTCTTGTTAATAGGAAACAGCTTCTCAGTACGCTTTTCTCGAAGTTGGGGAGGAAGATGCAGCTTAGGTAGTCTGTCTTTAACCTGCTGCCTGGCTCTTGGCAGGGGAAGGTTTGTAGCACAACACCTCCAATACAGAGCTCGCAAGTCGTCCCAGAGCAGAAATGCCCCTTTGCTGCTCGCAGTAATTAACTGTGGGTTACGGGGTGACAACTATTGAGGGGTTTTTTTTCCCTGTAAAAGGTCTGAGTGCATTTTGGTGTTAATAACTTCATGATGTAACCAAAATCCTTACATAGTTGTTTACATAGCAAAATAGCTTGCCCAAAACGAAGTGCATAACAACTATGAAATGGAAATTGCACAATTAAATTGCACAGTTCTATTTTTTAATCTTGGAAAACAGGGATTAGAAAATACTGTTGGTTGACTTTGCGAATTTAAGGTTTTGGAAGATAACAGAAAGCCGAACAAGCTTGATGGGGAAGATTGAACTCAGAAGGGACTAACCAGAGGATGCATTTGGTGATTTTGAAATGTATTTTTCCACTCATGCCATTACAAAACACTTGGTTTGGAAAAGGTAGTTGATTATCAGTGGCTTCCTGTTCCAAAGGAAGGACAGCCAAGCGCCGGAGCTTGCAGGCTGTTGTTACCCGGGTGAATGGAAGGGCCTAAGCACCAGGAAGAGATGCAGCTGGTAATTTCCACAGCTTACTCACTCCTGTTGTGTTCAACACCCTTCCCTCCAAAACAAGGCACTTACATCCACGTTGCCTGTCCCTGACCCGTGCTGATGCCTAAACTGTGCCCAGGAATTTTTCCGGGGAGACCAGTAGCTGTCCCAGGCCAAACCCATGCTGCGGTAACAGGCCGAGGACCAATGCCTGTGTCTGTGTCCTGGCACTGTTCAGTTTGCTGATTTATACACAGCCACGGTAGAAGCTGGATGGACAAATGCAGCCAGGGACAGAAAACACGTGCTTTGGCAAACGCATGATGCCGTGCTCGCGTGTATCTTCTGTCATCCCATTAGCTTTTCTCCCCACCACCACTTAAATTACAAGCTGTGCTCAGCAGGCAGGGAAAAGTCAGGCTGTGACCAGAGTGCCTCTATCAGCTTTGTCACAAATATATAATTCATCCGCTGCTTTGCATGTGGCCATAATGTTCTGGCATAAACTGTCATCAAATGTGGCTCATAGGCCTGCAGCCATCTCAGACCTTCCCCAAGTATGTGGGGTGAAAAGTGCCCTTTCTACAGGCAGGCTCCGCAGACTGAAAACAAGATCTGCAGCGCTGCCATTTGTATCTTTTGTTAGTCCCATTAGCATCACTGGAAAAAACACAAAACTTTTGAGTTCATAAATCCTTCTTCAGGCCTACGGCAGAGGTAGCAAATGTATTAACTTGGCTGCTTCCATTTCAAAACTGAGGAAGGGACTGTGTGTCTAAAAGTCTGTGGAAGTGTAAATACCTGTGTAAATGCAAATATATCCTGCTCCCCAGGTCTTCTTTAGAAGTTTAAAACTAGAACAATTTTTCACTAGTTCACTATAAACTCTATTTTTCTTTCCTTGGCAAAAACTTCTACCAAATGCTAATGGAATAACTGAGTTAGAAAAAGAGCAGGATTATAAAAATAAAGATCATGATCTAAAATAAACGAACTCTCCGTTCTTTGCACATTGTTATACCAAAAAGATACTATGATTCTAAATTATCTATAGCCTGACTTTCTTTTCCAGTATGGCTTCCTGGTAGCTTGAGTGTAAAACTATTGCAGATCTCTGAGAATAGAAAATAATTTAAAAAAAAAATGTTATCCTGTAAGAGCAGGATTCAATTAGACTTGAATTTAGTGAGTCAAAGACTCCCAGCTTATTTTAGGATTGGTGTATTAATAGCCTTCAAACTGACTTTTGATATTCATATCACGTAAAATAAATTGACATTTATTTATACATTTATTTCTTTTATGAGAAAAGAATCTGTAAAATCTAGTGCTTTCCCTCAGCCTTCTGTACAATAGTATGGTTAGAAAACCATACCTGAAATCTATGTCAAATCCCACCCAATTTATGTGGTAGGTAAGGATTTTTCTAGGGGAGCGGGAGGTTTATAACCCACCTGTCATTAGCACCATCCAAGGGGCTCAGTCATTAACAGTTTGGAAACATTTGCTGGAATTTTTTTTCATGTAATTTGTGATATACCAATGGCCTCTACCTTTGCAGCATATTTATGTTAGTGGCATGCCCTGGCCTAATAAATACATGAAAGTATTTTTGAAGTGTGCTTAAACTGTTTATTTAGAAACATGGTTGGTCGCTAGAGGGCAGAAAAGAAGGAAGAAGAAAAAAGAAAAAAAAAGAAAAAAGAAAAAAAAGAGGCAAAAATAAAAAGAAGAAAATAATAAGAAGAAAATGGAAAAGAAAAAGAAAAGGAAAAAAAGTCTGTTTGGTATGGACAGACTAAGGCAGCCTTAAAAATAAAGGTTTTTCATTTCTGCTTAAGAGGTTGAAGTTTGGTTATGGGCAGAGACATCGTTCCTGCCAATCTGCAAGGCAGTCCATCAGATTTAGGATTTTCAGCTGTCAGCCCTTCATTTTGTGAAGATTTCTCAGCTCTGTGTAACTGGCCACTGCAGTGGTTTGCTTTGCTCTTGGAAGCAAAGTAAAATGCTAGAATTAATAGAGCATTTCATGTGTTCAGAAATTTAACTTATTCCAAAAGAAGAATGATTTAAAATTTATTCCATTTGAAATATTTCCATATGAGACTTGGAAAAAAACCTCTAACCAACAATAATTAATGCTGTACATCAGGAAATAATAAAACATTCCTATAAAGAAAACAGGTAATTTTGGAAAGAAACAGAAGTCATCTATTGTTTAGTTACTAAATTTTTAAAACTATAACTAGAAACTTTCTCAGTGCAAGCTACTTTCTCTAAATTAAAGGAGATGCCGATCAATTTAAGAAATAAGAGGTCACTGCAAGATCAAAGCAGTACGGATGGTACAACAGTGAATGTTTGTACAACCAGATCTTCAAAGGAACGGACTTTCTCTCTCTTCGCATCCCATCTCCCCAGTACTTTGGCTACTCATTTTAAGCAGGACCCAGTTCCTTTTCCCTGCCAGTCACTCATCTGTGGTTGGTGGGGTATTAGATGTGCCAGCTTTGTTCTGCCAGCAGATGGGGGTAAAGTGGAATAAATATAAAATGTTCTGGAATAACAAAGGGAGAGCGAGGGAGGCACTGAGAGACTGAGCTTTGCAGAGGAGCAAACGCAGAACCAAGCGCACGGTGCCTCTGGGAGATGCGGATACACGATTTGTTGACAGGCTGCAATGGCAGGCCGTTTAGTTATCGAAATACGGCGTCCACGTACGCAGCAGCCAAGTGAACTGTTCAGCAGCGTGGTGGCCAGCTGTGGAGATGACAGTTCACATATTACATTTGGAGAAGATTCTTTTTAGTGGTAGGGAAAAGCTTGCGATCCTGACACCAGAAGCACAGATAGGTGTATGAGAGTTCATGGAATAAAAGCCTTTAGTGCAGGACGCTTGTGATTTCTTTAAAATGATTCCAGTTTCGCTGTCGACGATGACTAGAAAGACACAAGTCTAGAGGGTTTAAAGGGAGCTTTTGTTTGTTTTTCTCTAGTGCCCAGACCATGTCTGGGAAGACAGAGAACTTTTTTAAAAGCACAGACTCCACACATGCAAAACAGAATTATGTGGGCTGCCAGCATGGGAGCATGGCAAAGACCTAGGAAATTGTTACTTGTTATTAGGAAGAAAGCCACAAGTAGCAGAGGAGCAGCAGGGCCAAAGATCAGCATTGACTAGGGATGTTAGCAAGAGAGACCCATTTATATCTCAAATAGGTACAATAATATGTAAAAGCTACAAACAAATAAAAGCAAACTAGAATGTCTATCCAAGCATGACATATTCAGCTTTTCTGAAGCTGACAAAAAAAAAAAAAAGAAAAAAAAAAAAGGGGGTTATTTAAGTTATAATCTGTCTAGAACTGACTGAGATGGGAAGAGTAATTCTCTAGAAAATAATCATCTTAGGGGGAGAAAATTTCAGAGGAGCAAGAACTAGTGAGAAAATCTCCATGCATTTAAATTGCAGTTCAAATGACATTATTTTAACAGTATTTTAACAGATTTCAGTATTAGTTTCCCATCCCAAGAGAAAAAAAAGAAAAAAAGGCTTTAGGAGGTTCAGCCATCTCCATAATCTATCCTGGGCATTTAACGGAAGCATCCAGGCCCTCCAGTAATTAACAAAGCAGGCAGGTTTCTCACCGATGTACTCTTAATTGCCCTCCGAAGCACCTTAACTCTTTCCAGGTATAAGAAGCCTATATTTTTAATTTGGATACCTAAATTGGTTGCCTATAGTATGTAATGTAAATACCATACCGAGTATGCAGTGTGAAGAAAAGCAAAGCAGCAATTAAATGTAAAGGTTTTCTAAAAAGGACTAGTGTACTACTCCAACTACTTGCACATTGATTGGCAAGACGTTATCAGGACAGATCTTTGAGAGGCAATTTCTCAACAATTCAAATGATGGCTTCTTGGAACAGCTAGTTCCACAGTCTGGGGGAAAGAGGAAAAAAAAAAAAAAAAAGAGGGTATTTTTGACTTAAGCCTAAGCAACACAGTTACTTGGTTCAAGAAGTGATTATAATTTAACCAGGAGGTAATAACGATCAAATCCAATGAATTTCAACATTTCTAATGGAAGGCTCCCACTGAAAAGTAGTCCGTGGCACTGATTCAGTAGAGGAACTGTGATGAAAAGAAGGAATGTTATTATAGTGGTATTACAATCAGGTGTAAAAACATTAAATAGCTAAGACTTACCGTGAAGAATATATTTATGCAGATTTTTAACCAAGTGGCAGGAAACAGATTCAAAGGGTTATTGGAATCAAACTTCTGCAACAGATAAATCTCAAAAGACTCAGACATTTACCAGGTAAACATATTTGCATTCCAGCCACCCTGCATTTAAGGGACTGAGCCCCTCTGAAGGGACATCTTCTATTTCATTTATTTGTTCCAGCAGTAAATTGAAGACAGAGTCTGTTTATGAGGCATCTCAGATTCAAGCAAACAGCTGGTTATACCTTAAATTTAATGTAGAATTGGGCCTAACAAAACTTAGAAAAGGATGGTCAAAAAGCGCTAAAATATTTCTATGTTTGAACTGTCTTAAGAGCCAAATAAATTGCAAAACTGAATTGAAAGGCCTCATTTTGAGACTCTGCCACATAGGTCTCTGGTTTTTTATGCATTACCTGGCTAAGTGTGTGCAAGAAAAACATCTTCTGGCAGTTTCACTGACGCTGTACACAGACTCTGTTGGATTTTTAGACTAGAATATATTACTACAAAGATTTAGTGAGCATTTAGCACAAGGCTGAGCACTGAAGCATTGTAGCAAACTAACTCCTTATCTATAGCAGGGTTTTTGTAGACATAGACTGCAAGAAAAGAATAATTTTTATTTTCCATTCATTCATTGACAGATTATTAATGGTATGTTGGAGGAGACCTTAGCAGATACAAGTGCGGGTACATTACCAAAGTTGAAACTACTTAACTGTTGTAATGTTTATTTTTTCACTTGGATTACCTTTTACATGCAAGTTCACAGACTTGTCAAGTAGACCAGGGAATTACTTCCCTTTCAACTGCCTACTAAAAATAGCTGTTAAAACATTTTAAAAGTAAAATGTCTTGGGCATCAGTGCCACACGCCCAAACCCCATATGTAAAGCAATTCTAAAATTTGTTTTTTAATTGAAAGAAGAGTTAGTACATTGGTAGACTTTGTTTATATTATACATTTAAAGGATGGGAAAATCTTAGCAAATTAAGTATTGTTGCTTTCCATTACAGTTGAGTGATGTATTTGAATGTCAATGTACCATTCACTTATGTACATAGAAAACATTTTTCTGGATTTTATGTTTTACAGCAAGAGAGGGAAAATTTTGAGCACTTTACTCTCACAGTTTATTTTAGGATTATTTCTGTGATCTTCTTCTCTATTTCTTTACAAGTAACTGAGACATTTCTTCTGCATAGATTATAGAAAGCCCCATAACAGTAACTGATGTCTTTATTGATCCACGGAAAATATTTTTTTCATTCATTCATTCCAGAAAATTATTAGGTTTTTTTCTTGGACTGAACATACCTTGACTGTTGAAACGTTGCCTTATGGTCACTCTCAAGATCACAGTTACATGGTGCCTAAAAATGGTAAATAGTAGTGCTTGTATTTCACCTGGGACTGTGATTATTTTGCATAGCATGTACCCACTGTGTACTTGGCCAGTACAGCCAGTGCCTAACACCTGATAAATTCCTCTTTAGATGGCAACATTTCTGAGTGTATAGGGTAATCCTAAATGCCATGGGTTTTTTTAGCTATCTGGGAAATATATTTAAATGTTACTTTTTTGTATTTTAGAGGTGATGGGTTACATTTCTGTAAAATTAAAAAATAGCCCGTTTTACTTTACAGAGTCACATAAATGTGAACTATTGCTGTTAAGATGAAGTTACTCAGGATGTCATTTCAACAGCAGGGTTACTTGTGGTTAAAACTAAATATATCTCTGGTTCTGTCACGCTGGAGTCCTTCCAGGAGAGTGAGTGGCCATCCTTCTCCCTTTCCTTTTCACTTTTCCTCGTCTGGCCAGGCCCTTTGTCTTCCAGATGGGATCTCAAAGGACTTAGCTGAAGGAGTCTCCTACCTCACTTCACCAGTGGGAGCCTATTTTACTTTCCAGATCTACCTCATAAACCAAACGATCTCAGAACTGGAAACAGAACAGCTGAAGGGAAAATTAGATTGGTGTGGAGGTAGCGGGCACGATTAAGATCTTAAAACCTTAAAGACATCTGAAATGCTATCACTGCACAAAATATATATGTGCGCAGAAAATAAATGCCCCATAGGCACGTAACAGTGAAATAGCTTTCTCCCAGAGAGTTAGCAACTGGTTTTCTTCCGAAATCATTTCACTGCTGGTCCCTTGCTGTCGGGACAGTTCATGCAGCAGACTGCTGTCTTTCTGGATATTGCCCGTGTACGGAAACTCTTGAGTCTGGCCCAGAACAGCCCTTGCAGCGTAGATGGGGACACAGCACCCAGCTGTGTTCGTGGCCCTCCTAGCTTGTAAACAAAAGTCCTGTGCAACAGGTACGCACTGGACAGAAGTTGGCCTCGTTTGTTCCAAGATAAATGATATGCCTTGAAAATAAAAAATGACATGCATGCTAGTTACTAGGGGTCCTCAATCGTAGGCAAACAAATAATTTTTATAATTTGAGTTAGTTTGACGCAACCAGCAAAGTCCCTAGTGTCAGCTATGTATTCAGAGCGGTGCAAAGCACTGAGGAACTTATGACAGCATATGCAGGAGAGTACACAAACAGCACAGGGACTTTCTGGTCAAACGCTTTAGACTATAACAGTATCTAGTAATTTTATTAGGAATATCAGTTTCTCATTTTATAGCTAGATTGAAGGAAATGTGCTTGCTTTCGCAAAGATTTGAGTGACCAAAGTGCAGACTTTTCTTGTCAGAACAACTGATACATGCCTGCCCTCATGCTACTAGCATTTTATCTGACACAGAGCGATGACAGTGAGGAAATGCCGGAAGCTGTTAGGAATCTTCCAATTTAAGCTAAAATAGCTTTTAGCTAAATGAACTTGGAACCAAATAAAATCATACTTTTTCTGAGCTATTCTCATTTGGCATCTTCTCAGGCAACACGGAGAGGGCAGCTCTGGAAAGGTGGATTCACCTTATAGAGAGTATGAAGTAGGAAATGTCCCTTGCGTCTAATAGCACAGCAACACCAGCTTCTGGGGGAGAACTGCTTTGCTTTTAGAAGACATCTCAGGGAGTCCTGTAGGTGTAGCCCACCTTGGCTAAGAGCTGAATCCCTGATTTTTTTCCCAGATGACCAGGCTCTGGCTAGCAAAGTATTTTGAATAGTCATGCTGACTTACGTAGAGATACCTGCGTGTGGGAAGTTCAGAAACATCCCTAAATGCTTTGCTAAATAAGCCGGCCAGCTGTCAGTCCCGCTGGGACAGGAAAGGAAACCGAAGGCTTTGCTTCTGGGCCAGGCAGTTCTGCTGGGGGAGGCCTGAAGTTCTGCACTGGCAGAAGGGGTAAAGAAATAAATAACTCTTCCTATAGATTCCCTTAGCTAACATTCCTCAGCACTGTTTTATTTATCTATGGATAGATTTACAATGTACTTTGATGCTGAGCTCATAATATCCTTAAATGGCATATTTAATAAGCCACTGAAGAGAAGAACCAGTTCTTATATGAAATTGAAGACACTATGCTTCAGTGTAGTAAGAAATTAAATAAGTATTCATTCTACTTACATTGCTGACCAAAGCTATGGGAAACCATGCTGGCTGAACCTCAGTTATGCATTAACGGCCGTCCTGGGACCGGTCTCTAGAGCAGCAATCTTGTCAGTCGGATGCCAGCGTGGAGGCAGCGGCTGAGAGGGTGTGAGCTGATCCTGCGGGGTGCTGAGAGTCCCGCACCTGAGGCCACCAAGGCCGAGGCTGCAAGCAAGTTGTGAGGCAGCAGGGTGGATGGGAGATGGACAGGGAGTGCGGCACTGCTGCGTGGACTCTTTCAAAGCAGAATACATACAGCTGTTTGGTCTTTTTTATGGAGGTGATTCACCTGTAGAGATGGTAGAAGAATTCACTGTAGCTATGGTAATGGAGTTAACTCAAGAATGAAAGAGGAGTTAAGGAAAAGCAGATGTGCTGCAAAGCAATATTAGAACCACCCCAGTGGTTCTATTGGCAGAATGCCGTAGTCATAACCTTGCTACTATTACTGTTCTGAGCACCCGAAATGCATGAACTGCAAGCTATGCTCCCACGCAGGCCAAGCTCATAGTGTTACTCAAGCTAGAGATCTGTAGGTATGGACATACATGGGGACATGTCAGCTTGAGACAACACTGAAACTCATACTTTCGGAAAGAGAATCCTAAGGAACCAGATGTGACCTTTAGTAACTGAACTACTTCAGAAATATATTTCTTCTTTACAAAGAAATAAGGAACCCAAGATTGTTTATGTTTGTATTTTGAAATTGCCCGGTTACTGATTTTTTCAATTTCTAAGTTACTCTTTGTCCACATACTTTAGACAGAGGATTTATTGGACGTTATTTTTTCTTAGGCAAACTGCCAGTGTCCTCTTTTAAACTCCTGATTCTGCTCCAGCTGATCCCAGCACAAATGTGAAGGCTTAGGTGACTGCATATTCCCCAGGCAGAGCTTCCAAACTCACATTGTGTAAAAGCTTGATATAGCACCTCTGTATCTATATTGGGAGGAGTTGTGTAAAGCAACTAGATATGTGGCTATTGTGAGTACTGGCAAATTCGGCTGCTTTTTTAACTCCTGATGCCAAGTACTCTGATATATCTTGGAACACAGTCTGTGCCATTTGGAAACCCTGCCTTCTGCACATTGTTCAGGGAAAAAGAAGTTGAGTGAAGAGAAACCAACACAAACATGATGTGCATTATATGTCAAAAAGTTTCAAACCAGAAATTTAAAATCCGTGAAAGACCTTGATTTTTCAGGCCAGATTGGTGCCTTCATTTTAATAACAGCTACCTTAGAAATATGGCGAAGAAATTACCTTGTAATACTGCACACAGGCTATTTTGTACCTTGATCTGTTGCAAAGCACTGGGGCACCTAAAATTAATGGACGGAAACATTAACATAAATGTTAACTATGAATCCCAAACAATAAAAAAGAGTGAATATATATAAAAAAGTCTTGGAATTTCAAGGAGGGGGGAATATTTTTACTGGTGTGTGACAATTACCTGACTTTGTGGCTGCTTAATAGGAAAATTTACATTGATTTTCTAATAGGAAAAAGAATGTCTGTAAAAAGACAAACAGTAGCACCTTTTCCAGGGACTGATCACAGAGGAGAGAAAGACCTTCCATAATTTCTTGGTATCTTGACTGATGCTCATGTCACATTCTGCCTTTTAGTTCAGGGATCTCTAAACAGCTTATGAACTAGCAATTTTTCCATCAGCTATCAGATGGCTTTAAATCATCAAGCAATTAACAAGGGAAAATATGACAGAGATAGGGGAACTGTTTTTTATGTTTGCAGCTTAGCTTGGGCAGGTTGCGTTGTGCTGTGTTCAGACGGGGACATTGACATTCCAGGCTAAATTCAGAAGGAATTCAAAGCAAGGCCACAGTGACCTGCAGGGACTCAGCTGTATGTTCTTTTCCTTTGCTATGTGCCTTTTACCACCTTATATCACTCTCCCACATTTATCTACAGGAAACTAACACTGTCCTATTTTTAAATTGCTTCTGAATGTGATCTAGAACCTTTCCCTTTAAAAGATCCGTTCGTGGTTGTGCGTTTGAGCTGCCGAATTGGAGCTCGTTCACAGCAGACCCACTGACATGCAAACCTTGTTTCTGCATCTGATATGTTAGCATATGGTAAGTCTAATAGCACAGCTACAGTCAGGCACCACTTTGGAGCTGACAGGCTGCTAACTTTTTAAGCTGCCTCTCAGCTGTAACTGAGAACATGACTGCTCTTAGTCGTTTTTCAGGGCAAAGAAGTTCATCTGAAGTCCCGCTGTGGCTTCAGCAAATCTGTTTGACGTGACCCAAAATGAATTGCAAAGACTCACTGAATCAATTCTCGTCTGTCTTCTGTTAGCTACAGGTGAGAGGAGGCAAGGACGGATCTGATCCCTTCCCCTCATGTCCTCAGGGCAAGAATGGCACGTTCAGTTCCCTGTTACATTCCCTCCAGCAACCTGCCTTCCCTCCATTCAGTCATGAGTTTTCCACTATGGAGTGTTTGTTGTGTGGATGTGGGAGCCCAGCCCTGAGGCTGGCACACGCAGCAGCTAGACACGCTCGGGACTGGCACAGCTCCTCTAACTGCAGGGACAAAAAAAGAGCAGGAGGAGGAGGAATGGGATGGCCAGAAAATGTGCCTCTTAAAATGTCACGCACCATTTTAGCTCTCACCTTTTCCTAACATTTGTGTTGCATCACTTGAGCCACAAGGCGAAGGGAACAGAGCAAAAGAAGGGCAGTGGCCAACATCACCTCTGAATTAGGGCCCTTGTGCTTAGCAGTGCTCAAGGACACTGAAAGCTTTTTTAAAATAAAACCCAAGAGGGAATTGCTGCCAGAGTAGTGATGTTTAGACAAAATCAAATGTGCCTACAAAACACTTAACTGCAGTGAAAATGCAGACTTTATAAAGACTTAAAATTTCCCTTCATATTTAGAAAATGTATCTAAATAAAAAGATTTTTGCTTAGTTCTTTCTTGGCACATATTACAGTTAAATGATGACATATGTGATGGGAGAAAATGACCAACGTGAACTGACAGAGCTCTCTTCTGGTTCTCCTTTGAGGAAAGTGTAGGACACCATAGCAAAGTGCCATGTCAGTACCCATACTGGGACACTGCTCAGAGACAGAATAAAGCCTCTGAGATACAGAGCCTCTAACTCAACTTATTTCCTAGCCTGGCATACGTTTTTTTCCATCACAATTTCCTCCTGCTCTTTGCCTCCTACTCCAAGTTAGACTCAATGTGATAGATAATTCCAGATATTCAAAAGTGTCCCCTGGTGGGAAATCAGTGCCCCATTTTTCAGATTGGTAAAGAAAAAAAGGCAAACTATTTTCTTAGAATCATAGAATGGTTTGGGTCGGAAGGGACCTTAAAGATCATCCTGTTCTAACCCCCCTGCCATGGGCAGGGACACCCTCNATGGGGACTCCGGAGCTGGATGCAGTACTCCAGGTGGGGTCTCACCAGAGGGAAGCAGAGGGGCAGAATCACCTCCCTCAACCTGCTGATCACACGTCTTTTGATATAGCCCAGGATATGGTTGGCTTTCTAGGCTGCAAACACATGTTGCCGGGTCACGTTGAGCTTTTTGTCCACCAACACCCTCAAGTCTTTCTCCTCAGGGCTGCTCTCAATCCAGTGTATGCTCATATCTCTCTTACCTACTCTAAATCCACGTATGCACCTTTTGCATCAGCCATCCTATCACCTGCCTTCTGAGCCAGGCTACCAAAGACAAATTTAAGTTGGATGAGTAATCAATTATCTGCAAGAATGAAGTCTCAGTGGGTAATTGAACTCATCTACTCATAAGACTTAAAAAAGGAAGAAAACTAGTTTTAGATATGATGCCATGTATCAGCAATGGAGTCATAATACGTTTCGGTAGTCTCACCCTGCTCAAAGTAGGCTGACTCAACAGTTAAAATATTGTACAACATAACAGTGGCTTAAAGATTCCTACCGTAGTTTGGCTATTGGTTGTTGGAGTGTACATAGTACAGTAGATCTGTAAGTCTCCTTTGCCTCCAGCTAGAAAGTCTTGCTCTAGTTCCTTGTTTCAGATCTTTGACCATATGACTCTTTCAATAAGGCATGAAAACATCGTTCAGCTGTGAAACTTATACCAATATTATTCTGCAGGGAAAGTAGATTTGCTCAGCTGGTCTGCTGAACCACTTTTTCTTCCATAAACAATACAGACAGATAAAGTAAATATTAGGCAACGCTTCTTGAAACAATCGTAGGTTTTTTACAGTGTTTCTTTTCAGCATTGTAACAGATTGGTGTTGATTATTGCCATTCAAGCCCATTGAATTATACGTAGTCAGTGGAAACGCGGGCTCTGTTAAATTTATGCAAACTATAGTGGCTGCGGGGATGATGTACAGTGAAGCAAAATTGTCTCAAAACCGGGAGCACATCCCACTGAATGGCTTTCTAAGCATCGCCTTGCCCCATCAAGAAAAGACTGGTAGTAGGAGTTTCAAGTGGGAGTTTCCACCCTTGTTATTACTTGCATTGTAAGGGCTACACACTGAGTGTGGTAACATTGTTCAGGGAAAGATCTTCAGGAGTATAATTACTCTTTCAAATTCATATGGGTAAAGACAGGAAATGATCCTAAGAACAGAGGACCTCAAAGACCCACGAAAGCAAGGGGAATATCTCTGTTGACTTAGCTGAGAACCTACCATTAGAAGTGTCAGCTGGAGATTCATGGCAGGGACCTTCTATATTTATATGGTAACAAGTTATTCATCACTTCACACTAGTTTGATGTGCTTACACTGGAGTAGGTCTCATGTTTTTCAGAAAATCAGCAGTTTATTTAGGCACAGTTGTTTTTTAATCAACATTGCATCCAACTCTAATAGGTTTAAACAGTTTGAACAAAATAGAGATTACTGCCTTATTTTGATAAAAATGGTAGAAAGAAGATTTTGCTAATTTCAACAAACTGATATAAAATAAAAAAAGATGTCTGAGTCCAGGAAGCTCCCTGCCTTGGACAGAATGACATTTACCTGCAAGAGGGATTTATTTGCCTTCATTTTTGTATATGGCTGTCATAAACAAAACAAAAAAACAACAACAACAACAAAAACCAAAACAAAAAAAAAAAAAAAGGGAAAAAAAGAGCACAAGCAGGAGCCTGGAATGCAATTACAAAAGCTATAATGTGCTGTAGAGTATATTATATATTTCTTAAGTTCTACATGCCATTTAAAAGCACAGAGGACAAAACTAATGCTATCTTACTCGTAAAGCTTATAACAAGGGATGCTAGAAGTAGGGCACGCTAGAAGAGACATTATATACCAATCAGTCTAAGGCTGATCTAGACCTTTTGATTTAGAACAAGATCAACGACAGAAGGCATGGGCACACGCTCCTGTGCACGGCATCTTTTTATAGAGATTTGACAATAGTCAAGAATATGTTCAGACTTGTGAAGCTTTAGGATGTAGCATATGAATCAGCAATCTTGTTTTTTGGATGAACAGATAATGAATCATCACTTCTCTTCCTCTATCTGGACTTACATTGTGTTACATAAAAGGGCCACGTATACTATTTTATTTTCTGATATTATACCTGCAGGGCATTCAGAACCTGATTTTGGAGCTAGAAGCCCTGATAAGGTGTCAGTTTTAAAGCAGAGACATTCCATTGACCAACACCCTAACCTGCTTTCAACATTGCTGTGCTATGATTAGCAGAGAAGGTCTTCCTTAAATACCTTCTTCATGGGATATTCAAATACCGACTGTATGGATGATGAACCTGGCTATTATCTGGAAAAGCCAAATGTGTAATGCATGATGGCAGTAATTAAATGAATACATCATTTCTATGCTACCATATTTATACAGAACTAGAATTTATTTTCTCTCATGCTCCCTGTCTTTATGACTACCCTGAGCAAAATGCTACAAATGGAGCAACTTTCCTTTCCCTTGGGGGATGGAGAGTTCAAAACGGTTAGCATTCTGGGTTGGATGGAAACAGATTTATTAAGCTTTATTTCGTAAATATTTTACTTCCCTCCTTTACCTCCCTTGCTCCCAAAGGACAGAATCACAACTTCCTCTCCTGTAACAGCCAGCTGATATGGCCAGGCACTCGCTGGCTCAGGACAGAGCCTGCTCCTGTCCCGTCAGTAGGCTGCAAACTGCCTTTACTGGAATCCCTCTCTCTGAGCCTCTCCCGTTAGAGCTATACTGCTTTGCATACATAAATATACTGCAGAGAAATATATAGGCATATGAAAAAAGATCAGGAAGTTTAGGATGGGTTTTCCCTAACCCAGGAGAAGGACGTGACTGCCATGCCACCCATGCCGTGTGTTATTTTGTGTCCCATCTCATTCTCTGGGAAGAGATCCCTGGTAGAACTCCTTGCTAAAGGCAAAGAGAAAGGTTGTTGTTGTTTTTTTAAATGTTATGTTTCCAAGAAGTACTCTGATGAACATTTATTCCTTTAAATATTCCAATTTTGTAACAAAGAAAAAATTCCAACTACCCCTGGTTAAGAGAAGCTTTTTCCTTTTTACTACTCTGGGAATAAAAACAGAATTCCTTTTCCTCTCCAACACACTCAGTGCTTTCTCTTTCAGAGAAAAGTCCTCAAATAACTCCTCATACCCTTAAACAGCGCACTATAAACACGTCAGTGTCTCTGAGGTGAGATCCACTTTTGCAGTAGAGTGCGAGTTAGATGAAGTTAGATGCACGAGCTGTGTTTTGCTCGATGATCTCCATCCAGTTGCCTCGTTCACACAAGTGGCTAAAAAGAACTAGCCAGGAAGGATGTATGTGGGTTAGGTTAGCATCTGAGCAACCTTAAGTGGTTTGAAGCAAATTTTTGTTGGTGTGGTGTCGGAACAGCATGGTGAAAGAGCAGCTGTTATTTTTTGCATTAGATGCCTTTTTATGGGCTTCAGAAAGAAAAACTGATAGGTTGCCAGCCTGAAAGTTTAAGTGAGATGAGGTAAAGTGGTAATGAAAATCTTAGTGGCTTTTCCTAAACTAACAGGGCAATAAACCTTGGGTAGTAGGTTAAAGGAGATAAAGTGGAAGTGTGGTGAACCAGTTTAGTAGGAACCAGAAGGGATGAGAAGGTGAAATGTAGATCAAGACTATGAGAAGTCACACTACCAAAATGAATTAGAAGAAGAGATAGGAAGATGGAAACAGAAACATGTGGAAATAGAGATTTGGAAGATCTTAAGATGTAGTGTCAGAGCAAAAGCCTCCGAAGAGATTTGAAGTTGGCCTGTCCATGACAGCAAGCGAAGCAAATGGTTTTGTGTATCAGCCCTTCGGGGAAAACTCTTTTTCAGTTTTGCAGGTAAACGTGAACAGATGTCATTTGGAAATGGAGGCAGACGTTAAATCAAAAGTCCTGAAGGCCTGAGAGAAAGATTGCAATAGTCTGTTTACAGAAATGGAATATCCCTTCCACAGATGACTGAAATCATATACAAGAGAGAACGATTTCCAAAACTGCCAGATTTGGAACAAAGTGTGGTAAAAAAAGAATCCCCCAACCCATAAATAAAACGTAATTTATTGTATGCCAAAATACAGATGAGATAACTGCTGTTTCCCAAACAAACCAAACAACTCTGAGGAAATTGCACACATTTCTTTGTACAGAAGCTTTGCCACAGCAAACAAAGAAGTTCTGCTTGTGTTCTGCTGAGAGAACACCATGGATCTTGTTTAAAAACCTGAAATAAAGGCCAAGGGAAGTGATTATTCCCCTCCATGGGGCACGTGTGAGGTTGCATCTGGAGAACTGTGTCCAGGTTTGGGTCCCTCAATAAGAGAGCTTCACAGACTAACGGGGGTGAAAGCAGCGGACGGTCACCGAGATGGTTTGGGGACTGGAACGTGCTGCACAAGGCGAGGCTGAGGGAGCTGGGTTTGCTTAATGCAGAAGAAATGGCTGAGTAACGGGCTCAGAGCGCAGCCTCCCACTACTGAAAGAGGGACTAGAGAGAAGATGGAGCCAGACTTTCCCCTGAGATGTACAGCAAAAGGAAAAGAGGCAGCAGTCACGTGTTGCAGCAAAGGAATTCCAGATAGATAAACGGAAAAAATTACAAGAGTGGCTAAGCATTTGCACAGGTTGCCTAGAGGTCCTTGGAGGTATTAAAAGCTCATCTGGACAAGCAACTTGAGCAGCCAGATCTAACTTTGCAGCTAGTCCTGTTTTGAGGAGGAGACTGGATTAAATGACCTCAAAAGGTCCCTTGCAACCTCCATTATTCTATGACTGTAATTCTCCAGAGAAGCATGCAAGATTTTTCTCACTGAATAAATCCATTTGAAAGATTGCAAAACTTACTGCAAGCATTATTGCCTATGTGGAGCAAGCAGATTTTGACAGTAAACTGTCTGTGTTCTGGGAAGCAGCATCCAAGAATAACGCAAAGAATCCAGTTTATTGCAAATATGTTATTTAGGGCCACAGATCTTTCTACACTCAGGGGCCCTAACTACTTCCCCTCCCATTGCGGGATGAAACAAGACTGGTGCTGTTACAGCACTTGGGTTTAAGAGCTTCATTCTTTCCAGCAAATCTAAAAATGAAATGAATCTCTGCATGAAATAGGACCCCTGTGAAACTGAGGAAATATATAAATATACATATATGTTGTGCATCCAGAAATGATAACTGGGTCAGATCCTATGAAAGTCTGATTTTATGGCTGAAGTGATTAGAAACTAGACTAAATCTGAAAGAGAAAAGGTTCATTCATCCCTTAGACCTATGCCATAGGGGAGCTTCCCCCCTACACACATAGCAAATCCAAGAAAAACTCGACACAAATTTTAACTGTACTAATTTCTAAGCCCTGTTCTTCCCTTGTGATACACAAGACAAAAAGAACCTTGTAAGTGAAGATAAAATATAGGAATGGATGATGTGTCTTGGGTGGCAGAACAAGACAAGGAGCATTATTCATACCCTTCAAAGGTTTCTAAACACTCTGGGTGAACACATTGCAGATGTTGGCTGGGCCGCTGTCAGATACAGCGATGCTCATTCAGGACGAAGCTTTTCATTCAACTTAAGTCTTATGGGAATGGTAATCATATTGAAAAATCATGTGGCTCCTGCAAGGCTGTAAGGAATTGTTCACACGTGGATAAAGAAATCACATTTTTGCTTTAAATACTGCAAAGAACAAGAATACTTCCCACGTAGCTGATGGAAGTGCCTACTCAACCAACATTTGCTTGGTCACACAGAATTACACATAAATCCAATTGCACAAAGCAGCATTTCACTTACTGTTTTCTTTGGAAAAGACTCCTGCTCAGCAGAGGTAATTCCTCCACTTGGGCCTAGGAAAAAGAATAGAGAATAAACACTGATTAGCTACACACAGCAACGTGATTTATATTTATGAAATATTTGGCCACAGAATCTCAATGTTCAACCTTCTTGGGTGTGTGGTTAAAAAAACCCCAAACAACCCAAACAATAGAGAAAAGATATGCAGTTTCAAAAAATACTGAAATACTGCATTTCTTCCAAACATCTAGGAGGGCCTTTGCATTCTCAAAACCTGATCTGCATTCATAAGCCATATTTATACTCGTGTATAAAATATATGCATGTGTTTTGTTTCTGCACTCTTGTGAATCCTTCATTGGAAGTTCAGATTATTCCAAGAATGAATACCTACATTCATGTTCTTCCTTCTTTCAGTATTACTTTCCCTTTTTACTCTAAGTAGCAGCAATTTATAAGTAACGTGGCATTGCCTTTATTTCATCTGTTGCTTACTATGTGCAACTAAAGCAATTATACTTTTAAAAGGCTGCATTTCGCATAAAAGCTGTTTAAGGGAATCTTGCTCAAAATATCCTGAATTTAATATAATCACATTACACAAAACATCTGAGCAGCCTGAGACACATTTTCTTGCTTTTTCTGTCAGTTGTTTCAGAAAGCAATGCACTTCTCTTGCACTATGCATTTCCAAAATGATGACTCATCTACCATTGACTAATCTGTCATTAATCAGTCTTAATAAGATTAGATGTTTTAAATCAATTTCTAGCTTCTAATTCAGTCCAAAGCTTTCAGTTTCTAGGAATTTAAATACCTTAAATTTAAATGCCTTTGAATTTTACCTTACAAAGTTCCAAGACCCAGTACTGGCAAGAATTTTTGCTGTCGACTTAAAAAGAACCAGACCTAGCCCTCCTGCCAGTGCTTAAAGAATTAGGCCTACATGGTATCCTGGTGAGACTGATTATCCTTTCAGGTTCTATAAGAGAGCATAAACCCCATCCATCTTTGCACAGTTTCTCGGTGAGTTTGGCTGCATGCCCCTTGCCCGTTTCTCCAGGGGATGGGCGTGTTCTGCCAGGCAGATCTGCAAAAAGGCCGAATTTCTGCAAGCAAGCTGCAACTGGGTAGGGAATGGTTTTACTGTCCTGTCAAAGGCTGAGTTTTCTAACATTCTCTAACAATGCGATAGCTAGAAAAGTTAAACATTTCTGAAAAAAAAAATTACTATTCCCATCCCCAACTTCACGTCATTTTGTCTTTTTCAAATGCTTCATTTTATTTTTCATCTTCTTTCTTTCAAAATTTAAAGTTTATTCCAAAAGCAGCATATTCCAAACAAACATGATTGGCAGCAATTTCATCCTGAATGATATCAGCAAAAAATGCTCTTGGGGTCTCCCAAAGCATAGTAGTATCATCATGATAAAAAGTAGTTTTGTGGGCACTGGAATACTTTTTTCCAGACTTTCTGTGATTTATCTGTTAACAAGTCATCACAAGTTACTGATGTCCTCTTGGGGATAGGAACCCAAAGCCTGGAGCATGTTAGGTCTGGTTGAAACACGAGGAATGGGGTAACCAAAATTCAAAAAGTTCAAAAAAATGATTCATTCCTCATATGGACTATGACAGCGCTGAAAAAATCCCTAAAACAACAACGCAGTTTCCCACGACAAGTTTCCTTGGTATATATTTGTAACCATAAGGAATTTTCAAAGTTTACCAAAGGGCTCTGAGAAGCACGTAAAGAAAATAACCTTCTATTAAAACCACGTAAGACTTCTGCTCACTGTATTTCATTGGATAAATCACTGATTTTAAATTTCAAAGGCTCACAGGCTCAACTCTGTTTGGACTTCACTAGCCTTGCTATGTACCTGAATAATTACTATTTGCAGCTGAAAGAAGGTGGATGTTTTCTGTTTTCTAGTAACCCCAGTATTTTGCCTTTGGCCTAGCAATTGATTTTAGTCTCAAGCCCAAAATTAAATCAAAATTTTCCCTGTTAAATTGCATACTATAACTGCAGTGAGCTAGCACTGCTCTCCCACCCTGCAAACAGCAACATTTGTTCAAGGGATGCATTACTATGCAAGTGAAATGGAGATTTGTCTGTCTTTCTCTCTGGACTTCTTTTCGTATAAATGTGGTCATGACTTAACTTTGCTCTGAGGAAATGCTTGCTTATCTTTGCTTCAAAAGGCTTCAATTAAACGCCAAAGGCCATTCAACTCTTTCTATATCCTCAACTACAACATATCTGCTTTCTTCCCTCCTGGAGCTGTGGGGGAGGACAGCAGAGAAGCACAGCAACCTGAAAGTAATAAAGTCAGAGCAAACCACAAAAACCTTGTTTAATTACACAATTTCAGAACACAGACTGAAAAAAGCAGCTCTTTTATTCTATTCTGCCATAAAATGACCAGAGCCAACAAACAAATGACCAAAGCAGCCCATTGCTGCCCGATAGCTGACAGAAACGCACAATTACTCATTATCTGCTCTCAGAGCTGCTGATTGAAAAGTGTTGGTTAGTTCAGACAGGTGAAGAACAGCGAGACCTGGAGGGCCGTCTGCATATAAAAGCGTTCACTGTGGAGCTAATACCATATATTTGTCTTTGAACAGAACAGTGTGAACCCAATTGCCTGCTTGTCACCGAGCAACCTCAGTGAACTCCTTGCAAAGCGAGCCTGCGCCTTACATTGCCTCCAGATCATCTAGGCTGCAAACTTTAAAAACATACATTTGAAGTTCACTGAAACTATGGTGACAATGCTAAAACTGTATTTACTATAGCTAACTTGTTGCAATTAGCTTCTTATATTTAAAGTGCAATGTTTTCAGAAAAAGACAAAGAACTAGTCTAGGGAGTCGATTTGGCTTTCTTTGTTACAGAAGCAGTTGGAGGTACCAACTCCCTGTGACGGGGCTTAATTTTATAACCAACCCTGCCTCTTCCAGGAATATATTTCTGCCATGGCTTCCATGTGCACCTACAAATGTCAGGAAACTGATATGCCACAACGAGCTGTCAAATGCACAGTAAGACAATGATTTTTTTTCCTCTGGTGCTCCCATTTTAGCAGCCCTATTTGAAAGATAAGACAGACAGACAGATCTACATTTTAAGCTGCCAAACCAAAATAACTGGAAACCTGAGTCCTCTATAAAAAGCACAGCTAGGGAACTATCATTGACAGTGCAAACTGGTGTGCTACCTCAGATAACCCCGCTGGGTTACCTCGATGCAGAGATGTCTCCTTGGATGAGGAAAGAGTTGCTGTGGCTCTGCACAACGCGCTCTGCTTGTATTGGCAACTGGAAACGGGGACACCAGTCCACGACCATGAACGTGCTCTAGGTTACCAAGTAGGCATGAAGCTGCTGTATCCAGTCCATATTTACTGACTTGGGCAATGATCTGCCCATGAAATGCTCTGTATCTCGCTACTGGTTTTTTTGCTAAGCATATCACCTTAAATAATCTTTCACGATGTTTTGTAAGTTGGGCAAAACAGATATTTTAACACAATGAGAACAAAATGTTTTATAGTGGCAAACAGTGCAATGAGCTACCTAGTAGCAGAAATACATGTACCAAAGCCTTGAGGTGACTCCTTTTGTGCAGGCTATAAGCATGGAATAAAATAATTTCCTGGGTCTTATTTAATGCCTGCACATCAGCAGTGTGATACAGCAGCCCCAGCTCCTGCACGTGCTCCTCGATAACGCAGCAGCCCAGCTTAGCAGTGCTGGAGGGGGGGACCTGCGTGGAGAAAGATTCGAGTAGATCAGGCTCGTAAAACTTCTCAAGAGTTATTCGCTTATTTTTTACAATGGATAAATAGAGGGGATTTGGTAAGTGCCAGCCATGTGCCCAATCCTCCCTGATGCTCGTGGAGGGATGCTGGGCCCTGCTTACTGCTGCCGAGCAGGTGGCAGGGTCTCAGTATTTGTAGCCCTTCCTAAAGAGAAATAAACCTCCTGCAACTAGCAAGGCTTCCAGAGTACGGGTACTGTTTTCTAGCACTGTCCCTAGGCAAATGATAAGAAAAGCTCATCTGCCTTTGAGAGGGAGCTGGCAGTCACCAAGAGATACAAAAGTTGGAGAAGGGAAAGGAGAGGAAGAGGATGTGAGAGGCAGGGATGGGACTTGAGAAGCAGAGGACCAAAGAAGGTTGTCCTGAACACCTGGTACCAGGAAACAAAGCAGGGCTTTCCAAAACCTTGTCTGCCAGTTAGTGCTTTGGGCTTCATCTGTGCGACGCTTAGTGTCACATACTGGCACGAAAGGCAGGAACTTCAGTCACCAAGGGTCTGAGCTGAGAAACTGAAGTCTTACTGTTTTATGAATACTCTCATTATACGTACAGAGACAGCGTACTGATCTGTGTACCACGCGTCAGTCAGCAGAAGTCTTCCCTCTCTAGCCCTTTCATGACTGGTTTTTCTCTCTGCTTCCATGCAGTTTGAATACAAAATGGAGGTGTCCTTGTCACTACCCGCCATGCTGACACACTATGTCCTAACAAACTCTCACACGTAAGCAGTGGCACTTTTCATTTTCTTTTTTGCTCACAAACCAAGAACAGAAAAATAATTTGCATGAGCCAGAAAAGTCATGTATCATCTGGTCATCACTGTAAGCCCCCTTTGCTTCGTGTAGAGCACAGGACTTCCTGCTGTTCATTTGTACATGGTCTCATCTACTGGTAAAAACTACGAACTCAGAAAATCACAGGCCACAGACTCCATGTCACATAAGGTGATGGCAAGTCATCTCTTGCCCTTGGGAAAGAGCAGATGGGCCAGCAAGAAGGTGACAGTGAAACTGTCGATCCCCAGAAGCCCCACAGAGCCAGTTAGCAACCCAGAGCACAGTCTTTGAAGACCAGTGACTTGCGGATGGACCTTTTCAAGGCGACTCCCAGCCTGCAGGAGACAGCACGCTGCCACCTGCGGGCTGTCCGCTCCTCCGGCATCTGCAAGGACTTGTCAGCCTTGCAGATCCTGCACATGGGCCCTCCTGGGAGGCAGGATGCAAGCAGTGATGTGACATTGCTATGGCTAATGCTGCGGGGGCTGCGCTCTACCAATTTTTGTCCTTTTGCTGCAGAAACAGGTAATAGATACAATGCGGGAACTACAGCAGGGGCTGTCACATCCTCAGACAGAGCACAGATCACCACGTGTGGGAGGTGAAAAGCCATCAGCACCATTCAAATTACATCCAAAAGTACTTTTTCACTGAGGACAAGGACAGTTATATTACAGGATGACAGATTTCTGGCCCTGGCAACATTATCTTATGATGTAGGGCTCCAGCTCCTTTTCAACGTAGCCGACAGCCTATAATTTCAACCGGCTATTACTTTTGTTCTGCTAGGTAACACCCTTTAGTGGTGACTTGAAGAAGCCCTACTTTGACACATGAAACAATATCCACTTCACATGGAAATCCCATGTAGCAAATCCGTTTGCTTTCCGGGTGCAGGTGTTTGAACAAGCCCGCTTTGAAACTCCTGCCTGCCTTCCAGCTGCTCTGTCGAAGCCTCGTCTCCTGCCTTTCGAAGCGGGGACAAGAGGGCAAGGCAGAGCTTCGGAGCGGGCTCCTGCAGCTCCCTGCTCCCCTCTGGCCCAGCTCAGGCAGACTGACTCCCGCCAGGGACGGGTCTGCTCACCCACCCCTTTGAAACACTTGCAGGAAGACTTGAGAACCCCGAAAATAGGAAGAGTAAGCGCCCTTGGGCATACAGTAGGGCACTGAGCATTGCATCTTAAAGNGGCCGCCGGCCGCGGGAAGGGCCCGATAAAGGCGGCGGCAGCGGCGGCGCGGGGGAGGCGCGGAGCGGCCCCGAGAGCAGCAGGCGGCCGCGGTGCCCCATGCACTGCAGCAGGTAAGCGCCGCCCGACCCCGAGAGCCCGCGCGTTTGCTCTGGTTTTCTCCTTAGGTGTGCGCCTCCAGGCCCGCAGAAACTACAGCCTGCGGGGGAACAGAGCTCCCGACCTCGCACCGCTCTCCTCCCCTCCTTCGGCTGTCTAGGTCCTGCAGAAGCGTCCTTATGCTTGTGCGACGCCTGTTAATGCTGCCGGACCCGCCACATCTCTTGCTGGCAGTTCACTTTTGTCTCCTCTAGCAGCCTGCCTTTTTCAGGTTGGGGGGTTGGGATTTGGGGGTTTTTTGTTTAGGGTTTTTTTCCCCTCCCCCCTTTTTATGCTGCAAAGGCTTAGGAGCAGATACCCCGGGAGCTGGTCACAAAAGTTGCAGAGGGAGTTATTTCTGAAGCCTGAGTTCTTTTCCTATTAAAGCAAAGCAAAACTTGATTAATTGGATGCTGGTACCTCCTCATCCTACTTATTATGGCAAATACTGCCACAATAAAAAAAACCAAAGCAAACCAACCAAGGAGAAGAATTAAGAGGCCAGTGCAGATTCTGCTTTTTTTGGCAGGGCTCTGGAATACCAGTGAGAACACTGGGAAGAAGAAAGCCATTTATTTAAGTGACAAAGCAAATGCTCTGGCTTCCCATGACTCAACAAAAATCCCCATTTCCAGCAAGGACTGCATCCTTCTGAGAAGGGAGGTGCAGCAGTTGAAGCCCCTTTTTACAAATATTCAAGCTAACTGGCTTTGAAGGGGCCATGTTCTTGCATAGTAATGGGGATTTTCATCATCTGAGAGGGAAGGTTATGAATAAATCTTTACAAATAGAGCTGTAGCATTCTTACTGAATATTTGCAGTAGGCTTTCGGCATGGACTTTGGGGATTATAAAAAGATGTTTTTTAAGCCAGTTCTTGAAACATGATGCAATGAAAAAATAAAGTGTCATCCTGTCTGTCGTGTCATGTCATGTGTTCCCCCCCCACCCCCTACATTTTTTCCTCCTATTCACTCAGCAGTCAACATTAACAGTGCAAAAGAGCTCTGTTACCCAGACCTGGGTTAAGAGCTCATAGAAAATATTTCCAAAGGTGCTGTAGCATTCTTATTCATCTGAATTAACCAAAACCAGGGTGCCTAACGAATGCATGTATGGTTGTTCAGAGCCACAGCATGATGGTTCTGCATCAAGGTACATAGCCTCCAGCCTCCCATTTGATGCTCTGATGGGATAGGTGACTTGCTTAATATAGTGCTGTCTCTGCTCAGAGATGAAGCAGCTGATCCAGCTTGCTGGAATTTTAAGACCTGGCACAGAGCCTCTAAAAGGGAAGCTGAAGTAGATGAGCATTTCCACTGTAACTGGATCTGTTTTACTGGTTGCTAGAATGTTCTTCTCTGTATTTTCAAGGAAATGTGTTTAATTAGCTGTCACTAAAATCTGTTTTTCAGAGGTTCAGAAAAAAAACCTATATTTGAATTGAAAGAGTTCAGAATTAGCAAGAAATGGCTGAGTAGTCTCACCCAAGTTCCCTAGCTCGAACTGTCAATTTTAATTTAGGCTGCATTAGCTAAAGCAGTGCAAAGATGAGGCCACGAATAATTAAGACAGCAGATGAAGCAAATATGCATTCTTAAGACGCTTGTTACTTGTTAGATCAGGTAAGAATGTCCCATCTTTCTGCTTCTTTCAGAATGATACAGATCTTGGACCCGAGACCCTTACCAAGCTCCATCATGCCCGTAGATGTGGCCATGAGAATTTGCTTAGCCCATTCTCCACCGCTGAAGAGTTTTCTTAGCCCCCTTGAGGACTGTCAAAGAAACAACTTTGTGAACAGATTCAAACCTCTCAGACCATGTCTTCATGTGAAACGTGACTCCGAAGCTCAGAAGAGTGACTGGAACCACTCGGCAGCCCGAGCCAAGAAGCGAGTTGTGTTTGCGGACTCGAAGGGGCTGTCCCTGACGGCGATACACACCTTCTCTGAGTTCCAGGAGCACCCTGGGTGGGATCTTCAGTTTGACCTCTTAGGCCTTGAAAACATAACATCTGGCTTAAAGCTACACGAGGAAAAAAACTTGATTCTGGGTTTCCCTCGGCCTTCAGCTGACTACCTGGACTTCAGGAACCGCCTGCAGAAGAACATGGTCTGCCTAGAGAACTGCACCCTGCAAGAGAAGGTGCTGTCGGGCACTGTTAAAGTAAAAAACGTGAGCTTTGAAAAAAAGGTTCAAGTTCGAATTACCTTTGATACGTGGAAGACCTACATGGACGTTGAATGTGTATACATGAACAATGTTTACAGCGATTCTGAAAACGATACCTTCTCATTTACCATTGACTTGCCTCCTGCCATTTCCTCTGAAGAGAAGATAGAGTTTTGCATTTCTTACCAAAGTGGAGATCATACCTTCTGGGACAATAATGAGGGTCAGAATTACAAGATTCTCCATGCAGAGTGGAAGCCTGATGGTGTTCAGATACCATCTGCCAAGAAAGACTGTGTAGATCTTCAGACTCCAAGGAGAGGACAAGAGAGAGAGCCTGATCAACTAGGCAGTCCGAGGCTGTCCAGTGATCTCTTTCCCCAGTGGCAGAGCTTGAGTCGGATTGAAAATTCATCACCATATTGGTGATCAATACTAGTGAGGAAGTGTTCTTCCATTTGGCAACAGAACAGTGTTAGTTTTGTGGTTCACATACTATGTGATGAAACCACCTGGCAGGTTTTGTTGGCTGGCTGAACAAATCCAAACTCACTAGTCTGCGGGACTTGTTCAACTTGTTAAACCGTATTATGCTACTGAAGTTCTTAGCCAAAACTTATCCTTAGAAAGAAAGAAAACCAAGATAAAACCCATGCATATGCCACCAACTCTAGAAATAGCATGCCCGTATCTTAAGTATACGCTGCTTGCTTTCTGCTGTAGACTCTCCTGAGTCACTAGGAGAGAGACGCTTGTGAGGAAGTATGGAAGGTGACGTTATCTTAGCAAGCTGTAGTAACTGCATGTGTGAGAGTATGTGTGCGTGCACAGGGGCATTACAGGAACAGAACATCACAATGCATTTTGCACCTATTAGGAGCGCAGTAGCGATGAGGGGGTGCTGTCAGGATGGAGGCTTGCTATGACCCTCTGTGCTTGTAGCAGAGGCAGGTAGGAATGCACGGCTAGGTTTTGTGGCTTCAATACAGGTCAAGAAACTCAGAGAGGACAATGGAAAAGTGGGAGAAGGGAAGAGATAGGATATGTGTCTAACTTGGAGACATACAGTGTTCTAATTTCTTCTTTCCAAAGCTGGTCTTCTAAATCCCAGAGAAAATTCTATGGGATATAAAGGAGAATAGAGAAAATGATGCTGAGTGGAAGTGACTGCTGCTTTGGGAAGACATCTCTGTCCTCGTTGGCTTTGTGATTAATAAATGGTTTGCATTTGAGAACAAATCTAACCTTGACTTCATCAGCCCACTGACTTAGAACGCAGATGGTTACCTTCCAATGTTAAAAGAAAAACCTGCCTTTTTAAAAAAATAAAATTTAAAACCAACCTACATGCCAAAAATAGGGTTAGGTGACAAAACAGACCAAGTGATTTGTAAACTTCCTCGTCTGTAGCAGCATTAGATGATTTGACTCATCACCTGATCTAATCTTAAAGCATCTGATGGTCAAATATCCTGCTCCCTATTGCAAAGTTAGCTATGACTTTTCACAGGTGTACTGTAGGCAGGGTCCTTCATATTGAAGACAGTGAATTAGCTGCACTTTGTGAAAGCTAATTTCTCTAAAAGAGCAGGGTTGCTACTAGTTTTTTTCTAGACTGAATATATAGGCTTGCACGTAAATAGAAAAAACTTCTCTGTTTTATTGTACCTCATTTTTTGAAGATTTTTTTTTTAGACTTCAATAAACTAATGTATATTTTGTATCTGTATGCTTTTAAGTTGGCTTTCTGAGCTGTCAAACTGTAAAGGTGATCTGTGTTTCATGCAAGACTTGTGAGAAATTGTCCAATAGATACTCAGCCGTTGTGAATACTGGCACACCTTTTAGCTGTACAGAAATGGTGTTAACATCAAAATATACATCACGTTTTTGCCCATTGCTAAGAATACCCCGAGTCTGAAGCTACTCGCAATGCAGTGAGATGATAGATACTAAGGTGAAATAAGCCTCCTCCACTAATTGCACTTTTTCCCTACGTAACCCTTGCTGTTATGTGTAAACTAGCCATTTTAAGAATAAATTGTATTTTGATACACCTGGTTCTCTCTGTGTCAGCTCAGTCTTTTTTCCTCAACTGTTTTAAACAGCTTCGGTTGTGATACAAGGTACGACTAGTTCTGTGCCATGGGATGTTGCTAAAGCTGGCTGTGGTATGGTAACTCGGGTCAGCAGCTGGCATTGCCCTGAAGATGAAATCCAGGCTCCTCACTAAATGAGAGATCCTCAAAGGTATTTGCCTTATGCGTTGTATCATTTAAAAAAAACCACTCTGTATCTCAGCAAATTTAACGGGAATATTTTGGTTTGGCACATTCTGTCGGGGATCTTGCTATGCTGTGGGCGAGTCTGTCTAGCAGGAGTCTGTTCTTAATCCGATGGCCAGACATACCTGCCGAGCTATAGCATATGTGATGCTTGCATGGGTGCATTTAGACAGCCGCACTTAATGGCTTCTGGCTTACTTTCACCTGGTACTTAGCGCATTATGCTCCCTCCTGCAGCTATATTGCTGTTTGGGGTGCTGGGAGGTTGGGTTTTCTCCTCTTATACCCAGGAATCCAGCTGAACTGCCATCAGTACCAAACAACTCTCTGCAAAATAAAGTGTCTGTCTCTGAGCCAGCCATTCACTTTGGACACTGCAGAGGGGACCTACCCTTGTGGTTACTTAGAATGGAGGAAACAGTGCGTTGTTTCCCAAGGGCCCTACTCACTGCGGGGCAGAGGATTTTGGTACATCCCTGCTTCTCCTAGGTGGCAATTTAGACCAGCACAGAGTAAGCACAGGCTAGCCAGCACCAGTTGCACACCAGAAAATGTATTAAGAAATCCCATATAAAGTAACTCAGTGATGAGATGCAGTTTAGTTCAATTAGTGCACAGAAAGTCAAGGGTTTCCCAGCAAGAAGTCTAGTTTTAATTATGAAAAAGCAATTCTCAAAAGGCAAAAGACGACATGGCTCCAAGAGCATGTTTCTGACCTGGGGAATGAATTTAGAGTTTCCACATTGCAAAGCCTGCACTGGACACAGAGCCGTCCTTTCCCCAACGCCATCTAGCAACTCAAGCTCTTCCAAGTACTACACCGTGTCTTACTGTGCAGGAGCTCTTATGATATACACCACACCACCAGCTCCCTGCTCTAGAACAGTTACAAGTCTCTTCAGTTCGCTTTAAGTGGCTTGAAGGCTCCTCTGCCTCAATGCGGGACTTTGCTTCAGCAAACCAGATGTGAGGCTACTCAGTAGAGCAGAAGCCTTCTAGCATGAGGGAAAAATAGCATTTCTTATCCTCCAGCCAAGTTTTGTGGCCAGCCATCACAATTGAAAACACTGACTTGTCCTCCTCTTGACTGAGACACAAATTACTTTAAAATACCAGAAGACAGGGTCCTTCGACCAAGCTTTGACTTTAAGCCAGCTTCTTTGCAAAGATGCTTTGCAAGATCTTATTTGCCCAGTGGAGAGGCAATGCGGTGCTGCAGCGTCACTCAGCAGCTCCGGAGCCCTCCCTCAGTCGAGAGAGCAAAGGATTTCTCCTCTCCCTACCAAAGCAATGCAGTTTCACTCCTGCCTCTTTCAAAACAGAGCTTGTGTTTAACTCCACAGCTTGCATCCATCAAGAAGGTAACAGGGCCCTTGAGGAGGATGTTAGCAACGCTAAGGTATATTAATTGGGAAAAAAAATAAATAATAGTCTTAGAGTATTTATCTTCTAGTATTCATCAGAAACAGAGAAAAAGAATGTCACTCTTGGAAAACTGTCTTAGCCCAGGGGATTCAAACATGCATCTTAGATGCTGCTCTTTCAGACACATCCTATTCAAAAACTGAAGGTATAAAGCAGACGCAAGTCCTTGAAACAGAGCTTGCAAACCTATGGTGTCATCTCATTCCCTTTTCCAGGAATTCACTTTTCCAACTGCATTTAGGTTTATATTTCCACCGCTAAGGTGACAGAGTGGATGACTGGATTTGAGAGGATTCACTCTTACAGCTCTGTAGGTCTAAGGTGTCTGACTTTCAGTTATAGCCTATGGGTGGCACGGTACTTGGAAACTTTATTCTTCAAACATAAGTGTTTCAAGTTGGGTTCCTGATAACTGTACTCACTTTTGTGAAACTAGACCGAGTCTCACCATGGAAAATTAAATTTAAATTCGCTGGCGTTTCGTATTAACAAAGGTCTGTTACCCTGGAAGATCAGCATCTGAACATTTCTTGAGAACATAATTAGAATTTTCACAGGCAATCAGTGAATGTCTTTTTCTGTAATTTTATACATCTAAACAAATTACCACAATTTACATGTTAAATCTGGTAAATTAGTGGTAATATGGTAAATGTTACGGTATTTACATATACATAAAACAACTCCCATCCCCCTCAGACACTTCTGAGCTTTAAAATGAATTGTAATCAAGAACAAAATGTGTCAGTGAGGCTGAAATAAAAGAACGGAAGGCTACGCTAAATCCTCTCTTGAGAGGCCTCTCCTCCTGTTTCAAGAATCACCTGTACTTCAGCCCTTCCCGACTGGCATTTGCTTACCCTGTCCTTACAGCCCTCCTGCGACGGAGGCTCCACAAGCTTCCCAATTATTATTTCCTCCTCTTACCTTAAAAGAGGCTCCTGAGGTCTTAGCCTAATTAAAATTAAGCTCCTAATTACTTGTTTTATTCTGCATAGACAAGAAGAGGAAACTATTGCTTTCTTTTTGCAATAGCCTGTAAGTGCTTGAGAGCAAAGAACAGCTTTCCCTCCTCTCCCCGCATCCCTTCTCCAGGCTCTGCAATACTTCATTGTATGAAAAATGGATATTTCAGCTTTTCATCCTTGCTTGGAAAGGAACCTGTTAGACCTCTGGATTATCCTTAAGGCAGAAATATCACTTAGCCAGCTCTGGCAAAAGCCTTGCGGTGTGGTCCTCAACTTCACCAGTGAAAACATAGCACAGCTCAGTACCCATCCTTCGTTGCTCGACTGACTTCATCTGTCTCATACACTAAGGCCTCGGGAACGCATGTGTCACTTGGGTAGCGCTCGATAGACTGTCTGTGAAGCTTATGACAGCCAGGCAGATTGAATCAGTGATGCGTTTCACTGAACAATTTATTCTAAGGATGGCATTTCCTCCATTAAAAATACTCATCTTTTTCCTGCTCCACCTCCCTGTGTTGCAAACTGCTTCTAACACTCCAGCTTTTGTTTATCTCCTCTCTGGACTAGTCATTAAGTTGGTCAGCTTCCATTTCTTCCATGTGAAGAACAGTGTTTTCTGCTTCAGTGACAAAATTCATGCAAGCTTGATGGAATTTGTGCAGAAAAGGCAGACTGACTTCTGTTTTTGCAGTGTTCACTGCAGGTGGCCCAGCGTTGATCTTGGTAAGTGCATCTTTCAAACAGTAAGTTAGAAAATACCAGGGGCAATTCTGGCGAGGCAAAGCATCAACACAGCACCGTAGGTCTGCGCAGTTGCTGATAATTTTGTAAGACGCCCTGGGCATTGCAGGGCACCGAAAGTACAGCAGTCGTGTACAGGCGGTACGTCCTCAGCTGCCTTCGAGCACAGGGGAAAACAATAAGGCTGCTCAACAGCTAAAGACTGGGCTTTCTCACAGGGGTGACTGTCAGTAAGATTACGGTTACAACAAGTTAGCAACCAGAACTGATTCAGGGCAAAGGAATATGTATCGAACAAGCAAGCAAACAAAATATACCAGAAACTGGAAGTCTGCAAGAGAAGAAATTGGTCTACAGTTTACTATACTGTAAAAGAAATAAATGGGGAAGAATGAAATAAACAAGATTTGCTTCAGATGTGTTATTGGGGAAATACCTCTGCTATCTCTTCGTATTTCAGGTCATTGTAGTATTTTATATGCTTTTGGACTTGCAGCATCTTGCACTTTGCTTTTAGAAACAACATTAAAGTGGCTGCTGCTACACACTTGACACGGCGGCAGTGGGACCGATATGGCAATGCCCCTCTCTTGCCGAAACAGTAAAACAAAACAAAAAGCTTCACCCAGCACAACTCCTGCCCTAAGCGGCCCCCTCTAGCCCCAGTCACTCACACACAGGAAGTGAAATCTGGGAAACTAATGTCAAAGGCAAATGTCTGATTTTCTTTTTTTTTTTTTTAAATAATGTGTCTTACTGATACTCCTTTGAGCAAAAATACCATTTTAACAGACAAATTCATAGTATGCGGCAAGTATCATTAAATGAAATCAGAGAAAGCTCAGGGTGAGGTGGTTTTGTGTATGTGTGCTTTTGTGTTTGGTTGGGTTTTTCTGTTTGTTTTTTTAAAAGACTTCTTTGCAAGGTTTTGCTTTTGTCTCCTGCCTTCCCACTCACAATCTCCCTCCAGTTTCCCATGCCTGGAGCTAATTCAACATCTAACCAGGAGACAGATAGGTTCTGAAAGCATCCAGCTGCCTTGCTTTAACCAACAGTTACAATAGAATTTGTAGAGATTTACACTCCACCCCCCAATATAAAATGCCAAACAAACCAAAAAACAAACAAGCAAAAACCCCTAGTTCTAGTCCTCAATTTAGAGCTAATTACATACTGCAGGTCCACCAGGTCAGGTCAAGAATATTATGGTACAGCACAGACCTCTTTTACTTGGCTCTGAGCAGCACAGCAAATCCACCGACCCCAGGCAAACAGCTCCCCCCAGAAACTCGGAATACGGCCAAAGCCATTACTGCTCTCCCCTCCGCTACCCATAAAAAGCTCAGGCCACACTCCGGTACAGCACAGAAACACACAGGAGCTGCAGAGCTGGATGAGTACGGTTAAAGATGGTTTTGTGTTCAGGTGACAATCATATGTCGAATATTGATACCTTTCAAACTCTCCATCTAGCAGAGGTGAGTGATGGAAGAGCTCCTAGCATTTTCTGCTTCACTTTGTCGTTCCCTTGGAGGAGCCCCCCTCCCTTTTGCATCCAAAGGTGCACGGTCGAGGCCAGCACACTCTCTGTAGCTACCACCTCAGCGGCTGCTCCAGAAAAAGCATTTACCTTTGCTCTGCAGAGGGAAGTCAGGAAACGTTGACTTACGAGCCATTCTCCCCAGCCCTAGAGCTTCTTTTTTCTATTGATCTTCCTTTTCTTACCTGGTCCAATCTTCCAAAAGACCACAGGCATCTGAATTGCTGGACAGTATCACTTTCAGAGGTCTGCCATCATCTCTAGCCAGGAAGGACACCAGGGCAGGATACAGTCCCAGTACACACACAGGAACAGTCTGCTGGTGGAAAGGGACAACTGAGATGGGAAATGTTAGGACCACTCACAGGTCCTCAGGACAAGAGCTAAGACCCACCACCCCCAGTAGGAGATGGAAGTGATGCTTCAGGGGTAGGTGCCACTGCTGAAGTAAATCTTCTGCAGGCCTGACGTCAGCCTGGAGGTGAGTGGTGGGTTAGTGCTGAGTGCTGCATTAGCAGCAGCTGAGAAAATGGGAGTAGCAGATGCTGAGTGTATGGCACACATGGTGGTTATTTGCTAAATAACTGAATGACATTCATTCTCCTCCAAATCTAACCTTTACCATGCTGGAGAAAAAGGGGGATTTCACAGGCCCCTGTCTCAGCATCCTAGTTGTACTGGGACCAGTTGCCTAACTTTTTTACATTGGCTCATGTGACAGCATAAGGTCAAGGCATCGCTGAAAAAATACCTGGGCCTTATGCTGAACGCAGTGCCGACCTCTCTAGGGTAACAGAGAAATGGTGCGGGTACGAGGTGTTTCTACTCAGCTGGAAGAGAGCGCGATGGCCAGTACACCCTGTGATGACTATGAGTGAAGGCTCTGCTCCTCTATGTCAAAATCCACGAGCAGCTGAACACTGAAGAACTCGACTCTCATATTCATTCTAGCTAGTAATTAGAAAAACATAGTGTTTTGACATTTTCAGTGGACTGCAAATGTCCAATATTATGCTCTTATTCTCAAGACTGGTTGCATAAATAACATTGCATTTTATTCTATCCAATGAAAAGTATACAGCTTCTGAAGTATGAAATGTACCTTCTGGGCAAGTGCAGGCGGTGCAAGGTGACATGCAGTCGTAGCCTCAAGCAGCTGGCTGACAGTGGAGGTTGCGCTGGATTTCTTGTCGTGCTGCAGTCGCTATTCAGAGAGGGGAAAAAAGAGAGCTGGAGTCCGTTTCTGAGATCACATCTCGCTAGCTAGTTATTAGAGCTCACATCTTGCTCCTGCCAGCTCCAGGAGGTTGCTCGGGGCATACGCTTGAGCTGAGTTCAGGGTCAGGGTGGATGCGGAGCAGTTTGCCCCGGCAGGCAGAGTCTTTCTTGTCTCTTGTGGTAATATGGGAAAGAATTACTTTCTGTCGCTGTGGCAGCGACAGGGAAAGAGAGGCCTATGCAGTTATTTTAAATAATCAGTCAACTTCCCTGGGCTAAAGGCTCCTTAGGGAAGGCAAAATTTTATCCTTCGGGATCTACGGTTCACAGGTATGTACTAATGCCTTCCTCAGCCACTGGTGAACATATAGCAGCAATGCCATTACAAGGCGCAATTAGGCAGAGACATATATTTATAGTTAATTATTATGTTAGGGCAGCAAGAGCAGAGCAGAATGAATTCCAAATGCAAAATACTGCTCCCCTCCTTCCGTTTCCGTATGGATTATATTAGCCCCTCTGGCGTTTGCTTATCCCTCTTGGGAGCCTTTCCAAAGCTCAGCTCTGGGATTTAAAGCCTGGCATTGCTGGCGTGCAGAATTAAAAATGTAAGGCATATTTGCCACCTTCTGTTTTTAGATTAGCAACAGAGAAAATAGTCCTTGGCCTGCAGGTAAAGTCGGGATGGCCCGAGGGACGCGGCTGCAGTGGGAGCAGAGGTGGGAGAGGAGAGCCCGTCGCCGGCAGCCCGGAGGGAGGGAGGGAGGGAACAGTCCCTCTGGAGCTACAGCAGCACCCGGAGGAGCGGGAAGCTGGGGATAAAAGCTCTGTCAAATGCTCATTGCTGTATGTTACCTGGCACAGAAACCTGCTGAAGTGTTGTTTCAGGAGACAAGAGGAGAATGTTTTTGTCTATAGCCCTTTGGCCGGGAAAAGGACTGCGTTAGAGCTTAATTGATACCTGCAGTTGTTAGCAGTCAGAGTGGTTTGAAAAAAGATAGTAAAAAACCTGATTTTCACTGGATGGTCCTGATGTACAAAACTAGAAGTCTTTAATTAAAACAATAAAGAGAATGGGAAATGCATTTTCTCCACTCTTAATGGCACATTATTAACAGCTCTAGCATTTGCGTTCTGAAGTGGCCTACAGACATTTTCCAGACACCATTCTACCTGTTTTTCAATTCGTCTTGTTTACTGAGTATTTTCTAAACCCTCAAGGCATAGCTATTAAAGCAGTACTTAGAAAAATGGTCTCTCATAACACTTTTGAAGGATCTTCTCAGACAGCAGGGTTACCACTGCACCAGCATGACTAGAAACCAGAATAAATTCCTCATATTTTAACTTTATTTTTATACTTTTCTTTTGGTAAATAGAGCAGTGTAATTCATAGGCACATAAACTGTGATTAAGGTGCCACAGGGACATTTGCCACAGGTTTAAAATAATCTTGAGACAGTGGTGGGCTTTTTTTTTTTTCATCCACAGTTTCATTTTTTGTTAGAGCAACTTTCTTGCCTTTCCTGCTCTGAGTCACCAGCTTGTGCAGAACAGCATGGAAGCCCCTGCAGTATTTTATGTAAGGGTTTATTTGTGCGCCTCTATAGAGACAAACCTGCACAGTTGGTTGTAATGTATTTTTTCCAATTGATTTTAAATCCTGGCCTCCTGCAACTCATCTTTGATGTTACTATGAGTTTGCTGGTTTTGTGACTACAGGACAGACTTGGTTTGATGTCGCTGGTGAGAGAGAAGTATCTGTAAGCAATTCCTCTTGAACTAACGCCAGTCCTGCCAGAGTGACTTTGGCCTATTATCTTCAAGCATCTTTTGTTCTCCAAAGGGCATTCCTATTCAACACCGCGAGCCCTCAGGGTTTCCTGGACAGCGTGGATTTCCCTTCACATAATGGTGCAAATTAAGTGTCTCCATCCTTCAACAAATCTGGGACGTGTGTGACTGCCTCTCAAACTGGCAAGCAGCACAGATGTGAAAAAGGACGGAACGTGGACTGGAGTCCCTGGGTATTTTCCATCATCCGGTCCTTAATGGTTGCCACTAGCTCCTCGCTTCCCACGCTGGCTGCCAAGCCGAGCCCGGCCAGCTCCAGCCCCGGGGCTGAGGGGCTGGCTGGGTCAGTGAGGGCTGCAGCTCGGTGCTGCTAAAGGAAATATCCTTCTGCTCCAAGGAGACACTGAAATAGTGGTTCTGCCAGCATCTGCTTCCTCTTAAACATCTATTTTACTCCTACATTTGACAGATGGACCAGTGATGGGGAGATGAGTGCTGAGAGCCTCTGGGTAATTTCACCGATTTGGAAACATAACTGGGAAATACACGGGTTTTTATCCCTCACTATTTTCACAGGGGTTTTACTCCTTTCATTCAGCAAAGGCCAGGACTACAAATCAAATTTGAATTTCATTTAGCAAGGAGTGGCATAGAAGATGGAGACGTGAAGGTTTGGCTGATCTAAACCATTTCACCCCTTTTCATGTTTTTGCAGGCCTGCTGAATATTTCAAATATAATTTACAAATATGTTCTCAGTGCAGAGACTGCTTCTGGAATAGGAGGAGCTACTTTTTATTTGCAGTGGGATTTCCAACCCCACTACAAACAGGCTGCAAATAGTTAAGATTTGTCTTGGACAGCCCTCGCTTTCCTTGGTCAGGCGACACAGTAATTCTGCCATCGTGCTTACCTCCTTTCTTGGGCTCCGTGCAATTTTTCCTCTCATGAATCCTCAATTCCCAAACTTGCAGTGCAGCTATTCTCACCTTATGTCCTGCCTGAAATTCACAGGCTGTACGTGCTAGTGTGAGTCAGCAGTAATTACACTTCATCTTTGGGAAAGGCAGTGGTGAAGGAGTTGAAGGTGATTCAGCAGAACACTTTATTAGCAATATCACACTGAAAATCATCACACCTGAGTCATCAGGTCCGAGCTTCACAATCACAGGCGATCGTGTAATAGATGGTTATCCTACAGCCTTCTGTAGTAGCCTGAAATACGCTATCCCATTGCACTTACAGACTGCAAATTAAAGCACTACGGAAGGGCAGGGATGGTGCTTAAGCGCTATGAGCAATTTTGCATTTGTCTACCCTGTCAAAAGTTCTTCTCTCGATTCCCACAAAGCAGCGCTGTAGTTAGAAATCAGTTTATTCTGATGAGTCAGTGCTCATAGTATTATCCTGGCACAGTTGAAGCACTAGCAATTAAGCCTTATTCTCCAGTTGTTCTGCCTTTTTAATCACTGCCAGTTCTCATGTGTTTCTGGCTTATTGCTTGCTCTGAAGGAGCTGGAGGCAGATGGCCGATCAGGTATCGCAGAGACATGCCATGCTGATGCCAGTCTAACTGCAGAGTTAAAACCTACTGTCTGAACAAAAAAAGATTGGATTTATATAATGAATCCACCATGGGGTTACGTTGCAGCATCCATTAAAAGAAGAGCCAAACAGCACCGCCTACCAATGTCATAAAAGGAACCAGCAGTTAATCGTGTGATTGGCTTGGTTAATGTTTGTTATAAATTACAGTAATTAGCAATGTAAACTAAAGTCAAAGGCATTTCCTCAAAAATTTAACTATTCTTAACCTCTTTTTAAAACTGTACTGCCGGGGGCAGCTATTTATGGGGCCGAGGGTGAACCGTCACCGGACTGAGCCGCACGGAGTAGACTGTTCTGCAGGAGGTGTAAGTCCGCAGTCCTCCTCAGGACACTGACCCTGGCTGTCGATAGCTTCCCTTTCTGGTCTACCTTTCCAAACAAAGCCTACTAATTATGTGATGGTTTGTACGAGATGAATCAGTAAAGGGTCAGCATGAGACCAAGAAACTCCCAGTTTGTGGCTTAAGGAATGCAATGCTTAACTTCTTTTGCCTATAAGTATTTTACAGCAATGACATGCTGTCCTCTCAGTGCTTTATAAGGCCAGGTGGATAATCTTTCCTTATCTTCTAAATATGTTTTGTGTAATACCCTGAACAGCATTTACAGCTGCTAAGAAAGATGGTATTTTTATGGATGTTCTAATTTTACAAAATCGCATTTCATTATTTGTTGACTTAATATAAAGATGTTACATTCTGAAAATATTTTCCTTAAGGCTGACAATGTTTTGAAAGCATGTCAGCACGAGAGTCCTGGGTTTTTAATATAAGCAGAAGAGACTATTTGAATGCCAAGTAGGGAAAGAGTGCTGTGGCTGTGCAGGGGAAGTCACATCCGAGAGCGGACATGAAGGCTCCTGATCATGGAACAACTTTTCCCCAAGTTCAGAATTGAGACTGCTTGTGCTCTTCCTAAGGGGAAAGAAGGCATTTCAAAAATATCTCCGTAAAAGCTACATGGTTATAGAAACTGTTCAAGTTAGCCAATATGAAAGTTTGTGTCAAGCCTTGCTCCTCTCAATAACTTATTTTGCACTTTACTTAATTGTATTTTAAAAGTTTCACTGAATTCAGTCCTGCCAACTGCTGCCGTGCTTTCCCCACCCCCCCTGCTTTTGACTCCTTTCCTAAAAGTCTGAATTAAAACCTACCTATCTCCTTTCATGGTTCCCATTTCTGCTAAATAAAAGAATCAGAAAGAGGCCTATAAAGACAGCAGAGATACACCAAGATTAAATGGAAATGGGATTTTGGGAGCCTGGCCGTGAGAACTCCACCTTTTCCTGCTTCTTTGCCTCTCAAAGGCTGAACTGCAAATGGTGAAGACCTCAAGGTGTCCTTCTCCAAGCACACAGAGTTACTGGGTTTTCTGCTTGGCACACTTCCTTCCTCCAAGAGTCTGGTAAAGCTGCAGGCGTCACATACTGGAAGAAGCATCCACAGTGCACGACCCTAATCAGTGCCTTCATCCCCAGGTCTTTGTTAGCCCTTCACTGAGGCCACGTAGGAAGGTGAATAATTCGGATGACAAATTTGCCAGGTGGAGCACATGCTGTGGGAGCTCTTGCAGCCACTGGTGTCTTAGACCCTCCTTTCTGTGCTGATTATTGTGACCTATCTCCACCCCAATAGAGGACATCCAACTTTATTTCCTTTCACATCTGAGAAAAGAAAAAATAATTTTTTTTAGGAGAGCGTCCTGCCCGTGAGCCAATGTTCTCTCAGGCTCTGAGAGGAAATGCTTGGAAACATCTTTTTTAAGGTTCCACTGTGCACCATAGACATAAAGCTTCCTTGTATGTAATAAAAACCTGGATATATCTTAACAGCCTACTGTTTAAAGTATTCACCTGGCTTGCCTTGCCCTACAAACACTTAAATATTTTCAAATTGCCATTGGATAAAATGCACAAGCAATTCCTGAAGCCATCCAGAGGGGTAACGTATTCCTCCAAGCACCTGCGATAGAAATGAGTTGGAAGTAAGCACTCAGTTGTTGGGCGTTCTCACAACTGAGGTACCTTTGGGCACGCGGTCCCAGAACTCTAGGCAATTGGGAAAGAATAAGGATGGAAACTGAAGCCGCCGTACATTGCATCTGCCTGGGGGCTCAAGCAGCAGCTAAATGGAGTTAGGGGAGCAGAAGGATTTAGATGCCAAAGTTCCTTTCCTCATCCAGACCTCAGTGCAATGAAACCTCCCCTGCATTTCAACAAAAAGTCTGTCATCTGACCTCTGGTCCTCCCTTCACTTTCAAAAGAAAGGTAGATGCATAATGAGATTACCATATGCCCCGATAATACCTGAAGTAGCAGCTAAAGAGATAAAGGGGATTCGTGGATAACTTGTATGTACTCAGAGAGAATTGCTTTTCATGGAGAAAATGGCAGAATCCCTCTCTGAAATGTATACAGTATTTGCATTTTCCAGCAAAAAATACAGCTAACTTCTTTACACGGTTTTACAGTGTACTTAAAGAGTTCTTCAATGTGAAAAGTTATGTTTTTTCCAAGTCTTTATAGATTTATTGTGCATTTAAAAATGGCTAGAGATACAGTCTGCACAAACATTTGTCCAAACTCTGCTAAATAAAAACCTTGTCATAAACATAGTTGAGACACCACAAAGTATTTTCCCTAATAAGAAATAAAGCATAGTCATGCGTGATTCGGATTTCAGTGATGCTGATGTAGCAAAATACGTATTCATAAATTCACTTTACCAGACAGTACCAGGACACAAGTACCACGTTTCCAAGGAGATCCCACAACAGATCCCATATTAACCAATGTTCCAGCTTCATTTTCAATGAGCAGGGTTTTCTTTTTAATTTAAAAATGGGACATCATCTGAAAGGTACGTACACTTACGCGAGCTGTGGATTAATCAGGCTCTGCCTTCAGCTGATGCCTCTATTATGGAGCTCATAACAGATAATGTTTTATGCTCACCTCAGGCACAGCTTCGCCTACTTTCAGTTAAAGCTCTTCCTCTTCTCTTTAGAGAGCTGATGGCAAAGGTGAACACACTGGGTATGTTCTTACAGCTTCATTTACATATGTTTCACATCATGAGCCTTTTGCTTTATCTAGGTTATCTCACCTCATCCTTACCCTGGATAATTAAGCAGTGAGCATACAGCAGAATCGGGTAACGAAGAAGAAATTATATCTTGGGCAGAGGATTGTACTCCAGAGAGCTTCCCAGGGATTTTCAGGGAGGCTGACGGGAGCTAAAAGTGCACCAGCACCACCAGTCCCAGTGAAGGACTCCTTGGCGAGGCGAGGAGCTGCTCTCGTCAGCCGCAGCGCCGGTGCTCCAAAGTTACGGGGAGTCGGTGCACAGAGCACTTCGGCCACGTTTCTGACTGTCCCGCTTGTCCTCCAGACCTTTCCTAAGTCACAGCCTTACCGTGGGACTACGGGGGCAAGGCAGATGGGCAGGCTGTAGGGTGCTGTGGTCATACGAGGCTTCATGGAGGAGGGAAGGGGTATGTGGATCCTCCGCCAGGCCCCTTTATAGCTCAAAAACTACCAAGTCCTCAAAATATGGAGGGTTAGGTTGTGGGTTTAAAAGCACAGAGATGAAGAGCATGAGAAGAAATAACAATTTTAACTTCTTGCAGGCTCAGAAGACAGATGCGTTTCTAGCATTTAAATCTTTGGGAAATGAAGGGTATGAGGCTGCGCACTCTGCCCTTCTTACTCCATGCACTTCTGGGATCTAGTCGTCATATCATAGCTCTCAGAACTGCTAAACAAGCCTTTACAGAAGAAAACCCAACAAACCCAAAGCCAACCAACCAAAAAAACCCCCACAATTTAAGAGCAACGAGCCTTTAAAAATAAACAAAAAATAAAAATAAATAAATACATAAAAAAGAAGGCAATTTAAGAGCCAAGGAGAAATGCCAGAAGTGTCAGTGGTAGGCATCCTTCCCTACCTCCTGCCCACCAGCCGTGCTCAGTGGGAGATTGTCCTTGCTGGAGCTGCATTAAAACCACTCTGTTCTGGGCTTGATTTTCACGAGGAGAAGGATCCCACATGGCCACGTCAGAGCTTGACCCCAAGCTCACATTCCTCCTGCCAGAAGGCACTCTTTAATGCTCAATACAACAACTTGATTTCAACCTGCAAACCACAGACAGGCCAGGATCCTCTCAGGAAAAAAAAGGAAAGCCTAATTTTTACTCGTGAAGTCCCAAGTTCTCCGTGTTCCTTGGGACAACGCTGCTTAGAGGACCTCAGACAGAGGACAGAGCTGGCACCGACACTCTAGGCTGTAACCTTTCTTCCCAGCTGTCCATCTAAGCTGTCCATCCTACATACTCACCTCACCAACCTGAGTTAGGATTGCACACCTGACGTGCAAGGACTGTCAGTTATAAGGATTTGATCTGGGAATAAGTAGAAGTCACAGCTGAAAAGCTTTCCAAAGCTTTGTTGCCAAGGATGGCAACACATAAAAGGGGTTAGCAAGTTTCCTTGAAAAGCAGAATTAATTTTGAAATCCACTGTAGACAGTGTGCAAGCCCTGGTTCTCCCTTATGCTCCCCCCTCCCTTTCAGAAAATTACTCCTATATATTCCTAAGCTTAGCGCACGCAAGCCCACCTACCCATCCTTTGAACCTCAGATGACTTTGTGTGTGTTCTCTAGGGTTTTTTTTCTTTCATGTGAAGGCCAAGTGCTATGCTATAAGAAACACTCATCCTCTCTAGAGAAAAGCAGGAAAGAGCCAGTGAGACAGCAGCATTCAGGGAAGTACTTTTGGAGGGCCCTGTGCTAGCCTCATTGTTTCTTGCGAAACATCTCTCTGGGTAGTTTTCTGGAGATTTCATTATTCCACCCAGTGACTTGAATTTATCCCATACAAACTAGATATATTTAGAAAAAGTTGCAATCAAAATCACGTGATGCCATCATTGATTTATGCAGAGAGCAGCAACAAGTAAGCAATGAAGTTAAAAAGTATTAAGAGAGGTCTAGCAGATGGGCAAAGCACCAAAATAAACATTCTGATAAAAACACAGATTCAGCAAACTACCAAACCCAACGTGTTCTTGGGAGTTTGGCTTTATTTGGGTTAACTAAGTAAATTTGCTAAGAATGTTGTTAAACTATTATAATACTAAGGCACAGAACACGACCAAGGACAGTTCAACATAATCTGGACATCAGAATATCAGGATATCAGAGAGAAAATGCAGATCTTATTGTAGTTCATTTACGCTTTGCTCCCATCACGCAAGCTTAAAAATCCTTCCAGAAGAGCTGCCCTTTCCCACAGTCTGCGTCACTAAACGGAGATGCAGCAATGGTATTTGTGCCCCCCGAGCCCTCAGCTGCTGCTCCTCACATAGTGGCTTCGCATTTTATATTGAATTGCTTTCATTTCAGGAAACTGGGCTCAAACTTGGGAAAAAAGTACAGAAATGCAAGTGTATAAAATACTGTGCCGTCTTAATGGGACACGGCAACTTGGCAAATTACTTCTCATTAGCAAGGTTTTTGGTCAACGTGGTTCCTGTTTTCTGCTGCAAGATAGGAAATGTTAGGTAAATGATACTTTTGTTTTGGGGAATGTGGCCTCATTATAACTGTGGAATCCAGTGCCATTACCGCTGGTGGCTTGGGTGCAGATTCTGAAAATCGGCTGCTCCCTTATTTCCCATAGCCCAGCTTTGAACCTGCTCAGAGAAGAACCCCTCCTTTTGATCAGAAAAAGACAGTTGCAGGCTCTACTCTGTGATAATAAAAATGATTTTAAGTGTGTAACACTGACGCACAATCCATTGCGACCTGCAAAGGAAATAGGATTTTCAACAGCACGGTTTGCTGGTATATACAGCCTGTGTACAGAACTAACATTTAATTATATCTTTTTAGGTTAAGAACATCTCAAAATAACCTCTGACTGCACTTACAACCCATGGATGGCAGATGTATTTCCAGAGATAATCATCTGTTCTAGGCAGAAAATGAGACTTACGTGGCCAGAGACCAAGATCAAATTTTAAAAACACTTTTAGAGAACTCATTTCTAGTAGATGGTTTCTCAAAAGCTCTAAGTCAATCCAAGTGCAAGGTGCCACCAAAACCTTTATCCTGCCCTCCTCCTCCACCTGTATGTGTCCTCCCTTCTCTTGGGCCTGTGTGACCAGATGTGGCCAAAGCAGGACACTCATCCAGCTGCAAAACAGACTCATTCTTTGCTGGGTTTGTTTTCAGCAGTCCAGGTTGGGCTAATCCCAAACCCACAGCCTTAGTTACAAAAGTGCTCTCCAACTATGTGCAGGTCAAATACTTTTTTAGTGCTGTAGGAAAATAATGGGGTTTATATTGCAGCAGCAGCTCCAGAGGATGGGAGCCCAGCGTGCACGGTCCCCGTTGCCTACAGCTTGCAGCCCAACGCCCTGCGTCTGCTGCCGGACTCTCGCTCTTGTGCAGAAACCCTTTGCACGAGTGGGAGCGGGGCTGAAAGGACCTGTCTATACGCTTCCAGCTATAACGTCTGCGCCTGAGCAAACTTTCCAGCATTAGGACTCAGGATGAATAGACATTTGTGAAAAAATATATGGCGGGTAACTCTTATGAATAACTTTAATCAGAAATAAAAGGTGAATGGTGTACAAATGGGGAAACTTCTGTCACAGGAGACTGTATAGTGGTTTTCTCAAATATATGTTTGTTGGATATGGCTGTCTCAGTCTATCAAATCAATATTTTCTAAATTAAGAGGGATTTATATAAACAGAGGGTAGTCTCTAAGGTGCTGTTTATGGTCCTTCAGGTATAAATATTTATGATCATGCTAAATTTAGTGATTTTTTTCTGAAGTGTGCTGCTGTTTAATATAGCTTATGACAGTTTCTATGGTTAACATGCAGTTTTGGTTTTTAAGAGAGAAACAAAGGCAATATAGAAACCTGCTGTGAACAGTGCTACAATGGTGGCTAATCAATGGAGATTTGTTCTCGTTTAATACTGAGCCTGCTTCTTGAGTGCAGTCTGTTTGCATTCAACCATAACTAGGAAGACCTGATCTTGGATATGGTAAGCGCTCCAAAATGCTTGGAGAAACAATAAACTTCCACATGACATATTCTGAAGAGCTGCTGTTATGGCATAATTGTGTATGAAAATGCAGACAAATAAACTAAATAATACACTTACTTGGAAGCAGTTTTCCTGCATGGAGCCCTCTTTAGGCTGAGTGATCAGCTTCATAACTGTGTGTTGAAAAAAAAAAATAAATCTTAAAGTTAATCATTCTGTGATGTGATAGTTATAACTGGGCTGTCCTGAGATGGCTCTTAACATTGTTTAGGACTGGGCTTAATGTTAAGAGGAGTGCCGGCAGGGCTGGTGCTTCTGCAGCTGCAAATGTTGGGATTTTCCCTGGTTCTAGCAGTCCAGGGTCCTGGCATGAGCATTACGGGGGTAAAACAAAGCAGATACTCCATTCCCCTCAGAATTAAAAGGTTTCCATGTTAGTATGCCCACAGAATATACTCCAGCACACACTCCCTTGACACAGGCTCTTTCCTTCCAGCTGTATGTACTACACTTTGCTTCTCAGGTCTTTTCTATGACCATGTAGTGCAAAAGGAACGGTAGCAGCTCTCTTAACAGGGTGAAGAGGGACACAGGCTTTCTCTGAAGGAGTTTGAAAGACGGAGTTCATTTTGCATCTCTCTCTGCTTTAGCATCTCTCTGCGCTGTGCAATTCTGGATTTTTCTGAACTTTCTTTCTGGATAGCAGTCCGCACTGTACAGCAAGCTGTAGGCTGGCTGAAATAATTGTCTGTCCTTAATAACTGCTCAGGTCAGAACATTTAAAAGCACCATAGTTTGTTTTCTTTCTAGTCTGTTTTTAAATGCCTTGGTAAAAACGCACTTCAAATACTCCAACATCAACAGCTTATATGTACTTAGACACAAATCTAAACGTACACCTAAATCTCTGTCAAAAGCCAGAAGTATGGACTTTGCTGCCATATGTACATGGCACTTGCAGACTGTACAATTCAGCACTTGTGTGGTAAAACTCTGTTGAAATTTCACCTGTCTCTTCTATTCAATAGTGTCACCGATGTGTAAATACACCATTTTCAGGCTCACAGGTTTCACTATTTCGTTTCACTAAGCTGGCCCTTCTTTATTCGCTGGTTATTAACTATACATTCATAAAGCCCTCTAGAATGATTTGAAAGGATACATAACTCCTGTCAAGTTGTGGTGGACAGGATGCTTCCAGGTAACATTATAGCATGGTAGTTTCTACTGCCAAGAAGTGGACAGCCACATCTCCAATGTGCTGAGAAGCAGCTGTTACCATTGACTGAACGGTCCTGGGTTAGGGTTTCAGTGTGCTGCAATAGAGAACATACCTTGAGCTAATGTTCAGCCATGGCTGGAGCCCCTGGTTGTTAAGAAGTAATACAGAATTGCTAAAATTAGATGTGCAAATTTTTTTCTTGTCTTTCAGCCTGGTGGATTTTCTTTTTTCCAAAAATAAATTACTGTTGGCATTTTCATTCTTACCTTCATCACATCAGCAATGGAAAAGCAGCTATCGTTCATAACTTTGCTTGAAATTTTACTGGTGGCACGTGCAATCGGTTTTCACAAGTCCATTTCTTAGTACTTTTCTCATTATTGGTGAACAAATTTTGCTCCAGGAGGTTTGGAAAAACTGACAAATGCTTGCCAAACTGTCTGTAACAAAAAGACGATGAAATGAGTTGTGAGTTTTGCTGGAGTCATGAGAAAAGTTTATCTTTAATTACAGTTCAAACATTGTAAATCAAATTCTTTGACTATAAGTAAAGCACCTCACAGCTCCCCAGTCTGATCTCAGCAACTGACCATCTCTCTCAAAGCCAAATGAATCACACGTGCTTCAGGCAATTGAAATTCATCTTGGGCCATTTTCTGCTGATAGCAATTACCAGATCATATGGAGAAATTTGCTGAGTGTATGGAACCTCAGCTATAAAATTAATTCCTGCTCCCATTACCTTGTATTCTCTTTGCAGCTGCTGGATCTAGTCCAGAGTTTTTTATCCATGTGTGCTGCTGCAATACCATGCTGGTCTGACTCTGGCCAGAAAGAACATTGCATTCTGCTCCCTTCCTCCTCTGGCAGACACTGTGTGTGCACAGCTCACTCAGCCCACCCTTTGCTAACCTGCTGGTTTTTTCATGCTGCCTTTCCCCTTCCTTGCCTTCCTTTTTACAGCTCTTTCTCCTTTTAATGACATTTGTACCATTTTCAAGTGTTTGTGTTTATACTCATCTTCATCTCTTTTCCCTCTGATCCCTTGCAGCTCTTCTTTTTGCCACAAGCTGCATTTCCAGCGTTTCGCTCCCTTTGCATGTTAGTAAGTCCTGTCAAGACTTGCTGTTGCTCCTGCACAGCTCCCTCTCCAAAGGCTCCTTGTTATTATGTGGATATTAGTCAGCCCTGGAGAGAAGGGCTGCATTGTGCTGTGGGTAAGGTTGAATCCAGACCAAATAAATAAAGCTCCGTTTTCTTCCTTTCAGAGATCAATTTATGTTGCTGCAGCCCACAGCAGAGCTAAAGGAATCAAGCCTCAAGGCCATCGGAAGACACGGAGATTTCTGGAGTCTGTGTGCATAGACTGGCTCAGATTCTTTTCTTAAAATGGGACAACTATCAGCAAACTTCTTATGAACAGCAGCAAAAAATTATGCAAGTGCAGAGAAAGCACAGTTGAGAATTAATTTTTTACTGATTTGACTAGATGAGGATTGACCGTTGCCCAGCATCTTGAGAAATGGCTGGAACTGACAGTAGAATTGAAATCTCCTTTCTGGGACATCACAAAAGAAACTGTGAAAGAAAAAGCTAGCAGCTACTCAGGGAGGTGGTAAGACAGAAAGAAGTCACTCAGGCTTGAACAAAACACTTCTGTTTTTCTGGAGACCAGCTCTTCTTTTTTTGGAGGTCTCACACGCAGCCATGTTCAGTTACTACCACTGAGCAACCCTGGATGCTGTGCGCTTCCCCTTTGCCCTTCTTTCCTTTTTGTCCCTGTTATTGAACGTCATCGGGGCGATTGCCTAGGGAAATGACATATCAGTGGTTCTGCAAGCCTTGGGCAAAGAAATCAGGGAGGTAGGATAAAGAATATTGAGCATCTCCTAAGAGCACCTAGAACTTCTACCCCTGTTCCAGACCTGAACCATAAGAGCTGAAAGATCCTTCCTCGTTATCACACTACTTTTCTCACCCTCTGAGTTGCCATCCTTCCAATATTAGCATGTAAAGCCATAGTTGATGTTACTTTTTGCGTGCCTGGGTAAAACTTAGCCGCAAGAGCTGTTCTGGTAAGTTGTGGAAACTAGCCCTGCAGTCTAAAGAGCACTCCTCTTGCTGCGCTGAGTTTCTAATTGAAGTCCATCACATCTGACAGTAAGGGCTTTCCTGACAGCTGACTAAATGAGCGGCATTGCAACACTTTCTATTAGGCTTTATAATGACTTCCAAGAACGTTCCAGTTCCTTCATTTGCTCAAGATATCGTGACGGCCACAGAAACAAGTCTCACACTGCTGCTTTCACAAGGGGAGAAAGTCACCCTTTTCCTTCCCTTCAGATTCTGCTGTGGAATGAAAATCATGGCACCAACTACACGGTGCCAGCCCAAATCCCAGTGAGCAGACTCCCTAGCTGCCGGCGGATCCTCCTTGGCATGCGGGAAACATGGGGAGAGCGAAGCCCCTGGACTTGGGAAACCGAGATCAGAGTCTGACTCCAGTTTGGAGAAGGACTAGAAACGGTTATCAGTCCCCTATTTACGTGTGAGGGTGAGACCCCATCTGTACAATCTGCCTTTCATTTATGTCTGAATCAAAATATTGGGCATTTTTGAGACCAAATATCCTTTTTGTTGTTTCTGCAGATGGCGTAAGAGACCATATGCAACTCATCCAGTTTTTTTCAGCTAAGACCTGCAAGCTTTGCTCAACCGTGAACTCCTGTGGACTGTCTTCTCTCTGTTTGAGAAGAATTCACTCCTACACATCTTCTCTCAAGCTACACGATCCTTTTCCCACATGACCATGTAAGCATATCCATGCCACACAGCAATATATACAGGAATAGATAACTGAGAGGAAGCACTGGAGTCTGCTGCTGGCTCCTGCAATAGAAAGAATGTGATCACATGGAGTGCATCTACTTACTCAGATCTGGTGTCAGAAAGATAATTCGTGTCCTGTCTGCAGAAGTAAAAATAAATAGGGTTCAGACGGAGTTCAACAACCTAAGGTTGCATATTAGCAGCTTACAGTTTTCCTGGGAGATGAGACCCTTTTGAAGTCCCCAGGAACAGGAAAGCAGTCAGATGAAAGCCCAGTGCATGGGTGAAGGGCACGGTGCTCACACTGAAGTGACTCACACTTTTTGGTCGTGACTTTAGTGGGCTTTTGTGGTGACTTTAGTGGGCTTTTGTGAGCCATGACTACAGCATCTTTTAGCAGGATTGCCTTGAGTCACTGCCCTGTCTATTCAAGATCTATACATCTGTGGAACTGGAGCAGGTTTATAGAATAGACTATTCCTGTTCATGCACTGCACTATGAATCGTAAAGTGCAGCTGTGGGTAGACTGTCAATTAATTTCTATCTTAATCTCTCTTTTGAATAACAAAGCTGTATTAATAAGTAGTAACCATGCCTTTGCCAGATCTCACAAGTAAAATCTACTCTTAGTGTAGAAATACCAAATGAGTAGCAGCAAGCAATTTCAATTATAAACTTCCAAATCCCTGACCAAATTAGGTCATCCAAACTGCGTCCCTTCTTCCTCTGCCTCTTTTCCTTTCCCACTCTTCTCCCTTGTCACGCTGCGTAGGAACGCTGACTGCAGAGCAAGAGCAAAAGCAAGTTTGCTATGGTCCTCCACTCGAACCGCTTTAACAAATCTCAAACACACAAACAATTTAAATTCATGTATGCAAATTTACCATGAAGACAGAGAGCTGGCAAACTGTAAGGCGGCCAACCCACTGCTACAATTCAATCTGCATGAGCTGACAAGCTGAATGATTAATGTGCATTTACAAACAGGAATGAAGTTGTCCAAAATGGAAGAAGCCAGGCTGTAGTCGCCGAGGGGGGATGAAACGGGTTCTGCAAAGAATTTGGGATTGATTGAACATCGTAGCGATGTTTATAGATACCTGATGGATGTGGTGGGGAGTAAAGAAGAACGATCCAGACTCTTCTCCGTGGTGACAGTAGTGTGACAGGACAAGAGGCAACGGCCAACAACTGAAACACAGGAAATTCCCTTTAAACATAAGAAATACCCTTTTCACTGTGGGGTAATCAAACACTGCAACAGGTTGCCCAGAGAGGTTTTGGAGTCTCCATCCTTGGAGATATTCAAAGCTGGACAGGACGGAGCCCATGGCAACTGGCTGTAGGTGGCCCTGCTTTGAGCAGGGGGCTTGGAGAAGACCTCCAGACATCCCAGCCAGCATCCACCTCTGTCTGATTCTGTGAGAAGTTGACTAGCTTTTCAGTACCTACACAGAGATAGCAAATATGAGAAGCACCGGAAACTCACCTCTGTGACAAGATTAAATAACTAGGAGCTGACACTATATGGTTTAAATAAACCGCAAAGTTTTGATCATCTGAGTTGCTGGAGCAATTTGCTAAGGACTATGGTGGTGTTGGTTTCACCCAGCCGGCAGCTAAAGCCACCGCACAGCCACCCGCTCGCTCCCCACCTCAGTGGGATGGGGGAGAGAATCAACTAGGAAAAAAAGGTAAAGCTTGTGGGTTAAGATAAAGACAGTTTAAGAGGACAGAAAAGGCGGCTGCTGCTAATAATAATAACAACAATAATATAAAAAACAAGCGATGCACAGCACAAATGCAAATTTTAAGCTAGCTTGAAATACGAGGGTGTGTGCATCTGAGTGGTACATTTTCCAGTTCACTGTGTCACTGGGACAGCAGTCAGCGTATGTAGCATATTGCACATGAACAGAATGCCTTAAGAGGCCTGCTTCGGTTCAAATATTTATTTTGTAGATAGTACATTGATTAGGTCTATGCAGCTTCTTTGTCCATCTGTAGTGTGCGGCAACCATTCAGGGTACAGCACCCAATTTGCTGCGCATCCTGCCCCTGTGAAAAGCAGAATGTCCTTCCCGCTCCTCCTTCTGACTCTGGCAGTTTCCAGACGTGAGGATGCTGCAGCTTGTCGGCATCTTCCGTGGGGCACCCGGGTAGCGACAGCCTGGGCTCCACACCGGCGTGTGGCAGACAGAGCGAGCTGGGGGCTGCTTCTCACAGCCTTCTGTCAGGCAGCCAAACCAAATCCTTTCAGACACAAAGAGGACATTTTTAGAATAACTAATGTTCAATCAGTGACAGGCCAGACAAAGTGATGTGTTTCAGAAAATTGCTGCTCAGGAAGGAAGACTGGAGTTACCAGGGATAGAAGATTCTCAGCTTTACAGAGCCATGTTAAATACGTGCTAAATTTTTTCCAAAAAGAAAAGAAGTAAAACTAAGTTGGCCAAAACCACCAAGCATGTTTGACCTTTTTTCCCTATAAGCAAAATGTTAGAGTTGAGCTGAGGTCTCCCTCATGTGAAAAGAATATAAAAGCACTTGTTCCCTCCAGTACATTATTCCTTTTTAGAGACAGGAAAGACGATGTCTGTAATGTACGTGACTCCAGCCTTCCACCCTAACCGACGCAGCCAGAGACCTGCCCCCAGACGGGACTGCCTGGCAGATCCACCTGCCCCCCCCAGAAGCAAACCCCTGCATTGCTAACGCTTTGGAGCAGCCTGGTATGGACCTTTGCATCTGGAAGAATCAGGGACCAGAAATGACCCATGCATCTTACCAGCATCCCCCTCAACCTTTCACTCACCTCTCATTAACAGAAATTCAAACAAAAATATCACCAAAAAAAAAAAGAAAATGAACATAAAGAACATTTCTCACTGTTACAGTTGCAATAAAAGTCTCAGACCCCCTCGCCCCCAGAGTCCCAGCACCCAAGCAGAAGGAGCTGGGGAGCTGCAGAAACCCCGCTGTGAGAGTGCAGCAAGGGTACAACTCTCGCTCACATAAGCAAATTTCTAAATACCCAGCGAGGGTAAATTAAATGCCAACATCATTAGCTGGGACCGGTGCTTTGCTTATGTGATTCACCAGCAAAGTTTATTTTGTAAAGAAAGTGCAAACAAGCGCTGCCATTTCTTTTTTTAAATCCGGGACTGATGGTGACTGGCAGAGGTCTGCACCAGCTTCACGCTGGAGATCACCGAGGCTGCCGAACGGCGGGTCGCCTGCCCAACGCAGCCTTAAAAGAGTAGTCCACAGCTTGTGAAAAAGGACAACTCCCCCCCTCCCTCATTCCTCATTCTCCCTGTTTATGGGCACACAGAAGAAAAGAAAGTAAAAAACTTTAAACTTTATTAACTTTAAAAGGTTGCTGATTTTCTAAAATGCACCAGCCTAATGCTTAGCTAGCAATGGAGAAAAAACTTACAATCCATTAAAGATGAAACCATTCCAGTTTTTTACCAAAAAAGTTGCATTCAAAACCCATGAGAGTAGAACTTTCTTGATGAGCCTCCATGTATTTACTAACATGTAGATGTCTAAAAATATATATTTACCAATTACAGGTTACCCGAGTTTAGTGGATCAGAAAGAGACTTTAATGTCAGTTAAAATTTAACAGTTGTCTTCTAACTTGAGTGGCTGCAAACTTTGAAGCCATGGCCAAAATAAAGTAGGAGTTCTCTGTGGGACTAACCTGATTTGAGCATGGTTGGAGGGTAACCTTTGAAGGACTGCCAATACAAATGATCCTTCTTGATAACGTCTGCCTCGAGCGTGGTGAAATGTCTCTTGGATCAGATTCACCAAATGTTTCTGTCCTCTCTGAGCACCTTTCAAGTTAAAAAAGAACAAAACCTCACAGAATTTTAGTGAAAAGTTTACCCTAGTGATAAGTCTAATCTAAAACGAGGATTGCCCAAGCCCTTTTTTATGTTTTACTAAATAAAGATATTTACTCTAGTGTGAAGTTAATTAATAACTCTCTGATGGGCTAAGCTGGAGATCTGAAGATGGGATTGAACAATCAAAAGCAGAATCTTTTTCCATTTAGTTTGCATTTGCTGCCAAAATCAGTCTTTTAGACCTCTGCTTCAGCTTTGTTGTGATGAATTCAGAGCGATGAAGGCTGTTTGCAAAAATGGTTAGATGTGCAGGCTGGAGCTGGGATGTAAAAGCTCTGGTATTCTCCTTCCCCCTTTTTCTCCTTCCTTACTTTTCACGTTCCTATACAACAATACCGTTTTTTAGGTATGCAGCTTATGCTGAAAGTACCACAGAGCCCAAATGTAGACAGCTACAACATGTAACAGAGAATTGTAGTCCACGCTGAGCTTTAAATGTTTGGTTTAGATAGTACTTCGTCAAATGGGAGCCTGAATGTGCACTGTACATACCTTCCTCTGCAGCTGGGCAGGTGAAGGGAAACGCTAGGTGCATCTTTTCGGGCCATTTTCCTCAGTCTAGTTTGTGCCAGTGCACAGATTTGAGAAAGTTTCATCTGGAAGCCCAGGACAGCCATTTCCCTTCATCTGTAGCAGGATTTCTTAAATTTCTGAAGGCTGCTCCTCCTGCTTCAGGAAAAGGAGCAAGGTCCCAGCACTTGGCAGTTTGACTGCGTGCTGCTGAAGCCCTGCGTGCTTCCTCCCCATCCCCAGCCCACCTTGGGTAACCCCGAGGCATTTCATGCTGATTTGTGTTTGGGTTTTTTTGTTTGTTTGTTTTGTTGGGGTTTTTTTTGTTTGGTTTTTTGGCCTTTTTTTGTTTTGTTTTGTTGTTTGTTTTTTTTTTTTTTTTTTTTTTCCAAAATACCACCTCAGATTGTCCTTTCAAAAAATGGAAACCCCTGACAGTTTCCCTTAGATGCCATTATTTTAAGAGGTTACTTGTTGCCAGTGTGAATATCAGTATACTCCCTGTATATGTACCTTGTATAAGACGCAGGTTTCTCTGGCTATCCTGTTAGTGAAGTCTTTTCACATTTAAATCCAGTTATCATTAATTCAAAAGACTGCCAGCAGTAGATACTTTTTCTATGCTTTTTTAGAGGCTGGAGTATAAGGAGCACAGGTTCAACTCTGTGTTTCTTTTCTGACTTCATTCCCAGGACTGAACGGGTGAACCCTCCCCTCTTGCTCAGGTACAGGTTCCCCAGGCATCGCCAAAATGGTACTGGGATCTCTGAAGCCCTGCAGTGAATTCCAGCCTCTGCTCCATGTTCAGAGATGCCACGGAGCAAACTTCCAGCGGACCAAGGAACTCTCCTCTCAGTAAAGTGGTCCCTAACTGGTCAGCACACACACAGCGCTTCAGTTCCAGCTGCCCTGTTCAGCAGGATGTGTATGCTTGGATTTTGCGATTTAAACAACAAATCTCAAACACACAATTTAAACAACTTTTTTTGCGATTTAAACAACTAACGTAGGCATGCGAGGAAATCGTAATAAAGCTGTTTGCCTTTGTTGCAGCATTAATGGTACCGCAGCAGAAAGCAGAGAGCACTTTTCTGGTTATGGGAGAAATACAACTCTTGCCAAAATTGCGTGTCGCATACTAACAACACGAAAATGCATATGAATGTCAGATTATTCTTCTTTTAAAAATTTTAAAACACATTCTCCACTAATGTCTTCGGAAACATACAGGACAATCCTGCTGCAGCTTAATAAACCATTCCTTTGCTATGTGCTTTTTGCATTTCAACACGCTTTCCCAGACGCCACTCTCAGCTGAGAGATGGGCTGTTTCTACATTTAGCAAAAATGTAAACTGTCTGCAGTTTAATGAACTGAAACCATGTCATGAACCAGAGGTCTTCCCTGCCTCCCTGAGCAAGCATTTCAACTGGCCTCTAAGCAAGCATTTAAACTTCTTTAAAGCAGTATTGCCAAAAATGAAATCGAAGTGGCTTTCATTCTATCGTCATGCCTAGTAGCTATTAAATATGGAAATATCGTGGGACTCATTAAGTGACAGGCAATCCTATTGTCATTTCAGCCCCACAAGAATTTATTTAGTTTTTCCAATCACAAAGAACAGTAAAAAACCCCAGATTTTGTTTAGCAAAAATTTGTGTATGTTGTTTAAAGCATTCATAGAAAATGTAGGAAAATATAAAATCCTCATAGCTGATATATTACAATCATTTTGCTAAGAGCCAAGAGGTCAGGTAGTCAGAGCTTTCCAGAAAGCTGGTACGTGAACAAATAGATGCATTGTCTGGGTGCAGAAAACACAGACTCACCTGCAAACGGGCGAAGCGCTGCCTGCTGTTGCATACAACCCCATTCACGCCATGCAACCTCGCGGATCTCATCCACCGACGCTGGAACCAAAGGCAGCCCTGGGTAGTTACGCTACATAGTCCATTTTCACTTAGGTTTTACCAATGACTATTTATATCCCAGAGTTACACGGCTGCGACATGAACTCAGACACAGAGAGGATCCACACCACCACAAACACAAACCACACAAGCTAGGTGTGATATGGATCTTCCAAACGCAGCTCATCAATGCACCCCTGAATTTTGAAGGATGACAATCAGAATCTCTCTGTCGACTTTGAGTGTGATCAGAGCTTTTAGTCCTCCTGGTTAAGTGAACAGAGGCAGCTGTTTGCCATCCAAGAGCAAATGCCTGACCCAATTCTTCCTGAAGTGTTAGGAATAAGAAAACTGTGGGAGGTCTTTTTGTTTCAGTGGCCAAAATCCTCATTCTGCGTAATTTGTGCGGCTAGAAATTACTGCATCTTATTCCGCTAGTGGACTAATGTAGCTCTGACTGGGACTAATTGACTGTGTTGGAAAGATAACATGTTGATAAGGCTTACGTTATCTAAACAAGCTATTTTGTACACTTTAATGTGAGGCGAATGGATATCACTGAAAGAAAGCAAAAGACAGAGCTCGGGCAAATGCTCAGCCATTTCAGGCACAGAAAAGCCAGCTGGGAGTACCTACGCCATACCTCTGGTATCAAAACGCCCTCCCTTTCCGCAGGCGGATAAGCCTGCTTCCGGGCTGAGCCAAGCTGCTCGCGCATCGCTTCTGGTGCGTGGTGCCTCTCCTTCCTCTGCCCTCGTCACCCCGGGCGCGGAGAGCAGGGACTGCGGGGGCCAGCTGCCCGGGCAGGAGGTCCCGGCGAGCTCCCGCTAAGGGAGGGGGATGCCCCCCCGGAGCTGGACCCTTCCCTGGCCGCAGCTTTCCGCTGTCGGAACAGTTTCAGGATTTTCTTCCCCAAACATCCCCAAGGCTGCCTGCCCTTTGCTGCCTTTGCCAGCGTTGTCTTCTGGTTCAGTTAAAACCTCGTCAGGGAATTTTGGGACTACAAAGGGGGACTTTCAGTGGTGTTAAGGATCTCAGCAGTGGCACCGGGGCTGCAGCAAGAGGGATGCCAGGCAGCGCAGACTTGATCGCAACTTCGCAGTTGTTGCTGAAGAGAAAGAAGGGCTGTTGCGGTAAGAAAGCGGTGGCAGACAAAAGGCAGCTTGGTAAAAAGGAATGACAGCAACACTCCTGGCACTCCAGCCCCTTGCTTTGACCCAGGAATAACGAAGGTTGGGGCTGGTTGGAAATTTGTGGTATTGTGATGCTGACTACTACAGACACAGGACATTAGCCTATTTGCCCTCTGCAAAGCTTCCCATGAAGAAAAAAAAAGGTCTCCTGAGATAATGCTGGTTTATAGCAGAAAACCACCATCAAATATAGAGAGATTGGCTGCACTTTCTTTCTATGCAAACTGTGTGTTTGCCTGCACTGACCTCTAAAATAAAAGAGGGCAAGGTACTGCTTGGCATGGAAGGAAGTGTTTCCAATCCAGAGACTTTTAATTCTTTACTTTGGCCAACATATTATTTTGCTCTTACTTCCTGACTAATTTATCTTGAATTTTAAAGGTGATTGTGAGCTACAAGAATGCATCCAAATTTTCAATGAATTTCAGCTTAGATAATATTGTGTCAAATATAACCAAAATGGGAAAAGACCACAAAAGGAAATTTTTGGAAGCACTGCAGTCTTTAGAACAGATAAAAAAGAAAATCTCACACATGCCAGACAAATACGCATAGTATGTAATGATACGTGCCTTCCTTGCGTTACCCTGGTTTGGATTCATTCTCAGCGCGCTGGAAAGAGCCTTTTCACGGACGCTGGGCCGGGACCACACTGATGTTATCATTCCATCTGTTGCGTCTGCCAAAGAAAGGGTAACTGCTGAACTTCCGACAGTCCTATCCCTGGAGAAAAAAAAGCAATTGCAGAGAGAGGAAATCAAGGGTCATCGGGAGTTAATGAATATGGCTTAATAGTCACGTACCATTTTGCGTATCTATTTGTCCTGGGTAAAGAGAGAAGTCAGTAGCACAGAGATGTGCGTTCCAGCTCCAGACTTATTATGCTAATACAATGCTAATAGACCCTGTCCCGGAGAAAACACCTTCTTTGGGGAATATGAACACCCTTCTGCTTAAGTATGGTGAAGATTTGGACAAAGAATTATTCCATGTATAAACAAAGTCTGCTCCTTATTTAAGAACACTTTTAAAAAAGTTGAATATGGATCAATCTTAGGGCAGAATGACCAAGAACAACATATTTCTCAGGGTGAAAAGGGGGCTGCTCCAATACTAATTCAGCCTCATTCTTTATTGACACTATCAGGTTTCAACAACTGAGTAGAAATAGTGGGTTTAGCACCCCTAAGGCATAAAAGCATCAGTGCCATGCTATTTTAAGAAATTGCAAAGGATGCCCAGAAAAACAAAGCTTGTTTCTTCATCTATGAAGACGTAATTGGGAGTAGGCTGACCTAGATGCAGAGAAATATGAAACAACCATAAAAAGGCAAAGAAAGTCTATTGTAATCACTGGCTGACTTAACTCTGTATTTGTAAGAAGCGTGTCAACTCACCAACAGAAGTTGGCAGCTATGTGTGTGTGCAGCTAGTTTTTCCAAAGAAAGGCCAAAGGAAAACTAGAGTGTGTTTATTCTGGCATCAAGACACTCTCACCCCAGCTGAAAGCTCAGCTATGTTTGTTCTAAGTGCAGAATTATCGTTGTTCTACTCAGAGTATTATCATTTCTTTCAGATACATATACATTCTTAAAAAAAAAAAAAAAAAAAAAAATTGCACCCAGAAGTCATGTTTTTGAGGACGGTTAGTTCTGGTGAGGTTACCTGAATACTCAGCCAGCAACGGGGTACCTTCTGCAGCTCTCCACCGTCTGGTGTCCTTCAGTATCCAGCACTTTTGCTAAAACCCTGCATTGCTCCTACTTTTTCATATGGGGAAACTGAAGCCTAGGGAGATTAGCTAATTTACTGTAGGGTCAATAATTTCCAGTCTCCTTGCAGTCTCATCTGAGAAAATTGACAACATACCATAATTCCCAGGTAAAGGCTATTGGCTTTCCAAACGGAGTAATAACGAAGCATACTATGTTTACAAAAGTAATGTCACACACAAACTATGTAGCTCAGGGAATGAGTTGGCTGTACTAAACTCAAAAGCAAAATAACCTTGTTTACCTTATTAGCGAGGACTCTGTGGCTGCCTCCGTCTGCGCAAGTGCTATCTGGAGGAGTTACCTGGGAGATGCAACGAGACGGGCTTTGCAGTGAGGAGAGTCGCTGCAGCTTTGGGAAAGGCTACAGGAGAGCAACTGGAATAGCACTGAGGTTGGGATGAATCCGTGGGGAAGGGACAGAGCTAAAGAGACCCTGCCCCACGCTCTGCCAAGGGCGGGCGGGTGCTGCTGCGCGGGGTCTGTGGGTGCCGGGGGTGACACCAGCACGAGGAGCTGGAGATGTGGTCACCAGCTGAACAGGAGCCGGGGCAGGTCAGCGGGATGCCGGCGAGGCTGCCTAAACCCGGGTTAGCATCAGCTCCGGTCCCGCCGGGCGCAGCTCAGCGGCCCTGGGCTCGGGTGGGCTGCTGCACCTCCTGGCTAGCAGGGAGGGACACTTACTTGCACTTACTCTCCAAGGTGTANACGTCCTGCCTGCTGCCCGTGCCTCGCCGGGCTGTGCCGGGGTGCCAGCTGCCGCCGGCTCTAGGTCACACACAAGCCCTGGGTCAGAGCCAGATGCTGAGTCCAGATCTCTGGAGCTTCAGGCTAGTGCCTTCATCACAAAACCCCCTCATTTCCCGTCACATCGCTTGCACTTACTCTCCAAGGTGTAGGTATGTCTGTGACCAGAAAAAAAAGAGGAGGAAAAAAATAAAAAGAAATTTTAAAACTGTAATTACTTTATGGAAAAATCTCACAGAATATAAAAAAGAATCCAGAATTTTATAGAAACAGAGTCCCATAGAAATGATAAGAAGTAGTCTGCAGAATTTTATCAAAAATAATTACTTACTCTTTTCATCCAGACCTGTATTCCTGCTAGAGGGTTCTGCAGCAAGCCTGAAAAGTTCAGTTATAAAGCACTAAATTATCATTTGGACCTTACATAAAGATTGCCAGGGAAATAATTTCCTTCTGCAAATCAGCAATTTCGTACTTGAATGAGAGAGAGTTCACCTTTAACAAAGTTCACTATAATTGCTACGATTAAACACCTCTGTGAAACGTATTCCTTTGCTACCTTACGAATGTACTTCTGTAAAGTACTGCAAGATGGCAAAGATTATTGCCTTCGTATCTTTTGATGTTTGCCCACTGAACACATCTTAAAACATTTTTTTTCCCCAGGATACACTCAAAACTGATATATCATGTAATGTGAATACACATTGTCATACTAAGTCCCCACAAACATATTTCTTGCTCATAGCATGAAATGAGTTAAATTCAGAGCTAGATTTGTATTCATATAATGCCAGTTGCAGTGGATGTATTAGAGACATTAGTAACCAATTAGTCCCAAAATACCAGTGAATTTAATAGCCTGCCAGGCTTTCAGTAAATAGATGCTTTACCAGCTCTGGTTGAAGGACTTTGGCATCTCAGCGGTCCACAAGAGACTCGTCTCCTGGAGAAGGCTGACACACAAGAAGCATCAGAGCCTGAGTCTAAAGAACGATACCATTTTGCAAATTGTATTACCCAGACTTATCATGCATGTATCACTTTTGAATTTAATCTCTGCATTAACTGACTTTCCCCCAGAGCATGTACCCTGCCAGGAAGATGTATTTTCCTTACCTTCCTATCTGATTTTTATAATACTAATCCTGAGGCAAGCTTGAAAAAGCAAAACAGCAGTTAGCTCCCCATCTGGGTTTTGCAGAAAGTTTATGGAGGTTGGAAAAGGGCTTAGGAAAGGAAAATTTAGCATCAGATACATAGCTTTCAGATCAGATTTATTAGCAAGCCTGCTATGAAGACTGGCCTTAGGGAAACAGGACAGGCCTTGCTAATGAAATCCTTGCGTAGTTATTGCAATATCCAAGACCTCACGATTTGCACGAGCTGCTGCCTCTTGCCATGGGCTGCTCAAGATGCTGACGCTTTGCTCCTCAGCAGTAAATTGGCACCAGAGGGATGAGCAGGCTCTTAGGATGTGCTGTGGCTGACGTGGCAGCTTAGCCATTTCCATTTGGTGGGGTTTTTTATTTTGTTTTTTTCCTGGCACCTGATGGATGAGTTGGCTTCTGTGTTCTGCTGAATCTTGTAATCACTCGTGTTCTTACTGAACTGGTAAGAATACAGGACTTGGGAACACACAGGGAAAGAAAAGGCTGTTTTGCCTTGTCTGCCATCCTCTTCCTCATTTGTCTGGGGTTGCGCAGGAAATCTTGCTGCTGCAAGAAGACAAAGTGTACGAGCCCCGTGAGTGGGCTCAGCCAAATATGCTTTGTCACAGGAGGCTCAGGAGCAGTTGCTGTCAGAGCCAATGTGAATCTAAATTCACAGAGTAAGAAATTTTAGGTAAAAAGAACCTAAACCCTGGTTTGTTTCACTTGATTCCCGATCTCTGTGTAAAGTGCCTGTCACACTAACACTACTGCCAGAGGCTCGTTACGGAGAGGGCAGGCTGATAGCCTTGGCACAAGACGTTCTTCCTTCAGCTGCAAATCTGCTCCAGCTCCCAGGAACGGGCTTTGACCCGTCCTGGAGCAGCGACGGTGGGTCACCTCAGTGCCTTCCCCTGCGGAGCGCTGCAGAAGACTCGGAGGAGCACAGCAGCACTGCCAAGGGAGCGATCCGTGGGACGGGGACCTCTGCCAGGAGAAGGCTCTTGCTGATGGACCAGACTCCCTGCGGGGACAGAAAGCCCACGAACCCATCTTCAAATAGTGGGTGCCGGAGATACCAGGGTACTCTGTACTGTAAGCAGTTCGTAATGCACAAATCGCATCGTTAAGTGGAATTTCTACTCTGTTTCAAGGCTACATTAAGTATACTTAAAAGGTGAGGTAATTAGGTGGTGAATTGGTCTTAGATAGGGGAAAAGAAAACATTTAACACTGATTTGAAAATTTATAACGTAAGACTAGTATGTTTCTATAGATGAAATCCTTTCAGGAGTTTTTAAGCACAGATTTATTTATTTGTTTCCATCTTAACCGTCAACTTCTGAGCAAACACTCCTTCACGTTAGAATGAGGAGTTAAAGTGGAGATAAAAGCTTGGGGCCGATTCTTGCCCAGCGTGAACTCGCACCTTTAGAATGGAGGACGGCTCCGCTTGTTTAAATTGCTGTCTTTCTGCTGACGCTGTGAATCACAGCTTTTGGTGCTGACAATACACATGACCTAGGCAAGCTCCCCGCATGAACTCCATGCCTACCTATGAACAGCTTTGCCTGCCTTGGACACAGCCAGAGTTCTTCAATGAGTTTAGAGGACAACTGGCAAACACCTCATCTCCTATAAAAAAGGGGAGAAAAAGAGCAACAGACTAAATGCTTAGTGGACAACCCCCCCCGCCCCAAAAACTATTTAAGAATAAGTAAACTCAAATTAGACTGGAGAAGGTGTTTTTTTTTTTTAAATTAGAATTATTTATGAAATATGATTTTGATGAGGTTAAAGGAGATTAGTTATACAAGCCCATGTTGAGATACCAACATAAACACGTACCTGCAGAAACTGCAAAGGCCACACGTTCTGGATATTGGTTTACACTATTAATTCAGGCTGATCATTCAAAACTGTAAACTTTCAAAGGGAGCCAACAGTGTTGGAAGATAGCGTTCACATGGAAGCTATTGCCGGCAGATGAGGGACTGGGTTTGTGTGCTCTGCAGCAGCCGCGGGGTAATTGTGCAGAAGACAGTGATGCACAGTTTGTGTGAGGAAATGGTCAAACTCACCTCGGGCAGAATTTCATCTGGAGCTAAGGGAATTATATCAAAAAGCCATTAGGCACAATTGAGCCCAAAGGTAGAACTGGAGCAGCTCATTTATGGTACTATTACTTCTTACTGAACAAATTGTATGTAAAAAAGTTTAAATATAAGCTGCATCAAGACCCATGTGAAATAGGCGCACAACTGCTCACGCTGTTTTTCTTTTTTCTGTTTTGATGATTTTTCTCCTTAGTATATTCAGAACCGCAGTGTTCCTGAAGCTGGTTATGATCCCTCCCCTGAGACTGGAGAGTTACAAGGGCATTTCAATCTATTTTACTTGTCTTGACAAGAATCAGTTCATTAAAGAATGAGAGGTCCCTTGAAAAAGATGCATATTATTCGGTGTAGTAGTACTTCAAGGCAAGGGGGAAACCTACAGCAACACTATTTACCTTCTGATACCTGAAAACAAACACCTCCTCAATTAAAACTGTGTATTTGTGTTTTAAGGGTATTGTAAGAAGTAACTTAATAATAAGGCAATTTAGGAATATTCCAAGGGAATAATTACTTTATGTGTTTCTGGCGTGCTCTATGCTTTGAGTATAAACACTTACAAAACATCCAAGCTTGATAAAGGCGAAAAAAAAATTAGAAATTAAAGCTTCAAAAATGCCTTTTCATTGTGCAGACTGCAATTCTATGCACTAAGTTAGGATTTTCATAAATAAGGAAAGAATGAATGATCTAGTTGTTAAGTTTAGGGAACATATTTTGTAAACTAGTGAGTGTATAAATAGTTGTATTAAAGTCTTTGCCAATCAGGTTGTCAAACTGAAGTTTCTACAGTCAAAACTTGAGTTCTATACTGACAGCATTTTTACGAGCTGGCAAACGTGGGATTCGTCCAAAGCCTGCTGAAATCGGTGAGCGTTTTCATGGGCTTGAATAAGGACTTTAACACGATATGCTTCATAATGCAAATGGCACAGTGTTCGCAACACCTAGCTCTGCAAAACTGCTTGAAGCTTTATAATCAAAATGGATTATTTACACCTTAGAAAGCATGTTAAAAATTCAAAGTTTCATGGAGACTCCACATGCATATTTTTTCAACACAGTATTCTTCAAAATTGTCTATATTTCATTAATCTACTTAAAAAACCCCAGTTACTAAGTAGAATAGAGAACCAGAAGTCAGGAAATCCACATTGGGTTCCATCCTGTATGTGATTTTGTGCAAAATGCTCTGCTCTTCTGTGACAAAAATAATTTCAAAATGCCAGAGGCATGCTCTCTTCCAGCACTTGAAGTGCAAAGGTTCTTCTACTCACAAAATCTGCAGCAAACACACCAAACTGAACAGTTTTTCTTTAATTATCTGTGATCCAGAACAGATTTGCAGAAGAAATGGCCTAGAAAGCATTCATAAGCATCCACTAGTTGGTATGGCTTCTGCAAACACCCACTAGAAAATTACATTTACAAATCTCTCCATATGCCGTAGAAGTGGAAACTTTAAGATGCCTTAATTTGCACTTCTTCACACAGAATTACTCCACACAGTGCAGGACATGACCTGCAATACTGAAAAGCAGCAGTAAGAATTGGCGAGCAGGTTCCTTGCTCTCACACAAGAACATGTTTACAAATAACCTGGCGTCGGGAAATAAAGCCCACACCTGAGGCGAAGGGCAATTGAGTCTGGGACCCTAATGGTTCCCTGCCTGCTCCACGCAGCGGCTACTGACTCTACACCCGTCCTTCCCAGAGGGAAGGCAGTTTCCCCGGAGAAAATAATCCCTTCGATGGTTCAGAGGCCGGGCACGGCCTTGTTTGGAGGTTTATGATGTTATGTAAACAGCTCAATACAGCCCCAAAAATACAGTGTTGATATTACAACAAAACATGTCATTTTCTGAGTTCAATAATGAAACAGGAGTTAGTGCTATGTAATAATGCAACAATTTACCATGATGGCTTTCACAACATTCTCTGTATTTTCAGCCATCAAGGTCTTTCTGGCTTGTTATTTTTGCACGTTGCTTGGGAAAATTTCATACTGAGACATGAGGAATGATGGTACTTTAGTTATTAGACTTACCGCACTTTGCAGAATGCTTTTCCGTTCCCATTCCCCTTCCGTCCTCCGCTGAGGTGACGCCTGCCTTGCAAGCAGGAGGGAGGCTTGGGGCAGGACTCCTGCACACGATTAATACTTTGGTTCAGCCACCAAACTAAAATGTTTTTAGAAAACAAAGACTAGGATCAAATCAAGATAAAAATGCAGTGGGGGTTATTTTATTTTTCTGAGGTGAGGAAGCAGAAGGCGCTGGTTCACCCCCAATCAGAAACAAATCTTTTATTCCACTTGGGGATGCTTAACAAGAGCAACGACAGAAGTTAAAAACCTCGAGCAAATGCTGCGTTCATGGCGGTGGGAGACCGCAGCCCTCTGACCCGCGCAGTGTGCCCACCTCAAGCACGAGGGGGGAGGAACAGGCTCCCTCTGCCCCATGCGTAGCACGGATTGAGGAGTTCAAATCCTGCCCTCAGAAGACTTGAATGCCAATTCCCCCCCATTGCCGGCAAATGCTCTGACTACCTGCGTGTTGAACGAGAAGGATGGAAAGGCACGACGCTTCCCTCGCTTTGGAAATCAAGCTGGGGGGGGGAAATAGTTATGAACTGAAATTACCCATTAACTTTTATCAGCAATTTTGCTCAAAGCCTCAGGTAGGTTCTGAAGGCACACAGGACGATTGCTATCATTTTGAATAGCTTTAAGTATGCAAAACCTTGTAGCTGTATTTTATAGATTCTTTATTTATCAAATGTAATTTCTGATGTACTTCAGTTTACCTTGCTGCAAAAATAAGACTCATTTACTATAAAACCGAGTCATTAGTGAAACAAACCCTTGCACTCCTGGCTAGATCTAATCCTGAAAGTAAGGACTGGTTACAAACTAGGACATTGCCCCAGAGTTACCTCTTGTTTTTTAATTCCCTTCAGCCAAAGCCATCCTGTGCTCTGCTTGTGGGCAGTCTGGGAACGCCACCAATAAAACCACCAAAACAAAACAAAAAAATCTGCACACACCCCTCCTTTAATACGCAAAAATAAACAAACCTTCTTTCATTATATGCAAGTCGCCAATGCGTGGTTCAGTTTTCTGTGGTTCTCTCTTCACAAGCCACTTATGCTAAAAAGAAGTTGAGGGAGGCTGGAAAGGCTGTTACTCAGTTTTACAAGTTACGACGGACGCAGAAAGCCCAGCATGTACTTTATAAGACAATGTGATATCTTTATTGAGCTGCTTTGCAGTGGTCAGATTCAGTATTTGTGATGAAGCTGTGATCCAAGCAGTGCGTTTCCACATTCTTTTTATATCACTGCTTTTAGGTTTGATAAGCTATGGGAAAAATTCTTTGCTATTACTAACAAAAAGCTCTAAGATAACCTTTGCTGCAGATGTTTTGTCTTTTAATGTGCTATAATTGAGACAAATGAAATTATGATATCAACATTGCACATTTCCAAAACTGCCTTGATTTAAAAAGCTTAAAGAGTCACCAACCGCCTGACTGATGACGCGGTAGTAGTATCTGATCCGTGCAAACACAAGCATCTCCTGCTTCTTGTTTTTCTCCCTTGACCCCCAAGCTGAAAAGACACTGGGGTGCAAATTGAGTGAAGTCATCACAGAGACACCTACATGCACCTAATTAAAGGAGAATGCTAATCGGAATTTAGCACATCCAGATTTTGCATTTATGATATTGTCTGGACAGCTGTATGTCAAAACCCCATGAATAAGTAAAACCTAAAAAAGGCAGATAGAAAATAATTGGAGAGGGTGGGAAATCTTTGAAAGAAACGACTGGTATTTCACTTACTACTCCTATCAATTTGGTAATAAACCTATATTTCAAACATCTTTGCTCACCTCCATTTATTGATTTCTAGCACAATGTGTTTGAACGGGGTTGGGAAATCGACCACAGAATACAAAGGCAAGACATTCAGTGAGCTTTGGCTGGGATCGAGCCTTTGTTGCCTGGCTGGCATTAACAAGCGGCAGCGAGAGGGTAGAGCAGCCCGTGGAGCGCTGGAGCGAAGGGCAGCAGCTCTGCGAAGAGGCAGCCAGCTTGCGACATCCCTGGCACGGCGCTGGTAAACGAAGGGCGCTGCCAAGCCCCAGCTAGCAGCCTCCGTGATGGCTGAGCAAACACCAACATCTTCCAGTAGCGTTGAGATCAGGCTTGGTTCAAAATGGATCCATCTAGACAGACTTGAGACAGATATTGTTAGCTCTTCGGCTTTCTAAATGCTGTCAAATAGGGTGGGATTTGATGTAGTCCAAGACAAGTCTTGGCTTCCTTCTCATCTCATAAGTGGAGCTCAATTGCTCAATTTAAATCTGAATTCTGACAATCTGAAAGCATGTGAAAGCCATCACCAGTAGAAATTAAGTAAGCATGGGCTATGACAAGATCAATAGGAAAAAAAGCAAACATCCCCAAGGTAATTCAAATAATAAGCTAATCACAAGAAAAAGGAAGAGGAGATCAAATTACAGTGATGGATCTGAAACTCGTAGTTTTCTCCCAGCCAGGTTGTCTTAAATATGTAGCCTCTGTGTATGCTTCATCTCTCATTTCTGAGGAGCTAAAGAAACTACTCTGCCACACTACCTTGAACCATTGTTTTTAATGAGTCTTTAAAAAAAAAAAAAAAAAAAAAAAAAAAAAAAAAAGCAAAGACACATTTACAAGTTGCACCCCAGACACACAATTCATTACCCTTTCCAGGCAGCTTTATCTATGTCTTCTTCATTAATATTAGAATCACTTTGATCTAGGAAAATGTGCTGCAAATAGAGGATTGACGTTGCATGTAGCTAGGATAAGGACTGATGAGAGCTAGTCAAAGAATTCATCTATGTAAGTGAAAACTCAGTTCTAAAATGTCTGTTTAAATTCCCCAAGTTACCCTGTCTTGAGAAAATATAAAATAATACCTGAGGTCTAGTTTAAAAAAAAAAAAAAAAAAAAAATTGGTCACAAAGAGTTTAAGGGATGATTTCCTAATCTAGGGAAATTCAAAGTGAAAGTTCCCATTGCTTTATCATTCTACAGTTACACGTCTGGTTTATTATGAACGACAGCAGATATTGAACATAACTGAAAGGCAGCACTATGCAAAGAATGCAGATTGTTGCTGTAAGCAATGACAGGAGAAACTAGCCAGGGATTGGTTGTGCTGCATGAAAGTAGTAATTTCTTCTTCACGTTACAGCTACAAGTATGAAAAAGCTAACTGAATGCATGATTAAGCGTAGCATCTGTGCTTATGTCATATATAATTAATAACCTCTACTAATAAAGTCAGCAACAAATAAATTGAAAAGAAATTCAAGGGCAAAAGATAAACTGAGAATACCTTTGCACCACAAAATATAAAAGCCTTGATGCAACAGTTGGCACCCTGGAGACAAGGCAGGGAAAACCAGGAAGTTAATTTTCTTCTTTTGAACAACTAATGATATGAAAAATGGTGCAAGCAATTACATCTTCAGATTCACAACTGCTGTGTACCCATTGCAAACAGCTACATAGGAAAAACACGACTACAGCTAGCACAGGGGGACGGGAAATCAAGCAAAGAGCTCAAAACATTCCAACACTATCACTTTAATATCAGAACTTACACCTATTGCATCTCTCACGCTTTGGTTACGTGCCAACAGTAGTTTACACAAAAACCCCCGAAAGCACAGCTCTCAGCATAGCTGAGCTGATGTTGCCTGAACAGCTTTGATTATAGGATGACGTTTAACTATTAAAATCAAGTATAGGAAAATAAAACTGTGTCTTCTAAACTAATTTCATTGAGATTTTAGTTCTGTACCTGTGAATTCTTGGCCAACATTATAGTCTACTGAAGAAACTGAGTTCACTTTTTGAAAGGAAGAATTAACAGGTATTGAATATTACAGTGTAAGAAATACACGTAAAAAAATCTGTAAGCATGTGAAACCCATCACCAGTAGAAACTGGGCTAGCATGGGCTAGGAGATGATCAACAGGATGAAATCAAACATCCCCTAGGTAGTTCAAACACAGCTTGGTTGTAATACCCCGGGAGATTTCAGCCCCTGTCTGGCAACTAACAGAGCAAAGTAAGAAATGATTAACTTGGAATCCTTTTCACAGATTCACAGTAACCTCCAGTAGCACAGGCTACTGGAAACAGAGTTTTCACCTTCCAGAATGTGCCATTTGAGGTAATAGCTTAAAGCATTTCAATCAATACACAGAAACATGATCTGGAATAGATTCTGAATCCTAAAACAAAACCACCCAAACCAAAAACGCAGTGAGGTTGTCTATATGCAACAGGAACTAATGTATGTTATTATTTTAAAAGCTTCAGTATTAATGAATACCAAGTGCTTTCAATGCTTGGGAAAGCTTTGCTTTCACTGTAAAAATTGCCACAAAAGTTAGAATTCTGAAAGAAAAATGATGCAAAACATTCTGTTGATTTCAGTACAATTAGACAATGCAGTAAGCACTACACAGCAGTGCACACGGGAAAATATTACTCAAGTAATTACTCAAGTTTACTCAAGTTTTAGCTTTATCTAACTGTGATCGAATGAAAGAAAAAGAATTTCAGTTCTTAAACTCTCTAAGATATTAATTACTAGAAAAATTAAATCTCATCAGTTAAGGGAATAAAATTAGATTTCTGCAACTCAAAAGCAACTCTATATAACTACTCTATAAGAAAGTAGATTTTTCTCTTCCACTACTACCCAAATTTTTCCTGTGCTCATCTGTTTTACATAGGTCACATTTATCTGCCACAATTAATTAATTTTTCTATTAATGAAACAAAATGTTTAACAATGAAAATGATGCATTTAGTATCACAGAACATGTCTGGTCAGGGAATTTCAAAACCGGAGCAGGATACTCCTCCATCTTGGAATCCAGAAAGATTTGGGAAAAGATCCCTCTGTAAAGCAGATGAGTGAGATGACAAATTAAGTGCCTTCTCTGCTCACGGTGGCATACATTACTGGCCCATCTACCCATTCCTTCCTACTATTAAGGCCAACTATTAAACTCCCCAAGCAGTATGCATGCTGCCAGCACAGTCCTTGAAAATAAGGTGTGTGAGGTTACATAAAATCACTAGAAGACAACCAAAAGCAAGACCCATGTGTTTGAGTTTAAACCACGCTGTCTTTGAAATGACTGTGCTTTGGCTACTTTATATCCAGCTGGATTGATTTTCCAGGGGACAGACCACTCACAGTTCCTGCTCTCCGCCCTATTGCTACTGACACAAAATGAAGAGCAAAGTAAATGAATGTTCTCCCTCTCCACTAGAACAAAGAGATTCAATGTGCATCGAGTAAACTCACTCATTGACAAGATGGTTTGAATAACTTACCCATAGTTACAAATCGTTCTGTTCTGATAATGCCTACAGAGACCAGTGCAGGCTGGACTCTTACTATCCAGTGTGGTAGCAGCCGGAGATGCTAAGGGTAAAGATACTGAGGACTCTGTGAGAACAGATGTATTTCTTCTGGTTAATACGATAGCATGCTATCAAGTTAAAGCACCATATAATCAAGAAGCCCATAAATTAGACCTGACCATCATAGGTCTACATAATCAAGGACAACTATCATGGGAAGGAAATACTGCATCAGAAATAAGTCTGTTCATCACTCACTATAAATATCAAACCATAAATACTGATGCCAGTAAGAAAAATGGCAAATGTAGCATTGCTGTGGTAGAACACAGAAGTTGTGAAACATGCAACAAACCCATTAATGTACATATCCTATTCTTATACATATAGATATTACTTAACATTAGTACTGCAGAAGAGTCCAGAACTGAACTTATGTTAAGTGCTGCCCAACTTGCATGATCTTCTCCCACCCTTCCAGAGTTTAATGAACAACTACTCTACCAGGTCCTCAGAGACAAGATCTCTCCATCTTCCCTGACCTCAGAGTTCTCTCCTAAATGTAGTTTGTAGAACAAGGCGGTTTTTTGAATCAAATATCCGTTCTACAGTTATGAACACACTAACTGTATCAATCGATAATAACCCTTGCCATGCCAGTTCCCCTGTTACACTTTACATAAAGCCATTGGGGTTTAAAGGCTTTAATAAGAATTTAATTAACAATGTGAAAGGTGCAGGTCTCTGGGGGCCCATTTTTGCTCATTAATTTAGCATCAACACCCACCTGACTATGAATTGGAGCATTTCTACCGCAGGGAAGTGAAATAGCTGTGGCAGTCCAAGCCATCCCATTATTATTTTCCTAGACACTATGAATCTTTAAAGGCGCAAGGAACTTCAACAACACATACAACAGCACAGATCCTGAAGGAAAAAACAAACAAACAAAACCCAAACCCCAACAAAAACCCAAACCACAAAAAAACAAACCCACAAATAGAATGGAAAATTACTTGACTCAAACCAAAAAGAGAAATTATCTTGGAAGAGAACTAGGTGCTCTAGCAGGAAAAACAAATGCTCTTACAGTCTGCCAGTCAGGACATGAAAACAGAGACTTTGAGGGATCTTTAAGATATTTAATTTATTTCAGGGAAGGATTCTTAAAGAATATGAAATACCACAGGAATGAAAAATAGTAACAGATACAACATTTGCTTTTGGAGCAAGTCAACCAGTACCCACAACCAACTACAACCACAGAGAAGGAACCCCACCACTTTTGGCCAAAAAAAAAAATCAAAAGGAAATACTGCATTTCAGTTCAAGCCCCAGCACCAGCCATCTGAATCCTAGCTGGAACAGGACAAGGCAAGCTAGGTTTTCTAATCTCTTTCTAAACACCAGTCTTGAGGCTCTTGACTGTTCAGAGATCAGTAACAATCGATCTCCTCTCTTTGAGGCTTTGGCAGAGTCTCTCATTTATCCCAATACATATTAAGGAACTTCATGGAAAGAAGAGACATTTTCAAGACCCAATGCTAGACAGAAGCAACTTCTCCCTCCTCCATATCCGTTTGCTAGAAGTCAATTTCTATTTGCTGATTTTGAAAAATCTGAAATGATTTGTGATATAGATTTATAAGCTATAACTCTTTTCTTCATTTTTTCTACTTATAATATCTACTGTTAGTTAAGAGGAAAGTCTGACATCTAATTAAGTGGTTTCAATCCTCATCTTTGCTGCCATCTGTAGGTAACTGGAGTGGTACAAGGGAGACGAGAAGCAAGTTTATATCTGGTCAGGTATTATTCCTGTGATCAGGACCTGTGTCCATGAGAAAGCATGATGTCCTTGTTCCTTGCCCCTCCTGATTTTAATGTTAAAATTAGTCAGAAAAAGATAAGACATACAACAGCTTGGCTCTGTGTCTCATTGTATCTCAAAGTAATCTTGCAACTGAGGAAATAAAAAAAAGGTAAATTAAGTTAAGGATCCATGCTATTTTCTGGCATTGTTACACCACGATACGCAATTTTGACTCTAAATACAGATTATACTTCTGGGTGTATCTGGTAGTTGAAACTCCGTTTCTTTTTCAGTGAGCCATGCAATGTTTTAGGAAAACTCTTACTGTAAAGAAAACTTCTCAAAAGAAAAATAAGACAAAAGCAAAAATATGTTGATCATATTTTTAAACCCATTGTGATCATTTTTGGAAATCTGAAATTAAACTAGCGAGACCAGAAATTGAAATATTTGATTTAATGACTGCACAATTTTAATACATAAAAATAGATACTTAGTAATGAACAAGTTTATACAAACCAGATTTCTTTTGTACGGTACAAAACAATGATGGAGATAAAAAAAGATTCGCTGGATTACGGGGCAAGACAATAGAACAAAACATCATTGAGGAAAAGTTTTAAAATGATCAGAGGCTTATTTCATAAATACAGTGCAATGCTTACATTTAACAAATACAAAATTTACCATTTATCAACATCGGGAAATATATAAAATGTCATTGAATGACAATCTTATTTAAAAACTGATGCAAATACAATAGCCTTCTTAGAATTCTGAGGTAATATTACACAGTAAATCAAAAAAGCTTCAATAAATAAAACTAAACCCAAGGCAAAGTGCAATTCAGTGAAAAGAAGATAAAGCTTTTATTTTAACAATAATAGATAAATAGTTATTAAAAGTGGGCTTAAGCCATAAAAAAATATTTTGGCTAATTTGCCATGTTTTCAGATAAACTGTGTAGCTATTTATTCAGAAGCAACCTTCCATGAATCCAATTCTACAGAGAGGGGAAAGGGAGGAGGTGTTTGTTTCCAGAGTTCTTACCTACATCCACGTCCAGCTGTCAGAAATTTAACATTGCTTGAAGGTAACTAGTTCATTCAGTGCAATGGTGAAAGTTTCATTTATTTCTTAACATCTGAAATCCTGTAAATTGAAACTTATTTTAAAATCTCCATTTGGGAGAAAATGTAAAATGCACGAGTCTGAAGTGCTGTTTTTAACACTCTCTGTGCTAACCTAGTTTTGTTCCAGGCTGAAGTCAATGGAAATTTTAATACTGGTTTCAAAGACGGCACAATAACTACTGTGCCAAATATTTAAAAATATCCTACTATTTATCTCTGCTTTAATAAAACAGTAAAATAACCAGTACCTTCTCTAGGAAATAGAATAAAACAAAATTTACACTTAGCTATTGAAGAAAATCCACAACAGCTTTGAAACTACAGATTAGGCAGATTAATTTGTTCATCATGTGTAAATCTATTGGTTGCATGTAAATAATACAGAGAGGGAAAACAATAATAATACAATATTTTAATCTTATTGCAAATAAGTAATTGAGTACAGACACTACAAGATATTTAAGCATCCATGCCCCAGCAGAAGTCAACGGGGAAAGCTGACAAATTAGATGCCAAAGTGTCTTGAATGATCTGGGCCTCATTCAGCTGAAAGAAAAATCTATAGAACACACAGTAGCTATTCATATTAAAAATTACTATACTGCATGCTGATAAATTCTTTCCATTTAATGAATAAACCCCAGACTTATAATTACATCTGCATTTTAGAACCAGTTTCTTTCCTCCCTGCTCCTAATTTACTAACTCAGAGCAGGCATACCAAGAATTCTTTTCATGTAGTTTGTGCAGTGAAAACCGCAAAACATTGTCTTTAAATGCTGGCCTTCGAGTTAATGAAAGCTTCAACATTCTTCTGAAATGTTATTGTATTCACTTTTGTCACAGCTTACTTAAGACTTTCAACAAAGTTGCTGAAAAAAATTATAGCATGACACGCTATATCCGTTTTCCATGTGTTGTGGATTTCATTCTTTTCCTGAAATATTTCACCATATGTGGAATTTATTTTAAATATCTAAGTTTGTTTACTATAAAGCCACAGAACGTCTGCTTAGTTTGCTGTCAAAGAATGACCATACAGTTGCTTAATACCTGTAGTTTGAACCTGAATCCCCTCAAGCTGAAAAAAGTACCTTTTAACACTCTTGTACAGTCAAGCCTGTTGATCTGTAAAAGCTGAATATAGAACATCTAAAACCTCTTATTCATACAAAATAAATTTTTAGCAGTAAATGGCACTATCAAAACCCTATTTGTTCACAGGCAGTTATTTACATGCTTCTTAGACAGCCTGTTTCATTGAGAAGGAAAACCAGAATATTAAAACTGCATACATTTTATAAAGACTAAAATTCCTATTTGCCTTTGTGAAAATATGGCTACATGCTGTATGTTATAATTTTTCTATTATTCATGTTAATTGAAAACATTCTACCACTGGGATTAGCTAAGAAAGAAATATTCTGTTTATTTTCTCCCAGTGGGATACCTGCGACATAAAGGAATTATGATTAATGATAAAGTGCTATTAAGAAAAAACAGAAACAAACTTGGAAATTGTCTTAGTCAGGTTGTGTTTATCAAATAGACTAGCTTTTTGTATGAAGAAAGCTACTTTCTGTGACGAAGCAAGCAGGAAATGTATTGCCATTCAGGAAAAAACATACACTTCATATTTAATTAAAAAAAATATCTAAGTTGGATAAGACTGGCACAGTATTAAGAGACATAACAACAAAAAGCTTAAAGGCACAATTAGAAGAGAGTGAATGCTACATCAAAATGCTGTTCTTGAAGTATTTCATTTTATTCTAGACCAAAACCCTCTGCATTTGAAATTCCAATGATCAACTTTTGCTTCAGTTCTTTCTTGTTCTTGTAAGGAGGGAGACAAAGCTGGTTGAAGCAGGTATGGGCCACAGGTAACCTAAAATAATTTAAAACAACACCAACAATACACATTTAATAATAATACAATAGAAGTAGAATACCGTCAACTGTCTGCACATTTTCAGTTAAACACTACTTAAATAAGAAACCCTGTAAAAGGAACTTTTAACCTAATGTTCTTGGTTCAAGTTCTCTTGAACACAAAATAACACCACGGTTAGTCATATGCACTTCAGGTGAATTTGTTTGTCTGCAACTCCCTTCCCCACCCCTCCCTTTTTTATTTTTTTTGTTAAGTTGGAAACATCTCCTTCCATGTTTTGCAAACTCCAGGTACCACATGACTGCAAAATCAGTTTGTCTCTAAATACAAAATTTGGGTATAATCAGAATCCACAACACGAAGAAGGAAGGTGGGTCTTGGAGTAGGTATAGAGGCACCTAGATGAACCACAGTTACTGTAAGGATACAGAACTCAAAGTTCAGCCAGGTAACATACATTCTGGCAGATATATGCCTTGGTGCAGAGCACTGAGGAGCTGAAACAACAGTTCAAAAATTTTGGTCTTAGCAGGACCAAAACTCAGTTGCAAGTTTTTTCTGAGAGCTGAGTTTGAACATACGTTGCCGATATCTCTTAGGACTGCCTGGCTGAAACACTGGAAACTGCTCCTCACTAGAATGGATTAATTTGATGAGAACTGTTCTTCAGCAGCAGAAGCATTTGTTGTGCCATCAGTATGACATGCCACTAACATCCTGCCTCATAGCCACAGTAAGAAGTGACAGGATCTTCTTGCCCTTTATATCCTCAAGTGACACACAGGACAGCACTGAGAATATAGACTTGTCCCATAACTGATGACTTGGTGGGAGGGAGAAGAAAGACAAGGAGCTGAAGCTCAACTTGACATTTGGAATTAATCCAACACACTGAAAAATTTCTAAAACTTGGACACTTAAAAGTTAAATTTTAGTATGTGACTCAAAAGCTCTCTAGTTCTGTCTTCATTGAAGCCCTTAGTCTTTTGAATGGCAGTAGCTTGGCCTCTGGTCATCAGCAAATGTTCTTGAAAGGGGGTGGATTCCCCCAAATCTGGAAAACCAAGCTTCTTCCTCTTCCTTGCCCTTTAAACAAGCAAGCAAAGATCTGTTAATCTGACTGGAGTCATGTGCTTCAGAATTTGGAAAGTTGGGAAACTGGTTATTAATTTGGCAATTCTTACTGCTATTCTATTTTTTGATCCTATTGTAGGAGCAATGCGATGCCAACATGTCTCCGTTCATCCCTGCACAGAGAGTCTACTGCAACAATTATCTTGCAAAACACAGACCTACATAATTTTAAAATGCACACTATTTCAAAACATATTTTCCCATTTTTAAGAAAAAGAACAATTTATAGAATGAACTTAGAGATTCAACATTGAGTGATTTTTCTTCATTTCTCATCAGTTCCTTTAACATGCTACTGTAACCAGTTACTAGCTCATTGAATAAAGCATTAGAAATACCACAATAATGAGATGTACCAAATTTAAAAACAAAACCAAAATTTATTTTGTTTATGCATTTAATTCAGCTCATCACAGAAAACCCAACAAAATTTTGACTTTAAAAATATATTTCAATTTAAGTATTGTGATTACCTTAAATGTTTGAGAAATAATTACTGCTTAGCAGCAACTACCACTTAGCAGTGTGCTTCAGAGCGGCAAGCTTTTCTGCACAGTATTTTGAATTATTTAAACTGACTGTCTCCACCTTGAGAAGGAAAATACTAGCTGGAAAGTATGTGGAATGTCTCAAGTCAATTGAACACAAAATAAAACACTACCAGAAACATAAGAACTCGGTATATACAATTTAACCTTCACAATGAAATTACAAGGCTGCTTTGTTCCTGTTTCTTCTGAGCAACCTCTCTATCAGCCATACACTTACTCACCAGAGACTAAAGGAATGCTACATCTTCTCCAGCCGTACATGCTGAAATTCTTATTTAGACCATAAAGAAAGAATGCAAGCATTTTCTGCTACTGCAAGGGCTGCTATACATAGCGACAAACAGTCCCAACAAATTCAGAAAAAGTCATGGTGATTCACAGTATATTTTCATTAGCTCAGCTGTCACGTTAGAAACAATTAAATAATTTAGTTAAATTGAAAACATGTAAGTAATCTCTATAAAGAATTCCTGGCCTCAAATGTAAACATTGACTGGAGCATTAATTTTATATTAGATGGTCACCTGCAAAATTTATGCAATCAATAAATGGGTATAACAACACTTTGAAGGCAAACTAAAGGAGTCCCTGTAGTTTCTTCCTCTTACTTTAGTTTGCTCTTATTGAAAAAGACACTCAAGATTCATAAGGGCTCTCAGGAAATAATTTAACAAAAGTTTTTAAAAATCCAGAAAACTACTTACCAATTAGTGGATGTTTCACTCTTTGAAATCTTGAAATTCAAATCAGCCATTCCTCCCACAGGTACTCTATCACTTCCTGTAGCAAAATGTAGCAGCTTCTTTTGAAGGTCAAGAGAAAATCCAAGTACTACTTCCCAAAAGTATCTATGTTCAGGGCAGAAGGAGAAGAAAATGGTGTAAGATGCAATATCATGACAAAACAGTAAGAGAATAATAATAGAATCCCAAGTACTATATGATGTCACTTACTGAGAATTTAATTAATGTAATATATAGGACATCAGTAGTATCCTAATATGCAAGGTTAAATAAATTCCTAAGGACTTGAAAAGTACAATGTTTTATGAATTTTGGAATGATGTCTTGTCAAATGATGTCCAAACTTTTCTATAAAAATATAAAAGCCTTCTATTCACTAATATAAATGTTGTCCTTATCAAACAGAATTGGAAGAGAAAAAACATTTTTAAAAGATTGGGTAATAAAAATAAAGACTCGTATTTCACTATGGAGAATTTGAAGCTACTCTTTTTAAACTATCTCCCTTGCAATCTGATCATAACCTTTTAAAGGTATTCAGAAACACATTATGCCATTAAGGAACTAACTCTTCCTAATTATAGATAATTTAATAGTGTCTTTGTCTTATTTGGAAACAAGTTTTTAAAACTTCAGTCATTCTCAGATTATTCTTGGAAGAGATTGTTCCCAACAGTCTACCATTCTATGATGGTTTTAAACTGAGTAATTAGAATGAAAAAAAAAATTAAGCTTACCGTATAGTAAGATCAGTTTTTTGGTAGCCCTCATATTGGGTACTTCGCTGTAAAGCGGACATATCCAGTTCAGGACTGCCACAGACAAGAATTTCAACCTCTTCTGGACGAAGTAGCTGCCAGAAATAAAGGATAATATATATTTATTTTTTTTAAAGATGAGATATTTTGCTACTAGATTCAATTATTTTTTTCTTTTGGCGTTATAGAAAAATTAACAGAATATTATTCAATATAAATCTATAACTTAGATACGTACTGTTTTATAAAAATAGGAGTTCCTCAGTACTTTGGAGAATCTGTTACTGTTGTATATAGTAAAAAGCAAATTACTAGATAACATCATATTTTAGCATATTTATATTGTTCCTCACTTTTTCATTCTTTATTATACCGACTTGTTTGTTAACTGATTAGATTACAAATGGGTCAGGAAGAAAATTAAGTTTTTACACATGGAATTGAGAGAGTGGGTCTTGATCTCAATTTTGGTTACAGCTGCCATTTTATTTGCACCAAAAAGTCCCAACACAGGTTGACAAGTAGCAATGGCTGACAGAACTTGACTCAATTGTACACACTACTGTGCAAAGAAAATACACATAAAAATAACCATGTTTAACAATCACTAAACTTACACCTGCAGAACCTACTTACTCATTTACTACAACATCGTTAAATTGCATGAACATATATCATGGCATTTCAATGGCTTTTCATTCTCCTTCCAGAACCTTCCCTGCAGTTAGTCATATCTCACTTTGCTGCAAGTGTGTCATACTTGGCTAATTTCACAGGAATGAAGAAAATCTCATGCAAATTGTAATTGCCTCTTCTTTGCCTTCTTAACTGCACAAGAGATGGTGTAAATTACAAAAGGCATTCCAACAGCCAAGCAGGACTGAATACGGAAGAATGTTTAATCTCAACCTCACTGAGTGTTCTTCCTGCAAGAAGTAATAGGTGTTTTCAGAGGAGTCACTCAAGAGCACACATAGTTGCTCTGCTGCTCGTAACTGTAGGGAACATAGAGAATCCTTGTAAACATTCACACTACAGCCTGTGAAGTGTCTGTGAATGCACAATGAAAAACCTAACTTGTGGAGTTTTATTTATCTGTTTTCAATGGAACCCTACAGAGAACAGTTGATTACCTGCTTAATTTCTTCTGCTTATGTTGGATTAATCAACTACATTGATTAATCAAGACTCTTCACGAATCCTAAAATCCTCCAGTGTTATTTAATTTAGGTAAATCATTGTCACATATTTGAAACAAAAGGGAAGAATTATGTTTCATTTTATTCTTACCAGTAATGCATATGAAGCACAGACACTATGAAATCCATAATAGAAAGCTGCAAATTGTTTGTAGATTGATTTGTTGAGAAGAAAATCAACATAGAGCTGCACATATTCTAAAGAAGAAAAACATTTTGTTATATCATAATAATTTTAAATAATCATTTGTTGTGCTCTATCAAATTGTACCGAATTAAGAAAAATCAATGAATTTCATTTTAGATACTATTAAATTGGTAGGTATACTAGAAAGGACTACAGTAATTTCATTTTCACATGTTGTTAAAGAAAACCTAAGCTTATAAGAAGGAAAAAAAGGATCAACTTAAATCTGCCAAATATGTGTAGTTGGTATGTATTGAAGTACCTTTCCTATTCTGATTTGTGACTGGAATTTTATCTCCATTTGGCTTTAAGTTGTAAGATTTTATAACACCAAATTCTTCCTGAAAAACCTGGAGAAAAAGAGGATTCAAAGTCAGTGCTGGAAAATACATTCATATACTTACAAATTATAAAGCTTGTATTTATTATTTCATGTATTTCTCCTGTGTCACTTTAGCACATGCTGTAATTCTGAGGGTTGTGGGGTTTTAAAAAGTTAAATATTACAATTTTCAACAAATTGCTCAAGAAATTGGTATTCAAAGTAGAAAAAATGACCCTGCTACACAGTGGCTTATCAAACTGACCTGCAGGGTCTGGAGCCACAGAGTTTTTCATACAAAAGAACAATTTAGGAGCATCAAATACAATTAAGAAGATACTTGTTCCACTGTCACTCACCTAGGAACTCAAAAGTACCCACTTTACAAAAATTCTCTCATGGTCTGACAATAATGTAATTTAAAGCTGAGGAATAAAAGGTCAATACTAGTCCAGTAGACATCCATAAATCAGCATGAAATTTTACTAACTAGTATGTGCTCTAAAACAATGAATAAATGACAAAGGCTTTCTTGATTGAAGTAGCAGTTAGACATACAGGTCAGGCTAAACTATCGTAACTTGAAAAAGCTATTGTTCAAGTGAGATTTCCTGGACAAAGCATGTATAACAACCAGAATAAGCTTTGAATAGCATCTGGGTTAGACAGAAAAGGGATTGCTTTGCAGCCAGAAGAATTCCACAAACCAGGTCACTGATTGCAAGGTGATAGCGTCAGAGCAAGCAGAGCTGGAAATGCACCAGCAGGCAGGACTCGGATCCACCTCCACTGCCAGGGCAACAGCTTAAAGCCCAGTAAGGGAGCGAGCCTCTGTACACCCCGAGCCCCCAGGACTAGACTGGTTCTTGAAGAAAGCTTGAGTGCCCATGCAGTTACATTCCGAACAATCAATCACACAGGAGTAGGCCACTCAATTGCAGAAACATTGGTAAAAATTACTGAACGAGTTTGAGAATCACTTATAATTGTGTATTTAATGACCTGAAAGGTTGAGTAAAAATCCTCTTCAACATTGCCTTCATAGGACAGAAGTTCACTTAGTCCGTGGGCCAGTTCCTGCAATATGAATAAAACTCTTTAGTAAATCTACAAAGCTAAGTAACATACTTTGCAAGGACATACCAGAATCACTACTTTATACAGAAAGCATCTTGGAAAAAGCTCTATATTCAAAATGAATACAAAGAAAAACTCACTGCTTAATTAAGATGCGTGTGTATAAATATATTTATTTATTTTTATTTCAGTATAAACTTAGATTTTTCTTCTCACTATGGAAGATGTTTCTAAAATGCTCATATCAGATTTTGGTATTCTAAATTCAAGTAGATCAACAAAACTCCTGCTATGCTAGAAAACATGAAGAATTTCTCTTTTCAACAGAAGAAAAAGAGACTTTATCAGCCTGTGCTAAAAAAGAAGCTGTTTATAATTCAAGCATTAACTATAGATAAAACAGGTTCTAAATCAGTAATTTAGCCTCTTAAAAAAAACATAATACTTACGGGCATAATCTGAAACAGGTCATCTAACGTGACATCAGAGATGCCTACAAATGTGTTATGATCACAGGGAACAATGGGGGGACTCAATAATTTCTTGTAACAACAAGGTGGGAAACGAATATCCAAGGTGATGCTATTATATACAGCAAGTCCCATAAGCTATACATGGCAAAAGTTAAGGGCAAACCCCACACATTCTTATTATAGTTAATATTTTAAGTAACTTGAAAAAAGTATTTTAAGATTTTACTCAGCACACTCTAATACATGCTAAACAAACAGAAAGAATGCGAATTATTTAACTTTTTTGGACTGACAATTTTAAATGCAGTTTTGTATTACAATTAAGTAGTAGTTAAAATGGTCAAATGATGCACATTGACAGAACACTTTAGAATCTTCATCATAATATTCCATATGAGCATTTCTAGAATAAATAGTTCCAAAGTATTGCTATGAAAAAAGTTTTTAAAGGAAACTGTAGATATATATTTTTAATCCAAAAATTCTAGAGAGAACTCAGTATAGCAATTTTTCTGTTAAACAAATCTAAAAGCATAAAGACAAACCTGCACTGGCACTACAGCTCATCAGCTAGCATATTTAAGCATATCTCGTGAAACAAATTTGAAATTACACCAAAAATTAGAAGAATCCAGTTCACAGTTCAGCTTCTCACTATAATAGTTCAGTTGGAAGAGACCTACAACAATCATCTGCTCCAACTGCAATCAGTGAAATGGGGACATCGTCATCTCATCTCAGTAGAGTTATAAACATATATTATCATTAATCATTTGTCTGAGGACTTCATAAATGAGCACAACAGAAAATCTAGAAAATAAAATTATGCTCAAAATAGGATGTGGCTTCCATTCAGTTAAAAAAAAAAAAAAAAGCCGCATACGGATCAACAGGGACTTCAACCAAATATTCATACATACAGCCTCATTTTTGTTTACTGAATAAACCCAGAGGTGTAAGTACATAAAAAAAATTACAATTTATACCCCAAAAAGTTGCATGTGTAATCCTAATTCTAGTATTTTCTGACTGTAAAATGTACCATGTACCCACCATTTTCTTCCAATTTTTATTTCACTTGCTTGAATTACATTCTTTTCATACATTTAAAATGGAACGCGCTTGTACAATAGAACATCAGAATGAGCTTCAGTCAATGCCTTAATTCATCCCTATACCGACTCATTGAATGGCTGCTCATTTAGCACACCTAGCAGACAGAAAAGGATACAGCTCCAACCAATCGGAATTCAGAATAGTTATCACACTTAAAGCTGCTGAACCAATGGCAGTGCGAGTCCTTGTGGTAGGTGAACATGCCTGCAGAACAGGAATGGTGGCCTTTACCAAGCCTGAGCTTGAATAAAAAGTTGTACAAACCCTCCTCTTTCTCACATGTACACCCTCAAAAGTGCTCCTAGGAGTGTCCATATCTCCACCCTTGTTCTCAGCCCCATCTTCCCACCCACAGCAGGAGCCTGCAGGTGCTTGGGCAAGGACCATCAAGGGCAAAGCCAAGCTCGAAGCAGGCCCAACCCACCAGCCCTGTTGGGTGCAAGTACAACACATTCTTCAGTGCCTCTAATCACGGATATTCTACACTGTCTCTCCACAATCTGTTTCTTCACTGTACTTCATCATTTGTACAGCCAGAAACATTGTCTAACACAAAAACTTCTTGCTGCAACGTAAACCCATTTCTTCCTCACTTCCTGGGTCAATAGCAGATGACAATCTTTAAAAATGCTGGCATGAATCCCATGATACAAATACCATAAGCTTTACCTTCTTAGAATAGAAAGCTGTAAGAGGTTTTATCTTATATGCACAGTAGCAGCAAGTTTCGTATTTTCTGTCAAAAAATTGTATCAGAGAAGTTAAAAAAAAAAAAACCCAAACCACAAATTTCCTAAAAAAGCTACTCACTGGTCTAAATGACAAGCTAGATCCTACTGAAATCATGACTAAAGGCTAGTTTGACTGCTACTTGCATTAGATATAGATCATTCTGTTTTAAATAGTAGAAAGTAGAAACCTACGTAATGAAACCACGTAACACCTTTAATATGCCTAGGCAAGTATTGCTCAGAAAAGCAAGACACACTCTAATTAAGTGTGCACTAACAGTGGAATTAACTTCAGCAATGCAGAAGTGAATTGGATAAAATGTGATAACTGGTATTAATTTGTTGGGGGTGAATGTGGTGACAGTTTATTATTGTTTCCCAGTCAGCATACAAACTAAAGCACTGAAAAGTTCTAAGGACATCTTGTACGCAGTAGCTCACAATATTTGTGTTTGAAGACGAAAGTTGGGAAGAAATAAGATTTAAATGAAAAATCAAACTTCTTTGGATTAAAAACAGACTAAAAATCCAATTGATGTTTCAGGGACATCTAGTTCTTACGAAAAGATACAGATAAAACTCTACCTTCATATTCCCCTCGCACTGTCCTGAACAATCTAACTTTATCTTTTGAACTTCAGCTCAAAAAAGTGCTCGCTACAAAAGATTTGTGCCTTTACCAGAAGCAACGGAACAGTTGCACGTAAGGCAGAGCAAGGTTCACATACTGAAAGATGACAGTGATAATGGAACAAAATAGGTCTCAAATCCCATTTATTAATTGTCCGCACCAAGATGAAGAAAGCTTTGTAACACACACAGAGGAGGGCAGACAATTGAGTTAATTCAGAGTTCTTTAATTTCAGAGGTTAAATCTGCAGGATCAGCTAACCTGGAAAGGGTAGTAACAGTGATGTTTTCCTATGTTTTTCCTTCCAAGCTTCTGACATCTATTATTTGCAACTTAAACATTAAAGACAGCAGAATATAGAGTCCCTTTCCAAGGGACGAGAACATTTCTGAACTCCTCCCACGCTTGGCTGATAGTCATATCAATGAAAGAGTTTACACTTTAAAGTGAGGAAGCCTGCCAGAGCTGGTGAAAAAATTACGCTCAAATGTTTCCAAACTCATCTGTTACCAAGCTCTGCTGACAACACATTTTTACTAACAGAACTGTCAAACTTACAGAACACTTTCTACAGGATAAATTGTTTCCTATTAAGGCTGTTATCACCAACCATCATCTCTCCACACAGACCTCTTTTTACTAGAAAAGGGGCTATAGGCAAATAATGATCTCAGCAGATTTGAGGACATATTTATGACTTAAAACTCTGGACCTTTAGAAGCAGTCCCAGAAACAACAGAGGATCATGCCTTTAAGGGACATGAACACTTCCAGGCAAAGACAGACAAGCTCTTACATTCTATCAGTGACTATCAGATGTTATGCTGAAGTCCCTGGAAATCAATATTTCTAATTTAAGAGCCAGCCTGGAAATACTTTAACCCATTATAACATCAGTAATTTATCCATGCGTAGCTAAGAAAAGCTGACTTGTTTGAGAAATAGTAGAGTGGGGGAAACCCCCCCCACCCAGAATTATCTACAGCAATATAAAAAAGTAGATTTAACTGCTTGTTTATGAATGCTCATTCATGTCTTCCAATCTCCTCAAAAAAATCTTCCTTTTTTTTCCCCCCCCTTGGGCCTGCAGATATCATTATGGACTCACAGGTCCTGGTAACAGCAGAGGCAGGCTATTTCATTCCATCTCAGATCTGCCTATACTGCCTCTGCACCTGACTGAAGTACCTTTCTCTCCTGAGAGCATCTCAGACCACTTTAAGAATACTGGCCACACAGATATCCCACACAGAACGTACAATGACAAAGATTCAAGTAAGAACTAACCTCTACCTACACTAATCACAGAAATAGTGCTAGAACTTGCAGACACTATCAGTGCAACTATCAGCGCAAATGGAAACCATTGATATAGGAGGCCAGAGTCAGCCGTTTGCCAGAACTGACCACAGTAACAGCATCCAGCTGTAGCTACCTAAGAAAACCAGGCAAACTCCCTTGACTACCAGTATGAAGACAGCTGAGGGCAGTGTAAAAACAGAGAGTGCAGCAGCATGAGAACAAAGAGGCAAGGATGGTAGGTGACAAATACATTTGGCCTTATCTCCACTTACATATTTGCTAAACCATCTACTTCAGAGGCTGCTATATGTCTCTTCCTATTCTGGAACAGGAGTATCATATTTTAATTGCAACCAAACAACATATTGAGGAAGAAACTTATTCTGAAGTCCAAATATACAGATTCACATATACACTTCTGTGCATTCTAGAAAATTTCCAAGAGCAGACAAGTGTCAGTGTTTCAATGGCTTGCACAGCTTTTGCTTATTATTCTTAGCTTGTTTTAGGTCTAGCAATACACTGACACTCGGAAGAGAAGAAGAAACCACCTTTTCAAAGGCCCAATTCCATTTGGGCTATAACAGATTTAAACTATCCTACTCCATAAAATAGTTGATAGCCTTCTCCCATCTGTCCAGAGGTAAATCAGGATCCTCTCTCTTCTGGATAGAGATGGAAATACTGTAACTCCGCAGATATCTCAGAGGAACAACTTCAAGAAAAAAAAAAAACAAACCTATTGCTAGTCTTGAATCCTCCTGCTTCATAACCAATATGCTCACTAGCCTAGGGATACTAACATAAACACTGAGCCTTCAGTGTCTGAAACAAGATTTAGCATGACTGAAGTCTTAAAAAGCTGAATCGTAATTTTAATTCTAAACCTTTCCATTGATCAGACATTTGTTCACCTTCTAATTTTGCCATACTACTGAAGCAAAATCTCATTTTTTAGCAATGCTTGAACCTCCTTGTCACAAGCCAAGATCTTCAAAGCTCTTCAAGTACTTCCCACTCTCTTCCACCTTTCTCTATGCTAAAACTTCTCATCTATACACAATTCTAACATTACTATTAATTAATCCCTATGGAATAATGAAGAAGTCTTACCCGTCACTGTTTTGATAATTTAAAACAAACAAATTTTGACGTTGTACTTGAGATCATTTATGGGGACTCACCATAATCTGGGTGAAAAATCTGGCGAATCAGAAGAAGAAACCATTCTTTTGTCAGGCCACCCATATCAAGACCAGCTTCCCCTACAAATGTGACTTTCAACTTCTTTTTCAGATCTGCCCTCTTCCTTGCTAGCTATTGCAAAATAGGTAGGAAAGAAGTAACAGGAGATTTAACATATTATCAGTACCTCTAGCCATAGAGAACACACCACTCTACTGCTCTTGCTTTGTTTAAACAAGTAAATGGCATCATCTCCTACTAATAGCTCAAAACTATATTTAAACAGTGATTGAATTGCAGAAGCAAGATGATCATGACTACTTGACATCATCAACTACCTTGCACATGGTGCCCCAGTCTAGATTTGAAAAGTAGCTAGGTGGTATGCAGACTTTTAATAAGCTACTAGATACAATGAATTGAGTCTGTCTGGAATACTTTGGGCCTATAAAATTATTTACCTACACAGAAGACATTCTGCCAGGAAAAAAATGATAGATTTAAAAAAAATTAGACATTCTTTGGAGATATTTAGAAATACAGGCATATCTAAAAGTGTCTACATTTGGATATCATTCTGTTCAGCATAAGATACCTGCCAGTAAGTATCAGCTATATAGTAAAACTGGGTTTTTTTAGACAACTCCAACAGGCTTTTTTTCATTCCTTTGTCCTAACAGACAGCATTTCATCCAGGTATGCAAAAGACCTGCAAAGAATTAGATTACAGCCTTTCACAACTAGCAGCGATCTTTCAGCTCAAGTCCCTATCCAATTTTTCCTTAAATCATTAATTACTGGCCAGCTCCAGGGAAGTGTTTAACCAGTCAGGAAGATGCATGTGCTAAAATAATTTCTCTGTTGTGCTGCTCAAGTAAATTCTTATTGCACAAACTTTATAACTACAGGTATTTGTATTATTTGACACCAACTATAAACTGAGGTGATTTTCCTTTGACAATTATTTTTTTAGATTTGAAATACAAATAAGACATCTTTCCTTCACCTTCTGTTCCCCACACTTTTGAGAATATGAATAATGTAATACATTCTTACTCATCCCCGAGATAGGCAGAAGAAAACATCAGAAATAAATAGGAGATTATTTTAAAAGTTGGTCTTGATTATTTCAGCATGGTAAATAAAAACCTACAATGCCTCAGAGAAAGCAGTATTACCACTCATATTTCTTCTATCTTAGAAAAGAAGGCCAAACTGGACAAGCTTTAATTGAAGAAAAAAGGTTTAAACTTATGTTTTCTGAACATGAGCAATCAGAACTTGTTTGGTCTTGTTTTTTCACCACTTGGACTTATTCAATAACACCAGGCTGTTTTTAGGGTGGAGAAAGAGTAGGAACTACATTCATTAAATAATATTAATTAGCAAGGTTCAGTGGATACTGAAGAATTGCCTACTTTAATGGAAACATTTTTTTCATTTCTAAAAAAGGAAAAATTACATTTAAGAATATGAGGAATAAGTTAAAATCAAGACAAGAAGTTAAGAAAAGAAAGCCTAAAATAATTGTTATAGGATAGAGAAGTTAGTGAAGGAAAAGAATAAAAATACTCCAAGAATTAGAACAGAACAAAATCATTAGTGATTAGTCACTTCCTATTCATGTTCCTATCATGGTACCAAGTTCTACATACCTTATAATTATGCACTGTATTCTTAAGACAAACACATATACATACTGCATGGCATGCAAGCATGTATGTTCACTATGGGTTAGCTATGGAGGAGTATGAGGACAGAAATTAAAGTTCAGAATGTCTAATCTGTTCTGCAGCACTGCAGTTGTGACATTTTAATTGAGTTCTTTATATTTAGTATTATACAGTTATATTCCTCATCTCTTAGCACAGAAAGATTTAAATATGACTTATCAACCTGAAATCTAAGTGCAATAGCTATTCTGCAGCACATACCACTTAATTACATTTTTTGTTACCTCATCAAGTGAATCACTAACAAGGTGCGTCCTCCTCACTTTCACATTTAGGAACAACATATTCATGTCAGGTTTCTGTCTGCGAGAGACTTTATCCACAAGGCTTTGCTATTTAAATAAAAAAGAAACATCATACATGCAACATCTCCATTTAAAAATGAAGTGCTGCAATTCTCAATGTAAAAAGTCCCTATTATCTTGCATTAAAAGACATTACCCTACTATGATAGCTGCTTCAATATCTTGTAAGAGATGGAGAGCAATTTCTTTTCTACTGCAGACAGCATTTACACCATTCATGTGTAAAACATTGAATTAACCCATCAGGAAGTTTAACAAGAAGGCTGAAATTGTGCAGCAACCTTTTACACTCCCCAAATAGTTAAAAACATACCCATAAGATTCTGAAGACTGGCTTGTGCTTTACTTAGCTATTCACAAGACACACCCAGCAAGACAGGAATGGATAGGTGGTGGTGCTGCCACACTGAGCACCGAGGACACCAGTATCACACCTAGCACCTGAAGAAAATTACTAGTGAAGGAGGCAGACCACACCTCTTTCAAAACAAAAAAGGCTGCCCAGAAGCAGTACCTCTTCTGTGACTTGTGAACATACAGTTGCATCTTGGTCTTCCACAACAACATATCTTCACAGAATAAAATAGGAAACAGTCCAAAATTCTCATGGAATTTTTCTTCCTTAATTATCTTGTGAATTTAACATGCTAGCATATTATGCTGGTTTCTCAAGAAAGGAAAAAAAAAAAAAAACCAACCCCAAACTGCATCTCTTTCTTCACAACACTGGTATTTATAAGCATCCTGAAACTAGCACATGAAAATAAAAAAATATTGAGACAATCCAGCATGGACATTTCTACAGTAGTAAATGTAAGATGTTCAAGTTCTTTTCCAGGGTAGTCCAATACTAGAAGTTGTGATGAAAGGCTGTATGTAATATCAACCTAACAAAAACTTATAAAATACCAAGGATGAGACACAAGCATTTATCACTAAATGACTTACCCGTGCAATACTTATCATCTGTTGTTCCGAGTCCCTTTGAATAATAACTTTTTTTGCAGCTATAGAAATAATAAATGGGTATTGACAGAAAGAAAACCTAACAACAAGAGAAAAGAATATAAAATATTTCCTTTTTAGCATCTAGCATATTATTGTCTTTTTAAGAATACAGGAGCGAATCTTTTCATGATCATTCAGTAACTACCTACCCTCCACCGATAGTAATTTGCAAATAGCTGCTGGGTTACCTGCGTTGCACACATAGATACTTAATGCAGTAGAACAAACTGTTATTTGCAAATGCTACTAGAAATTGTAGTTAGTAATAATACTTATCTTCAATAAAGCTCTTTTTTATTGTTTATCATTATCAATAGACCTAATAAAGTTCAGTCATCTTTTGCTTAAAATACTACATTTTACTACACGGAATTAAAGAAAATGATCTTATTAAATACAAGAAAAGCAACATGCTCTGTGCAGCATTCTTAGGTACACAGTAGAAATATTTCTGGTTTGGCTTATTTGCTGCAGAATTGATTCTCAAAGGGACTGATTTCCTACAGGTTCTTCAGATTTAACCCAGGGTTACAAGTGTTTAGGACTTTAAAAATATCAGATCACAGCCAGATTCCACTGCAGTCAAATAAAACAAATATTTTTTAAAAACTTCAGAAATCATCAAGGTAAAAGATTTTTTTGTTACTGGTTATTCTGTTTTTATTTATTTATTTATTTATTTAGCTCATGCATCACCTAGCAGAAGTTCATATTGAAATACCCAGAGCTTCAGACTCTATGTGTGCATCTTCAATCCAGACTGCAAGTGCACCCTGAATCCTGCCTGTCAGACACTCTGAATTCTCATGTCTTTAGGAAAGAAAGGAAAATGAAGAAAAATATTCTCACTTGGTCTCCTGGAAATCCTAATCCAAAATGTTTTGCCAAGAAATGTTGACTTAGTTTGAAGAATTATGCATTTCAAAATATTTCATATGCAAGGTAAACCAGGACTTGCTCCTACTTGGCCTTCTTAGTTCTAAGCATATAGTCTTGATTATGATGCTTTGTGGGTTTTTGTGTTGCTTGTTTGTTTGTTTTTTAAGTGGAACAAAACAGAGTTAAAAGATGTAAAATTGGAAAAAAGTGTGGTTGTAAAAGTAAAAAAAAAAAATAAAAATTTACTTTAAAAATAATACAGCTAGTCTGCACTTCAGCTACTCCAGAAATTATGTATCAAGTAAACTTTGTTTTGATATATATTGAATTCCCAGTGTCCCAGCTAACTGAAAAGAACTGGAGCAGGTGGAAATCTCACAGCCCTTTTATAAGCTTGGATGTGGGTGCCAAAACAGCCAGATGGTGTCAATGAAAAAAAATAATGTTGAAGCTCAGCAGTATTCAGATTCCAATGCTTTGACTGAGACTATGCAAAGCCTACTGTACATCCATTGCTATCATGTCATGCGTTTGTGGTTTTGTTTTTTTTGTTTGTTTTTTCTTATATATACTATACACACACACACACAGTATACAAGATATACATACTGTAGATACAGTGCTTTGAAATACTTAACAAGAAACAACCAGTTATTCCTCTTACCTGTGAGAATTTCCATAACATTGCCAGTTATGATATTCTTCCATAAGATCAATATGATCAAGTGTAGAATTATAGAAATCCGTGTATGAAATAATAGGAGGATTGATCAGACTATTTGCAGCATCTACAAAGAAAACACAAAAGTCTTTTAAAATATTGCCTGGCTTAGCACATCTGTTTTCTAGGCATCCTGAGCACCAGTGACCTGAGAAACTTTAGGACAAATCAGCTACTAATAACTTTGTCTTCCTTGCTACAGAATTACAACTGCAACATAACACCATATGACATCATATTAATTGCTGTAAAAAATAGTAAATCCCTAATTCAGCCCATTTACGATAAGAGAACCTCCATTTGACTCTAGCCCACTTAATGACGGGCACTAAGTTAAGGTTTGATAGATAAAGAATGCTATGTTCTGTTGATATCAATGAAAAAGCAGTTTCACAGATGTATTTCTTAAACACCTTCATTTAATTCCAAACATAACTACGGATATAACATCTACATGGTCTCCAGTTAACAATTATCTGTTTGAGTTTGATGCCTGCTTGCAAAATGGATGGAAAGGGAGAGGCACAAAACATAATATGCAAAGATATGCCTATGTCCTCAGGTAACTATTACTCCATCTAGACTCACATGTACACAAATTAAGTACTTGACCAAATGAAGAAAATCAATTCACATTTAGGTTGCCTATCTCATTACGTAACATTCATATAACGTCAAACAGTTAATAAGTTTTCTCTATTTGTACTTAAATATAATTTAATTCTGATCAGTCAGAAAGTAGTGTATTTTGAATTATTAAATATCCCTTTTCCCAGAATTAAGGAATTAGCAACTCCTTCATAGATGACTAGCCAACACACGCCTTGGGTTTAGATAGCTAAGCTTATGTCTAAACTGTTGCTCTGGACAGGCAGGACTGTGCAGAATGCTTTTAAGTAAAAGTTTGAAGTGGATAGCAATATGAAAACATCTTCATTCCAACCTTAATTTTCACTTGATGGTTTCATTTTCTCCTAGAAAGGAGGGTTTCTACCCCTCAAGAAAAGGGGACTGACCTTAAAACTCCCATTGCCATTCTAAACGCTAAGCTACTGGGGATGAGTGGAGGAGAAGGTTTGTATTTGCAATGATCAAATTTGCTGTGCTCTGTGTTGAGCTGGACAGGGATTTACTTTGCTTTTTTTAAGCTGTAGTTTTGGACTTAAAGAGGTATCTGCATTGACTAGCTACTCTTAGATGCTAAATACTTCTCTGCGGGTAAGCCAGTTACAAAAGAAATTCTGGCAATTACACATTTAAAACAGTTACTTTTACAAATGTAAGGGAAACCTTAACCATCAGTTACTTCTGTGGACTTTTGTTTAAATAATCTTCAGTTGTTGTTACAGGAAAATGATGTGCAGCAGTTACCTTCTACTGGAAAGCAAATACAAAGACTTGCCAATAGATGATGTTTTTTGTTGCTTACTACTTTTTGGCATTTTATGGTAGTTCATACTGTGCCACCATTGTTGTCAGTCTCCCCCAGAAGACAGGAGGTGTAAGCTATCCTCCCCTATATGTATCTATACACACAAATGTACATATATATACACACACACACACGTGTGCATACACAGTTCAAGAAAAATACCTACTAAATAAAGCCAGGACTTTGGTTGCCGATGGAATCCACCAGGTACATTTCACCATAGGTGGAAACTCTTCAGGTTTTGCAGGAAATAGGCGTAAAGAAATAAATTGCAGTAACCTGTCCACCAGCTGTTTGAACCTCCTCTGTGAAATCCTAAACCAAACATGGTGCAGTTACTCCCATATGATCACTGTCCACACTAGAGTTTATATTATCAGATTTTAATATTATTTAAAAAAAAAAACAGAACAAAACAAAACCACATGCTTTTGTCCTATACATAAAACAAAATTCCACATATAAAGTTTGAGAAGCATGCTTTTAAATATTGGCACACAGCAGTGCTCTTCAGTGCACCCCTAACTGTGCTTTTTAATGTCTATGATTTAAAAAAATAATGCCATAGAATCATTATTCTTGATTTTCAGTAAACATTAAGAAAACAAAAATCTTTAGCTATTTCACTCCACACTCTGAATACTGAGGAATTCTCAATTTTTTATTTTGAGATACTTGGTCTATTGACTAAAGAGTGGAAAGTATTTCATATGCTTGTGACAAGTGCACATTTTAAATTATGTGCTGCACCACTTCCATAATATCACAACAATACCCATATATGTGTAGATATATTAAAGCATCCTTTTCTAAGTAAGAGCTCTCCTATTTTAATGGCTTAGATTTCTAATACATGTTTTAAGAATAAAACCATCAATATGCCTACTGCATCTTTAACCCAGAGGGTAAACCTTATTTGTAAACACTAATTCAAATGAAATCATATATTACCACAATTTTAAGCAAATCTAGACATATTACAGGGTGGGAGGAGGGAAATATACTTTCCATTCTCACAGAGAAGAAAATCCTTTATTGACAGATTCCCTAGGAGATGAGGGAATTGTGAATTCGGCCATTCAAACTTTTTTTTTTTTTTAATCCCAGACAGAACTTTTGTAGTCAATATAAGGAAGGCAAGCTGCAACTTAAAAGCCACTCCCATATGACTTCATTAGTGAGGTGGTATTAGAGTTATTCAATTAATTAAAAATCTAATGCCCTAACTACAGTCTCTCAACACCTCTATTGCACTACAAAGAAGGGATTTGATTTAATTTGTGGTTTTCGTAGAATACAGTAAAGTTACAGTATCTTTTGCAAATTATGCAAGATATACCTTTATTTAAACAAAGATCGTAAAGATGTTTGTATTAATAATACCATTTAAACATGTACCTAAAAAATTTGCATGTGTTACGGAAAAATAACTTACAACGGTTGTTTTGCAATTAAAGCTCTTTTGCATAAAGATATTCATTTTTATACATTATATACAGTTTGCATCTATAAATCAGTATCACTTAGTGGACTATGTCCAAATGTACTTTGAAAACAACAAAAACAATCTCTTTAGTCAATTAAATTAACTTTCATATAATTTATAAAACAGTCAACATCAATGGAAATACAGTAACAATTGTAATCCTAAAAATGGAATTTCTAATTTTATTTTTTTATTTTTTTTACTTTTTAGACCAGTGCACTAGGAAATGATGGTCAGCTTCTGTTAAGGCTGCTATCTGTCTTAGCAAGTGAGCATAGATGACATAAGTAGAAGTGTTACTAAATTGAGGATTCTGAAAAAGATTAAAAAAACGTGTTAGGTTAATAAACTGCATAAAGGCAAAAGAGTCATTAGGATTTTTTTTCTTATGTTTGTCGTTGCCAATACAATTAAGCAGGAAAGGAATTCACAAAATTGCTGTGACAGTGGTAAAATTATATATATATAAAAAACCCCCTATTTGCAACTTCTAGTCAAATAAAAAAAAATACGCAACTTTTATATTGTAAAAGTATGATTTGTTTGTTTGTTTCAAAAGAAAGCCTGCAGGTAATAAAGGCAGTACTCAATATATTTTTCTGGATTATCATTTATTGTGTAGCACATAAACCACACTCCTCAGTGATGTGCTTTCCATCTCAGTAATATGGATTCTCATAGCTCCTGTCTTTCCGCACATCAATCCAAACTTATTTTCCCTCTTATGTATAAGTTCACACATTCCCACTTTTAAGAAGGATATATTCCTTACAATTCACAGCTAGTATACCACCCCAGAGAAGAAAACTACTGCCTTCAAAAAATTAAATTACAATCTGATCTTCTCAAATAACAACAGAAACCTCTCCTTGTGTGGAGAAGCATTATCTATATTGGCAAAATTTAAAGGGGAAATTTGCCACAAATGCAAATCAGCTACAGTAGCAAAGGTTAACACAGACAGAAATCAGACAATGCAGCCAGTCAGATAGACTGGTGAAAGTCTGCTGGATAAAATGCAATACTGGAGAAAGTTACAGCAATATCAAAAAGTGCATATACTGAAACTTTCTGGAAAGATCAGAGTTACAGCATACCAATAAAGCCAACCTGGGAATAAAGAAGAAATAAGAACAAATAACTTGCTAGCACGTTTGTTCTGTCAACCCACAAAATGACAGGAAACAATTATATGTCTAACTGTTAGTTCATAGTCTTAATCTACGCAACCTTTCCCCATCAACTATCTTCCATTAAGCTCCCATTCCCATGATATATACTCTGTACTTCTTCCATATTTTAATACATTCTTATAACAGGAAATTAAATCTGAATTATCTCAGCTATACAAAGTATCTTGTTTGTATAGTATACTGGTTTATAGATTATAAGTTAAGCAGACATATAATTAAATAAAAATACTGTATTTTCTTACCTGTAAAAGTATACAGTATGCTCTAAGATCATCTTTTGTTCGTGGCCTATGAATAAATGAAATAATAAACAGAACCATATGTATACATCATATACGCACATTAAGAGTCATGAAGTCATGCACCCTACGATTTAACTTTACTTTGCCAATACATGTTGAATACCATATTTAAGGATCTTCACTGCTCTCAGAAATTGAAAGAGACACTTAAAGATTCTGACTACTCTCTAAAGGCAGTAGGCTATTTTAGCATCTGTCTTTTGTGGTATAACACAAGAGAGAAGGAGAAGAAAAAAAAAAAAAGTTAGAATTGAAAAGTAAGAGGTGTTCCAAAAGGGGAAGTCCGTGCTGTTGTCTATCTCAGATGACACCACAGAAGAGTTTATTTGCCCCATCTTTGATAGTTCCTGCCAGAATTCTCCATACACTTCTACCACTGCAGCCTCTGTACTTCTCGCTGTTTATCTGCTTTGAGGTTTTCCCATAACCTCAAACTTACATAGTATAAGGCAGAGAAAGGAATAGCCAAGGGCTGGTTCACAAGTGAGCCACATAAGGCACTGTCTCTTGCTATATCTTTTTCTGAATGAAACTATACATCTCGCTTCTATTATTTCTTGCTAAGAGTTTGTCATCTCCAGCCCTCCTGCCTCTGAGCTATCTCTTTCTACATCCTGCACTGCCCTTTATGCTGCTGCCACACATGAACAGTATTGTGAGGTAAGCTTAAGATCAAGGATTTATCTAAGTCAAAACATGTTAGTTGTTGTTGGGGGGGCAGGCAGGGACAATGTGTTTTACTCCAGATAAATTCCTTAATTCATCGCACAATTCTGATGCCCGAACGATTGCCCTGGCAAAAGGCAGCTGAGATTTTGTGAGGGAATGTGTGGATGGGTGTGGGTCTGCCTCAGAGGTTCAATGTCAGCTTATGGAGTTCAAGATACATTTCAGCAGATTTGCCTGCCAAAAGGAGACAAGTTCTTAGGAGTCAAATAAGTGGTATCAGAACATTTTCTTTCTTTGGCTAAAACAATAAAGACATGAAGTATATCAGTTGTAAGTGCTGCCACAGCCCTAATGCAAACATTTGTTACAATTACCCTTTCCATTCTTGTAGCAGACCATTAATTACTCCTTTTAGGACTGACTTCTGAACATCTTGAGGCTATGGAAAAAGGAGAGGAAAAATCATATCTGATGTAATTATACATATTCTATACAAGATACTCACTGAACAAGCAAGTTAGTTTTGCTTGTGATTCAAGCCAGCTAAGAAATCTTAGTGTTATGATGCTAAGCTCCTAAGTATCTTCCCTCACAGACTATTAGCTGAGGCCTGGAGTTGTGCCAATGGTGGCTTTCAATGCTTTAAACAACTTAAAAACTGTAAATGTAATTTCTAAACGACTCCTGTCCTTTGTTTACTAGGCACAATATGTACTTTTTACTACCCACATCCTCACATTTTCCTTATTTCCCCACTACGCAGTATCCCATCACAGTCATGTCATATCTTGCAAACGGTCTTTAAGATTTACCACAGTATGTACTGTGCATTACTGTAGCAAAAATTCCCTCCACTTTTACTAGAGCAGTTTTCATAATTCTATGGCAGTTCTCATGGGACCATTTTAAGTATGTTTTGAGAGATTCTTCAGAAATCGTGCCTAAGTGAGAAAAAATTTTGGTATAAATTGACTCTTAGCATATTTCTTTGCTGAAATAATTGTTACAATGTTTTAAAACATGGATTCTTTTCTTCTACTTACAGTATTTAATAAGGCATCATAGACAACATTCACAAATTTTGCATTGATTCCAGAGTCCTCAATGGTATTAAATGGAGAATTGGTATCTTTCTGTAAGTTAGATAATACATGAAGCATTTTGGTTTTGAAATGTTTTCAATATTTTAGCTGTCTTTGAAAATAAAAGTTTAACAGCAAGTTTAAACAAAACACATACAGATATAGCTATTTATTTTCCTTCTCAAAAGGTAAGAATCTAAGTTGCTTTTATTAATATGTGAAAGATGAAGCTAAACAATATTAGTCTTACACAATGGCAATGTTCATGTGACGGTTACTTTGTCATTCTATTTTAAAATTGTAAGAGGGTTTCAAAAAACGAGTTACATTGAACTTCATCTTTCATCTTTGTTGTCGATCCATCATTGGACAAGTGCAAAAAAATTCCAAGCATTCAATATTTGTTAAGTAACTAAAAGTCACAGGTTATTTTGTCTAGGTTCAGGTCCTACTGTCCATATTAAATATCATAAGCACATTTTGCTCTGTAATAGGCAGGAAATATTAATTTGCATGAATTCAGAAAGTTTTCTTACATGGATATGATTGTTCCCAAGGAAAGCTGAGTATGCCATCACAACACAAGAACAGCTATGCTACTTGAGCTCATATCACATGTTTTTTTGGGACAGGGAATTTCTGTTTCCAGATTTGCCTGAGCCTCCGTAGTAGCTGCATTAGCTTGCATGTTTTTAAACTGTATTTTGCATAGAAAGTATCTACACAGTCATAGTGTCACAAAAAACCCTACGTACTGGAATTTTAAAGCTCCACATACACTTGAAATACAGTTGCTTAAACTGGAATCAATAAATCAATGCAGTAACAGATTGTCTACCAAAGGCAGTGAGAAAATGACAAAATTATCTTACTGGCTTTGAGTAACTGGCTGCAAGCCTTTAACTGATCTTTTTGTAAACACTGTCAAGATACAAAGCACTGTAAATACTAAATAGTATTATGAATTATTTTCTACCTTAAATGCAGCGTTTATCTCCAGGAAAGAATCAAATGTTGTAGAATAAAAATCATGTACAGCTTTCCAATCTCCTGATGACTTAGCGTTTTCCACATCATCCCTAGAAAGAAAATATAAAAAAGTTGGTAATATAAAGGTTCAGTCTCTCTAACCACTTAGACTTTAACCTGCTCTGTAACTCTAAGCTTCCTTCACTACTCACACTTAGAAGACAGACACGTATAATATCATTATCTAACATCTTCCTTGTCATTTTAAGATCATGGTATTACAAGAGAACAAAAGCATAGTTTGTGTTTGATACAGCTGAGCAATGTCTCTTATTCAAAAATGTTAATTCGTGGTGTCACAGTTCAGTATGTTAAGACAAATAATTAGCGAAATAGAATTACGCTGAAGATACACTGACATGATAAAATTTCTGAGACTAATTTATTTAAGTATGCAGGATCCTAAACTAGTCGAATTCATAATAATTTGTGTAAAATTTTATTTCTTTTGAAATTTTTCAAATAAAACTTAATCTTTGTATGCAACTGTACACATTCCTTAAGGGGAAAACAAAATCTATAGATTTACTCTTAAAGTCCTTTTAAGTATTGGACCTTAAAGCAAGTATCTGTACAAGAAATTTTGTTTAATATCATACATTTAAAAAAACCAAATAAACAAAAACCCCCATCCAACCTTTGAAGCAGAATTTTATTGTAGCTATCTACAATGCTGGTGATACAAATCCCAGTTTGCCCTGCCCCCCAAAATTTCTTTGTACTAGATATTTTAAAAAGTTATCAGTGGGACATATCAAAAACTATAATGACTTTTTAATACTTTACTCGAAAGAATAGAATTCTTGGTAATTACATAATTAGGCAGCAGTCAATAGATACAAAAATCTGAATATGGAAAAAATTTCAGTTCTTCAGATCACCTGAATACCAACAAGGGATCGCTTTTTGTCAAAATCTCTTTTATACTTGTTTCCTTTTCCACCAAATACACACACTAATTAATCAAAATCCATTCTTCTTCCTCACTGAATGCACAAGATTTCAAACATGGAAAAGAACAATGAAGAGTATATCTCATACGCCTCTTGGAGCAACTGTGATTTTTTTTTTTTCCATCTGTTTGAAAAATGGAAGAATCAGGTTTCTTCCTAGGAATACTTCTCCCGATTTCCTGACCAAGATTATCTTACTGTAAAACACTCAAGAGAATTACCACGCTGCTCAGGCTAAAAAAAAAAAAAAAACCCCAACAAAAACCAAAGCCACACTTTCAATGAATTAGTAAATACCTAAGAACACATCCACTAAAAAAAACACTCTGCCAATATACGTTTCCATATTACAGACAGAGTCTGCTAGTGTAGACACACCTTATGTGATTAGTTTTTCAACAAAGCTATGCCATTTCCTCAAATGACAGTGTCAACATCACAATTTCTGGGAACATAGCTATCTTAAGTAGAGAGTTGCCTTATGTCCACAGTGCATCAAGCAAAGCCATCAAAACTTTGTGGTGTAGACCTGACATCAGGGAAACACAGTTAAAAACAAGGTGGTTTCCCTGGGGACCTCTCCTAGCCTAGCTAAGCTAATCAACCATCACGTACAGAGTATCATAACACTGCTGGAAGAAATCTAAGGCACATACAGTTTTGATTAAGGGTCTGTACTGATCTGGAAAAACAGAAGTGGAACACAAGGCATTATTTCACATCAATTCCACTTCTAGCTAACTCAGTGTTACAGGGCAGCAGCATAAATATTGTCTGCATAGACTCTTTGACCTTAAAACTCTTTTTACTTTGACAAACTTAAAGCATAGTGCTTCTCATAGAGAGGTGCTAGAATAGCTTACACTTGCACTGCTTAAAATTGTGGTCACATAAGCAGCAAGTATAGGTGAAAAAAGAAGTAAGTTTTTGCCATAAAACTACTATTGAAAATTAATGCTCTTTAACATGATGCATGAAGAAAGGTCATCCGTACTTTTAGCCAAAATTAAAAATAGTGCAGTCCATGCGACCACCACTCCAGGTCCTCAAATACGATATACATTTAAGTGTCTGATGTGCAGTGTTTCACACAAGACTGAGAATGCCCAGTACCTCAATGGACAGGACACACCATAATTGGCAGTACAAACAAAATACCTAAGATTGAAAGGGATTTTCCAGCTGACAATAAGCCATACGTACTTTTTTCCAAAACTAAACACCTATGGAACATCAGGAACTGAATTCTATCTCTGAGGTACAAGCTTTGCCATTTCTTGAACAGAACAACACTTCAAGCTAGAGACAGTATTTTATTTTCACAGTAACAGTTATCAATCCCACCATCACAGCCAGACTAACTACTACTGCTAATCAGTCTTACCGAACTGTTCCCTCATTTGAGATTAACAAAATCAAATGTATGAGTTAGGACAAAATGAAGAAAGCCCAAAGAAAGAAAGTACACTTCTAGAAAGCCCAGTCCAACTTACTGAAAATCTTTCACAGTTTTGGTTCGGATGGGAAGGGAAGGTTCAGTAGGAATTGGTGCTTTCACTTCTTGGGGTAGTGTGTCTATAGAGATGCGCTGCTTTTGTCGTACATCGAGGCAAATAGGTGGTAGGTCTCTCACTTATCAAAAAAAATAAATACAATGCAATCATATAAATAACAAACAACTAGTAAAATATAGATATACAGAAACTAAGAGGAAAAAAAAAAAAGAAAACTCACATTGTTTGATTCTACACCTTTAAACCCCTACTCATCCAAGCACTTTTCTTACTGCGTGCTCATCCTAGACAGGATGGAAGCTTCCACTAATTGAAGGGAAATAAAACCCTATAAACAAAAACTGTGTCCTGAGTTCATAACTGAGTCTTTGTGAACAAAGTGCTTCCTTCTGCCAATGGAGGAAGAAAATTGGCCTGTCTGTCTCCTATCTAAGGCTTTCCCAAAGACAGGAATCTTTACTATTTTATATGTGAACTGCTGGGCAAAGTTGCAAACAAATTATTTGTCTATTACAAAACCAAAGAAAAAAAAGACAGATTTTCACAATTGAATTTCTGGCATAATGCTGACAAAAAAGAAAGCTGGTGGTTTGTATTCTAACTCATTATTAGGGAAAATAGTAAAATATTGTACTTACATAAGATGCACTGGTATTACATCAGTAATAATGCACTGGTATACATACAGCAGCATTCACATCACAAGAAAACCTGAAGTTCATATATAATTTCATTTTTAGAAATGAGTGCTGCAGAATTTTCATTAAATCTATTTGTAGCTGTAGATGCTCAACCTTCTAAACATTAAGCGAAGTGTCTTCTCAAGTCAGATGCATAAAGAAAGTGCCTATTCTGAACACAACATCTATGTAAATCTATAAGGAACTCAAGCTAAGCAAGTTAGAATGTAATTACAACAAAACAAAAAACCAAAAAAAGTCAAAGGATGTCATGGAATTAGTTACCCAGCGTGATCCTGTTATACTTGTTGTTTGAAAGACATAGCTGCCAGTCATGGACTTCTCAATAAACTTGGCTGCTTATCCTAAGTACAAATAGCAGTGCTTTAACAAGGTCTTTCTATTCTCCTCCTTACTTTATATTTCATCCAAGAACAATGAATAGGGTTTATATGGCAAGGTTTTGGCAGCAGTGAGGCTGCAGGGGTGGCCTCTGGGATAGGAGAGATGGAGCTGCCTCCATGTCAGACACAGCTGGCTTCAAAAGAGACACATGGCTGGCCAAAGCTGAGCCCATCAGTGATGCTGGTAGTGCCTCTGTGATAACATATTTAAGAAAGGGTAAAAAAACACTACACAGCAGCTGAGAGAGAGGAGGAATTAGAAAAAAAAAACCACAACCCAACAACAACCAAAACCAAAAGAACCCCACCCATCCACCCAGAAACTACCCTGCAGACACCCAGGGCAGTGGAGAAGGGTGAGGAGGTGCTCCAAGCTCTGGAGCAGAGATTCCCCTGCAGCCCATGGAGAAGACCGCAGTAAGGGAGTCTGTCCTCCTGCAGCCCATGGAGTACCACAGTGGAGCAGATATCCACCTGCAGCCCGTGGAAAGCCCACACCTGAGCAGGGTCCTGGCAGGAACTGTAGCCTGGGGGACCCACAGTGGAGCGGTTCATTTCTAGAAGAATGTACTCCAATGAGAAAGGGCTCCCATTGGAGCAGGTCTTGAAGAATTGCAACTCATGGGAAGGACCCGTGTTCCAGAAAGACTGTATCCCATGGCAGAGACCTCATGCTGGAGCAGGGGAATAGCACAAAGAGGAAGGAGTAGCAGAGATGAAGTTTTGAGCTGACTACAATCCCCATTCCTCACCCCCCTGTGCCACTTTGGGGAAAGGAGGTAGAAGAGAGGGGAATGAAGGAGTGAAGTTGAGCCTGGGAAGAAGGGGCCAGGGGGAAGGTGTTTTGAGTTTTGCTTTTGTTTAGCTGGCAATAAATTAATATCCTCAAGTCAAATCTGTTTTTCCTGTGACAGTAACTGGAAAGTGAACTCATGTCTTTACCTCAACCCATCTTATTTTTCATCTTCTTTTGTCCTCATGACCTGTTGAGGAGGGGGAGCGATAAGAGTAGCTTCGTGGGCATCTGACAGCCAGCCAACGTAAACTCACCAACCACATGAAAAAATTATTCCAATGCAGTATACACAAACTTCAATTTTACTGACAGTGTCTTCTCAAATATCCTTAAATGCTTCTTTAGTCTGATTTATACTGCATGTTTTTAAAAGCATTTATATGACTTATGATGTATGTTTGGGATAAAAGACATTATATAGTAAGTATCCACAAAAGTCAAATGTATTAAACCAAAATCTTCCATGAATTGTCTAAGAACCCTCTAAGCCTTTTCACTACAATTCCAAGAGTCATTTTTTTTGTTGTTGTTTTTTTAAAAATTAACTAAACTTCATAGTAGTATCACTACTCTGCTGCCTACTCCATTTATCACAGCAGGGAAACAGATGCTAATAAAATCCCCAAAACTCAAAAGGCAGCTTCTTTTCCCTCATGCTAATGACAGAGACACTGTCATTGCAACTTAACTCAGCCACCGTTCATCAGACGATAATACATCAGAGCTGCCATCAATCCCCTGAGTATGACATCAATTATAGATAAGGAACCTTGCCTAGTCTCACAGCTGGAATTTGAAGCTATTTAAAGAGAAAAATAGTAATTTTAAAAACAAAGTGGACACATAGGTAGTAAATTAATTTAAGCCAAGGTGCCAAACAATCCTGCCATGCAAGTGCTCTTGCACATCATTTTCTGAAAGCAGGATGGACTGACTTAAAAGAAACTAAGACTATGTCTTATTTTTACTCTGAGAAAGACAAGTTATTTTAATTTAACTCCCATTCTGTCTTCTCAATTTTAAATGGATTAAGCATTGAATTATAAGCAGATGAATACACTGAAATGAGGAAAACATTCTCTGCATTTGTAGAAAAGTGTCAGCAGCTGTTTCTCCCTTCAGTAAATTGAGGCTGCAGGTGCTAAGCTGGTAACCTGCACATTGTCAGTGATGCAATTTTCTTTGAAATATACGCAGCTTAAATTAGATATACCAAAACTGAGTTTTAATAATATGTTTAATAGATATGGTCAACTTCAGTATGTTTTGCCATAATTCAAGTTTATTTGTAAATAGATTTATTTGCTTGTCTGACATTCAAAAATATTAATTAAGATCTGTCATTTGAGTTCTGTTGAGGAGAAACTTGAAACTTTAGGTATTGAGTTGATAAGCAGCAATAACACAATATTACAAGAAAAGAAAAGCCATCATTTCTGGCTGTTTGCCCAGTTACATCAAGTAAAAAGACTCAGCAATGCATGACTGCTTAGGGAATGATCAAAAATTGAGGAAGAAAGGCTCATTGATACAAATTGACTACTACAAAGAAAATTAGGGTGAATGACTTTAGATCAGCAGTTATTTTCATGGTGACCAACACAGCTACTGGCAGACGAAAAATGTCAAACTAGGTAAAGCAAATAACTTGTATTTGTAACATTATAAAAGAACTAGAACAAACTAGTTCTTGTATAGATTTCATACCAGATCATTGTTACATTAGAAGACTTGTTATATAAACTCAATCTCTGTGGCAGCTATATAGCAAACAAACATCACTCTAGCTTTCGCTGTATTTACCAACATTACCTTTTCCACAGTTCTGTTTTTCAAAGAAATTAACATTCTCTGAACTCAAGCCCAAATTATTACCAGTATATGCACATATATATACACACACATATTCAGAGATAGCACATGTATAGATAAACTGAAAAAACCCACCAACCTAGCATTGTTCCTGAATTCCAGAATAGCAAGAGAAGCATTTTTCACTGAGAACTTTGTTTTGGTGATTATTTTTTCCATAGAATACATATACCTACTTGAAAAACTGAGTGCACCTTCGACTGTTAGTAATGTATTTTTATATAGGCAGGTTACCTTGATTCTGAAATTACCAGAATATCTGCTCGATTTTACCCATTGCTCAACTTCAAGAATATATCCTTGACTATAATAAATATTGCCATGCATTAGTGTGGTGAAAATTAACAACGAAGTACTTATGAGGCAGTAATTACAACCGGGACAGTATTGTATTCAGCAAGAACTGAGGGCACTTCGAGAGAGGTGTGTTTAGAGTTTACCATTCTTGTCAGGTACAAAAAAAAGCGTGAGTAGGGGAAAATTTGTTTAGTGAAATTAATTCTCCAAAAGGGTACTGTATTTTTCACATTGTTTGGACCAATACTAGATTTAATTTTACTTTGTTCTAAATTTTATTAAGCAGTACACTTTCATATCATAATATAAGATTGTATTAAGCAACTATTCAGACAGAAGCTGGACAGGAAACAATTAAGGCTTCAGTAATGAAAGACAGTAGCTTAGAGCCTATGAATCAACTGCGTGCATGTTTCTCTTAAAAAGGGTAGCAACTGAGTAGTTAATATTGACAAGGGGTCACTTTTAGCTTCTGAGGAAAATAATGTTATCAGAGAAAGGCAAAGCGTTTTATTTTTCTGAGGACTTCCAGATTCAAACAATATTGCAATTGCTTACCTGCAACTCACAAACAAGACTGTTCCTTTAAAAACACATAGGTGAGAGCAGTGGCCACCTGAACGTTGCTCTTCCAGCTTTGTTAGCTCGACCTTACAGCACTTGGTAAGAATCAGCAGAGCTCTGATCTGCTGTGCAGCATTGGCTTTTCACCTTACCCCAAGTATCCCCCTCAAGAACACCACTTCTACCTTAACTCCAGTAAGTTATGCAGCAGAAGGAGAATTCTTCACAGGCCATCTCCAGCCACCTTTGTTCCCTTTGTGTAGTACAAAGTGACTTCAGCAAAGTACAAAATCCTGTCCAAGCTGTCCTTTACACATAATTGCCTTTTGTTCTTTCTCACCTTTAAAGATCTTCAGAACTTACCAACCTTCTTCACCTGTGAATTTTATTTTGTCATCACTGGCCTCCACTGGAAATTGGCAACTCTCCGCAACTGTCTCCCTTAAAAGCCCTATGCTTGCCTCATCCCTGCCATCCTTCAGATGGTGACAGAAAAGTCTTCTCCAAAGTTCTGACACAATTTCTAGAGAACCTGTCATCTGATTGCAGTTAGACAAACAGTATCTGCAGATGGACTACTGAATCTGTAACTTTCTTTAAAACTTCAGTTGATTATTTCACCCTCCAGGTCTATTTGTTTTCTCTTATCCAACTTGGCTCTATGACATAATCTCTACAGAGGATGAACTATCATATGTATCACTTCCTGTACAGTGTACAGCACAGCCTAATTCAATGAAATCTAGATTTTCTGGCACTACCACAATACAAATATTGGCAGAACACTGAGCACCTTCTTAAATTGGTAACCAAGTAACACAGGGCTTTTATTCTCTTACCATTTTTGATGTTGGGTATAACAAGTTGCGTAGGTGAATTTCTGTTTCCGATGCCTTCTTTCTTTTGGTTGATAGTTGTGATGAAATTGCTGAAAGTGGAAAACTGATTTTTGGCTCCTCTCTCCAACCCCTGTAATTAAGATGACAGCATGCTATAAAAGGGCTAATGCACTATTACAAGAGTAATCTTACTCATGAGGTATTACACAGAATACTTAAAATACCTTTTATCTTGAAATCAGATTGGTAATACCAAAATAAGACATAATTAATGATCCTGCCAGTTTGTTTCAAATTGAAACAGGAGAGATACTATAAAACTTCTTTCCATTACATTAAAAAACCTCAAGTATTAATTTGCAGAATATGAAGATATCCTTGGATTACTGTGAGGAAAATACAATACTATTAGAATGCTTTCAACAATATTCTAACTTTCTGTATCCTAATTTCTAACTACTTTTATTTTCCTTACTACATCTAGCTCAGTTCAAACTGATGAAAGTGTCACATATTCCTTTTTCCAAATAACTCTAATATATTGAAATAGATTAGACAAATTTCCCCAAGTCTTGAAATATGGGGCCAAAAATTCTATGTGAGCTAATCAAATTTAAACACTAGCTACCTGGGTAAAAAACCCTAATGATTCCAAACTGTCAGCATGAGCTGCCACTGAAGAAAGGCTAGCCAACAAATATTTGTTAACACAGCGTTAAAAAAACCCTGCTTGAGTACCTGTATGTGCTGCCACCGAGAAGTCCACACAAGCCTTTGCTAAGAAGCGTTGAGCGCTAATGTGCTTTAACAGTGAACAGCAGTGAAATCACACAACAGACTTCCAAAGGATTGCACCGATCGGTCTGTTTTCACACTGAGTGCTATTAGCTATAGTTATTTGCTCTGGAGAATTTGCAAAGCATAGGTGGGTTAAGGGCCTTGCCCAAGACAACAGAAGTTGCATGATGGAGATTTTAATTTCCATCTCAGCTCCAAGTCATCAGCTGATATCAGGCAAAGGCAGATCAACTCAAAGAAAACCCCAAAAAACCAAAAAACCACACTATCCCTGCACATCATGATTTTTCAGCCTCACATTAACCTAAAGATTCATTTACTTGATATCTGGTACCTGCACTCTCAGTTAAAAAAAAATAAAATGTTTTAATGTAAATCAAAACTATTTCCCCAAACAAGAATAAATATTCTAGAATAATTAGTGTAATACCCTATCTTTTTTTTTTTAAACCCATGTATTTCCCTTTCCCCTTGAGAGTAGTAAATTGGGACTAAGACATGCAGCCAGAGTTCCACGGAAAGCACTTCACTTCTACCACAACATCCTGAAATACCACCAGGAGGGTAATAACACAGCCCATAAACCTGCCATGCCGCAGTGTACGCAAGCTGGTACGCTGCCAGGAATTTTAAATAACTGTGGCACAAACAGCCATTTTTCCATGGCTTATAACTCACCAAATTATAAATTTGAACAATCAGCAGGACTTCTGGCTTTAAAAATCTCAAGTTTCAATTTCTAGCTCCAAATTCCTTGTACAAAACAAACATTCAAAAATCAAATGTAATTACCACTATAACTTTCTCTCTTCTTTTGTAACCTTTGAAATACCATTAAGATGCTTCTTAAAAATCACCTGGCACATGACTGGAAAAAAACAGACCCTGAACAAAGATGGCAAGACATGACTGACTGAAAAAGGACTTTTAAAGAAATGCAGATCTGAGGCTAATCTGCTGTGTCACAAAATGTATGCTCTAGGTACAAAAACTCTGGAGCTTGGACTAGTCTAATTATGATTAATAGGGAATAGATATCATAGACAATTGAGAAGAGCTTTTATGAAACAGACTATTGTGACAGCCTTTTTGACTGAGTCAGCTTTCTAGGTTTTATTCCAGCCACACCACTGAAATAGTATAGTTGAACAGTTATTTAAAAAGATTCTTCTTAATGCCACCTCCCTCAGCAGTGATCAGAAAGAACAAAAATTGCACATGTTATTTAACTCCATCACCCTGCCCCAAGTGCAGTTCCAACAGTATTACACGTATGGACAAAAGCTTTACTGGAAAGCCCTGAAGGAATACTGGGAAACTACATGCTCATTAATAAGGATCTTTGACATCTCCTGGGAGAGTAATCTAGGACAAGCGTACAGCACCATGTCATACTTACAAAGCCTTGTAGGAGGTCAGTGAACCTCTAGAGCCTAAGACTCTACATGCACGCTGCCATCAGAACCCTGAACCCCCACATAAAGAATGACTACACGTAGAGGGAGTAAGTGGATCAAAATAATCTTTAATCCTCTTTTTTTTAAGAGCATATTAATAACTCACAACTCTGCTGGCTTCGCAGTGGAAGTTTTCCAAAGCATTAAGCCCTCTGTACTACTGGAGAGGTACTAGCTTATACTTCATAAATCTATGTTTTTCATTATTGAAGTTAAATTAGATGGTGAAAATAAGTCAAACTGTTTCCAAAGAGCACATACAGAGTGCTTTCTGGGAAGAGGCAAAAGACCATCTAGAAGAGTTTTTCAAAAACCCTACTCTTTAGCCCTAACATAACTCGCTCAAGACCCATGTGTATGTTGCAAGCAAAGGCCAGTGAGGAGTAAGAGGTTTTCTTCCCTGTGCAAGACGACATGAAAGACACTCAGACTACCTAAAGGCAGCTATCAATGCAAGAGCCTACTCAAAAAGTAGGTTTTTCCTTTCCATTAATGTGTTGAAAGGTGTAACACAGGACTGGTTTTGCTTTACAGAGGCCTCTACCGGTTCCTACTTACTAGGGTGCAAGTTACTCAGCTTTCCGCAAGTTTCCTTTCAGGATCTGAACACTCATCTCCAAACCATCACCCCTTACGCATTATCTCTAATCACCATTTGGCCCATAAGAAAAACCTGAACTCCTTGCAAGATCATGTTAATTTAATCATGGACTAATTTAATCTCCACAACTTTACCTAGAAATTAAAGGCAAAAAAAGAAGTAACCATTCTAGCACAATTCCACATGGCTTTTGGCTAGAAAAAGCCGCAACAGGAGTGACAATAGCAATAGTTACATAATCCCTTTATTCCAACTTGCAGCCAGCTTAAACTCCAGATGAGACCTCTTTCACACACATGCTCTTTGGAGAAAAAGGATACCACGGTTATCTGTTGACTTACTAAAATTCTGACCTTTTCCACAGCTTTGGTGGAGAATGGAAAATGCTTAGAGGATGTGTCACACCCTCACGTTGCCTTTGAGGAAGCTCTAATCGTGTCACATCAGTTGCACAAATCTATAGTGGGTCTTTAGTGCATTGAAGAAAGTGTCAATTACAAAATCTGGGGAGATGTTCTGAGACAAGGATATCTGAGGCTCACTTCATATAGAGACAAGATAAAGTATCTATATCACCACAGTCATCATATGATGGCTATAAATTTAGAAATAATAGGCAGACAGACTAGGAAAATTAAGGTAATCTGACGTATCACTGTATTTGTATCACATGTATTTTTAAAGAAAGAGAATTTCAATGAGAAAAAAACAAGATTTTTTTTTTTTTTTTTAAAAAGACAATAATTTCACATCGTATTACAAGTTTCCTGCAGTTTAATGACGGGGAAGCTGAGAACGTATTTCTCTCTTTAAAAGTGTTTGAGAAGATTTGATTAAGTAACACCCATTTTTTTTAATGTTCAATTAGAACTTTTAATACAAGAACTTGGATCAAAATCATGCTATATATCATGATCCTTGCAACATACTTCACAAAGCCCTGGATTTAGATGTGTAGGTTGGTCACAACTAGGGCTTAGCAGACCAACAGCCCAATACCTTCTTTACAGCAACTCATGAAGGTCTTGCAAAAGCATACCTGCATTCCCTGTTTGGTACACTTGGATCAAAACCTGCATTCTGTTACAAACAGAGAAATCCAGGGCTATGGAAATAACTCTTACATCCGTCCACAAAACTCTCTCTCGGTAACATACTATTAAAACCCATATGAAACTCTTTGTAAATTCAAAATACCACACACATTTGACAAGCAATCACATCTAGCTAGATCTCAGCTCCTCTGTAGCAGCTCAACTTGGACACTTTATGCTTGTGGGGAACAGTTCAGAGGTACACGAAGGATGTCCAGTTACAACCAAGTTCTCCTGACTCTTTAAGGCAGTGGGAATTCTACATGGCTGCCCAGTTGCACACGCTTTTCGTTAGCTGAGCTAAGCCTGACACGTTTTAGACCAGCACTCATATCTTTATTTTAAGGGACTGTGTTTGCCATTCAAAGTCTGAAGTGGAAATTTTCAAAGATACAAGTAACTCCTGGGCACTTGTCCATTACAGACTTCTCCCACCAAATCTGTATTTGAATTGCAAGAACAAACACATTCTTCCACATTCAGACAGATTTGCAAAGCTGAAAGTCTTTCAGAAGATTGGAACGTTATAGGCAAAACATAAAATTGGCAGAATTGCTCTAAGGAGTTTGCAGTTTGCCTACGATTACTTCGTTTAACATTACATTATTTCATGACAGTCATAAACATTAGATGCTCAATCTTTTCAACTCAAATTATGTAAAATGATAATTTCTAGCAAGTCAGGTACTTGTCAGATACTTATCAGTACTGTTGAATTAAAATCTCATACCTGTATTACTACAGAATTGGTAAAATTTTTGCTCTGTTGTTGGACTGAAGTAAGTTACAGCAAGCTTTTAACATCGAGCTATGCAAGATATTCAACTCATGCCAGGAAAATTTTATGTTTCGTAATATTGTATGGTCAGCAGAAAGAAAATCATAACTGCAGAAAAATTAAAAATCTCGAATGAGGTTTCTGAAATAAAATTATTCTGGCAAATATCCTTCTCACAGGTTTTTTTTATCCGTGTTAACTCATTCATCAATTATCAAAATGTTTTGTCATCTTTGCTTCAACACAATGTAAAAAACCTTCTGGTTTTTACCTTTTAAGAAAAAGTTAAAAATACAAAGTCTTTTCCAGCTAGCCCTCTTGCTATTAAGCGTATTAAGAGCTGAAACCCTCCACCCCCGAAAACCCTTAACGAACATTCACAATGCTGCAAACCCTCAGTCATGACTAACCCAAAAGAGCACACCGTTGTAAAATGTTAAAGAACTATAAGTAGATGGAGAATTTATAGCTTCATTATGTCACTGCTTACAGATGCACTTGTTATTTTTAAGAAACTTGAATGAAAGCCTCTCAACGGAAGAGAACATGAAAGAAAATGAACATGACGCTCCCCCACCGCCACGAATAAAGCGGCAAACGGAGCAAATGACACCGGGGACCGCAGAGACGGTCCCGCTCCCCGGGCCGGGGCCCAGCGGGTAGCAGCCCGGGTCGCTCGGCCCCGCGGGAGACCTACCCCAGCCGCCGCGCTGGATGCCGACGGGATGGGCAGCAGTTCCTTTCGCTCCTCTTCTTTCTCCTTTTCTTTCTCCCCTTCTTCCTCCTCTTCTTCCTCATCCTCGCCGCCCTCCTCGGCTGACGGGGGCGCAGCGCTGCCCTGGTTCAGCTCCGCGCCCGGCGGGAGCCCCGCGCCGGGGCCGGGGGGCAGGTCGGCGGCAGCCGTGGCCGCCGGCGGGCTCTGCAGCGACATTGCCCCGCTGCCGGCCGCCCCGCGCCTGTCTCCTCACGGCAGCCCCTCAGCCCCCGCCGGCACCCGAGCTTCTGCGCCCTCTTCTTCTTCTTCTCCCACCCGCCGCCCCCCCGAGCCTCTCCGAGGAGCCCCCGCTGGCACCCCCAGTGCCGCCGCTCTGCTCCGCGCGGGGCCGCCGCGGCAATGCAGCAGCCGGGCTGCTCCCGGGCGCTCAGACACCCCCGCACGGCGGGGCGGAGCGCGGCCCTTGCCGCCCCCGCCGCGGCCCTGGCGAAGAAGGGGAGCGCGGGACGCAGCGGAGCGGAGGCGGCCGGCGCCGCCGGACCCCTCTGCCCTTGCGCCCCCTCAGCCACCGCGCCACCTACAGACCGCGGGCAGGAAGAGGGGGCGCGACCGCCATGTTGTTTATAGGCGGCTCATAGAAACGCGCTTGGCGACCGGGGGCGCTGCGCGGGGGCAGCGGAGGACACGGTTACGGAAACTCCGTAGCGCAGGAAAAGCCGCGGTGCCGGCCAGGCGGCGCCGGGCGTACGGGAATCGGGGCTGTCCTCCGCCCTGTGCGCAGCCGCGATGGCAAAGGGCGAGCGCTACGCTGCGGCCGCTACCCGGGGGTGTCTTCGCTCGCCGGGGGACGGATGGGGGGCACCGCCGGGCCCCGGGAGTGGCGAGGCGCTCTGCAGCACCCGCAGCCCCGCGAAGCGATGATTCTGGCGGCCAGGATCTCCCCTGTCCCCCGCGAGCGAGGAGCGGCCTCTTGCGGGGCCGCGGGGGCAGGCCGGACCGGGGCATGGCTCCGAGTCAATACACGAATAATAAATATAAAACTGTGGCCAAGGGATCTCGGGGTGGTACCGGCACGGCACTCCCGCCCCTCCTTCACACCGGGCTGGTGTTGCACTGCCGGCAGGGACTGTGCAGTTAGTGGCACCTCTCACGCCGCCCTGTCACCTCGTGGTACCTCCATCACGGCTTCACGTCACGCTTGAATGAGGGAAATACAGAAATGAAGTGTAAAAGCTTAGTCCTGTCTCCGTTTTGCTGGCAAAGCTGGAGTGGTGCCAGAACCTGTGCGATGGCAGGTCTTGGCCCTTTGTTCGGACAGGCCTCGGGAAGCCTGAGGGAGTACGGCGGTCAGAGCCTCCCTGCGGTAGCCCGGGCTTGCTGAAGCTTTGCTGTAATGATACAAAATTACCATCTTCAGAAGATGAGCTATGTTGAACCCGTTGCAGTACAAGAGAAAGACTAGATGTCACACGGCATTTGCCTCTGGGGTACTGAGCTAGCACTTGGCTTGGCGTGCAAAGGCGTGGAGTCCTCCCATGTGCGAGGGGTGCCGTGTTTACGTGCGCTAAGCTACGTACAGTTATAACCCTTCAAACCATCAGCTGCCAGGCGAAACAAGTTTCTTTCAGACCACTCTAATTTTGTGTCTGGAGAAGAGTTCCCCTCCTAGCTTCAGGATCAAAGGAGTGTAAATAGCATTACAGACTGCTTGAAACAAATCTTCAGAATTGTTTTTCAGACGGGGTAAGCCACGTGACAGTTCTTCTCAGCACTGGCATTACAGAAGTAGCTCCTGCAGGTTGGAGCTGTGGTAAAGATCTCTCTAAGCTGCATAAAAGCAAGGGCATAATAGGTACTGCAGTGTTAATCTAACACATTGAAAAATGCTTTCCCTTTTTGAAGGAACTGGCAGACCTGGAGTTTATTAGGTTTCACTAAGGAATCGCTTTGTCTCCTTACCAAGTTAAATATCAGAGCTGTTTTTCCAAAAAGTTCATTCCTCACTGTGCTTACTTCCCAGTTGCTCTCAGTGGTTTGCGTGAATAAGCGGCCTGCTGCACTCAAACAAAGCCCCCCAAACACTCACTCATCTTTTTCCTTCCCGTGCCAAGAAATAACATAATGATAGTAATTGCAACAACTTCAGTACAAGCAGCTATACACCCAGTGGCAGTCCCCAACTAGAAGTAATTGGCACAGCTGTTTTGTGGAGCTGTGCCAACTTGAAACATGGAAGGATCTGCTCCCTTGAGCCTGCAGAGAGATGAAGCAAAGGGAAACAGAAATGTAAGAAGGCGAGTATACAAATGAATTCATAATGCTTTTTTTTTTTTTTCAATTCCGTTGAGCTATGAAGGCCTGATTTCAATAGCTTCAAAACCACTGAAATAGCCTTCTACTAAGATTATTTTACAAAAAGCTAATGCAACATCAAAGGCATCAATTTTTTACTGTCCATACTGTCCTGTGCTCTTTGAAGCTGAAGTGTTCTGTTGAACTAAACTAATTCAGGTGAATATTTTGACTTGTGATAATTATGAAAATAGGCACAAAAGTATTGTTAAAAACCATCAGTATTTTTACAAGAGAGTAAAAGGACCACGTACTGAAGGAGAGGCAAATGCATTTTCCTGCTTCTGACAAAGGTAGCATACATCTGGTGCCTAGGGCTTGTAACTAAAAGTATTTCAATATAATTTATAGATCCACGAGGCAGTCAAAGATGTAACCACAGCTGGCAAAGGCACGTCTAAACCAGCTTTCAATTTGCTAGCAGGGATGGATGCTAGCTGGGTGCAGCAGTGCTGCATGTAATGAGGCAATACACATAACCCCTGCAATCATTTGTTGCCAAAGTGATAAACCAGGGTACCGGGCAATGGAGCAGTCAGAAAATGGGATAAAGACCGTCTGTCTTCTAACAGACAAGATTTGTGGGTTACACAATGTACAAAAATTTGCAAAACTAAATAGAGGTATGCAACTGCCATTTTACAAGACTCCATGGATTTGTTGCCCAGATGGCATGGGAGCCTTCACAAAGGGCCATGCACACTCAATGCCTTTATTTTGAAAGTGAATAGAATCATAGAATCATCTAGGTTGGAAAAGACCTTTAAGATCATCAAGTCCAACCGCTAACGTTAACCTTGCCATCCCACCACTAAACCATGTCCTTAAGCACCTAAGTGTTCACAGGCTTTTTTTTTTTTTTTTGCATCACCTCTCATAATATTTTCATTTTTTTCTTTAAGGCTGATAATGCTTTTCCTTACCTTGGTGGTTGCTTTTCCACCCTCAACTGTTGTTATGTTCCCTCCTTTATCCTTCCAAGGGCCCTTTCCTTGATTTTTTTAATCTCTTCTGAGCTTCTTAAATATCTCAAATCACATGGTGCCAGCTACTTCACAGTATTTTTTTCGGTGAGCAGGGTAAAGGTAAAGTTCAGTCAAAAACTGTTGCTCATGCCAAGTACATGCTGCCTGGGCCTACACATCCACCCTGCTTCCTGGATGAGTTTGCAGCCTGCTCTGGACCCCATGCTGGCATGCCACACTGCTGGCTCAGAGAAGCACACGTACACTGCAGTGACACCCCTGAATGACTACAGGGGGGCACAGGCAGTGCTTATGACCCTGAACATATTTTCCCGTAGTTATGGGAGAACAGTCCTGCCTTAGCAGGGTGTTGATCCTTTCAACCAGAAGACCTTCTTGAAAACTTATTTTAAAATCATTCACAAATATATTTTTTCTACCCAAAGAGTTTGAGTTGTCAGGAAGGGGAAAAAGTCAATGGCACATCTCTGTGCAATGACGTGGCCAGGCACAGACCGCCACGAGGAATGACAGATGGAAACAACCCAAATGCTAACATTTGTTCACAAATGATTAGTAAATGCTTACAAGTAATAGATACACTTGCAGAGACTAGCATTTGGGAGTGATGCACAAATGAAAAAAAAAAAAACCCAAACCAAAAAGGGCTAAATTCCCTGGCTACTCTTTTCATGACAAATAATTGACTGTACCTCACATGTTCCTCTGTAGTCAGAAGTCAAAATGCAGCCATAGCCAAAATCAGGCTTGGTTTAATTCATTAATATTAGGGGTGGTTTTGGCCCATTATGGGTTTTTCCCTGGCTCTCAAATGCTTTAGTAGTGTTTGCAGTCAAAGAGTAACAAAGATTCCTGGTGCAAACTGGCATTTCAGGAATTGAAGTGACCTGTGTCCTTTAGAAAAGGTAGGCTGAATTTCCTGTTCAGCTGGTGATACACTCTCATCACCCAGCTATACTGTGTCTCTCTCTTTTATTGAGCAGTACCGTTTCTTTCTCTTCATACTGTTTGAAGATCTTGTACCTGTCCCATTACTAAAGATTTAGACCATTTAACAGATGTGTGCTTTGTGAGATGGACCCTGAGTGGGCACAAGGGAAGCACAGGATGGCTGAAACATTGAAAGGGGATGCAAAGGCTGGAGACAGCCCATTTCCTCTCTATGGGAGTAGGAGAGAGAGAAATGGTTGGGACTTTTCCAACACAACAGGTTTTCAGCAAAACATTTCAGTTTCAACAGAAAGACCTGATTCATTGAAATGGAAATGTTTTACAAAGAAGCATCTTTTTCAGTGACCTTCTAGCAGAACTCAGGCAAGATGCCACCAAAATCCACCAGTTACTCTGCAGACTCAGTTGGAGAGCTTGCCACACTTGCCACGTGACTCATCAAAATCAGCGACTGCACGACTTCTGGACTCTCTAGCCAGCTAACTCCTGAGCTGCCCTACTCTCTCCTGCCACCTGCCCACATCACCCATTAGGGAAGATGGAAGTTCATGTCTGCCCACAAGTCATCACTGTTCTGAGTTTGCAGAGCTTGTAAGGGATGACTCCGGTCTCATCCCTCCTCCCCTCTTGGCAGCGATCCTTTCCCTTGAAGATGGACTAAGGTATAAATTTGGAGAATTTTGTCCTAAAGAATCCAAATGATTGTGAATCTGCCATTGCTGACAAGCTAGTCGAGTTATGTTTATTGTTCTTGCTGGGAACAGGAAATTACGTCAAACTTGAGCTTGTACTTTGTCTTTCAGTCCCTGGGTCACATACCTTCATCTGTGAGAGAGAAAAGGTCCCTCTTTTCCAGGAGCACATGTGCGAGGTGCACTGAAACTCTCCTGAGCTAGGTCCACATTATTTCCCCTATGACTAAGATGAAGTGAACTAATCTATAGCTCTCACCATTTGGCTGTCCTCCAGGGAAGGAGGAAAGCCCGATTTTTTAAAGAGTTTATAAACATTTAGAAAAGTGGTGCAAAGAACTATTCAGCCAATTCATCTGAGGCACTTACATGCAAGTTACCCAGCTGTTGTTTTGCCTTGGCAGATACCAAATTATATCCTTCTCTTTGGCAAGTGGTAAACTTTTGGATGAAGGTACATCATCAGATGAGATGCATCCTGTTTGGGCATTCCTAGGACAGAGAAGGAAATCAGCAGTTCTGTCTTATCTGCATTTGCATTTGCATTTGCGTTTTGGGTTCCTTGTCATCACTGACCGGTGCAATACAACATCTGTACCAGCTAACTGTGAAAGGCCTAGGACACTGGTGCCTAGGCAACAGCTGATTGTTTAGGTTAGTGATTAACTCTTTTTTGTCTGCCTGAATAAGCTGGATATTATATTACTCCTTGCCACGGAACGGGACCTTTGGGTTGAAAGAAATCATTAGCCTCTATGAAACACTATGGCTATTTTAGTGATGTCCAGAGTGAGGTTATCTGTGATAACATGGTGTATGCAAACACTAGAAGAAAGATACAACACCAAGTGAAGAGAACCAGCTTAGTGACCACGCAACTTTTACTAAGGTTTCCATTTCCTCTCCCCAGAAGGCTGGTGTTGGTTATTCAATCTTTAAATTCCAGTTAACTTCATTTGAACTCTTACAAGATGTAACAGTAGCATGATCTCTCCCAGTGTGTAGCAAGGGAAAAAAGTTAAAGCTAGGAGATAATCCTCTATCTTTGTCATGTCTGATCTGGAAATTATTTTTAAATAAGACAGAGGCAGATATTAGATACAAAATTTTATCCGATTTCTATTCAAACTGGAAATACGAAACAAGTATGCCATGCTAAAGAAGGTTCAAATGAAGAGACAGTATATAATGTTTAATTCAGAAAATTGCTTCTGTACCTTTGTCATCATCTGACCTATAAAATTGTAAAATACTGTTAGAATTAAGATTTCCCTTCAGCATGGCTTTGCTAGTCTTTGCTTCCTTACAGGTTAACAAACTAGCCTGATTTCTTTAAAAAGAGAACATTCCTGAACCGAAGTGGCAGCGAGAGATAAAAATTGTAAATAATTTCACTACGCTCATCCGGGCGGAAAGGCGCGGTGCCGGTGCAGGCGGCGGTAACCGGGGCTACAGCTCCCTCCAGCGCCGGCACGGCGGCGTGTCCAGCCCCGGAGTCGCTCCGGGGAGAACCGGCCTCGGCTGAAACAGCATCGCACACCCCTGCACGCCTGCTTCCCTGCCTTTGGAAATTACGTCTTAGCTCACAGACGTGTTTGACATCATGGAAATTCCTACATTTTGAGCTTTAAGGATAATACACGTGGGATCAGATCATGCGTACGGTAATTTGCATGAGTACCCTGGAAACTGATAGGGTAAATGGCATAGACAAAATTAATCTCATAGGTTAGTTTGGGCAGGGTTAAGAGCTGGATGCTTGAACACTGTTGAGAATTTCATATCTTTAATGCAGTATGTGGTATTCCCTTTGTAACGTCTAAAAGGGATGGGTACAGTGCCTACTCCCTCCAGTACGTTGGTTAGCTAACTCTCATTGTATTTCCTATTTATGGCTAACTTTTATAAATAGGAGAGATGCCTGAACAATTTACAGAGGTCCTGAATCTCCCAAGGAGGAAAGGCCTCTGGCAGACATAGGACAGTAACTAAAATCAGAGGGCTGGGGCCGTTAGTGCTCCCACCCACTGAATGGTGCTGTTGCTGATGAATCTGCTCCTTTCCTGCCACACTTTTCAGGCTGGTCTGTAAGATAAACCAGCTCTGATTTTAATCTGTTGGTACAAGCCTACAGGAACCCAAAATGGAGGAGGACCCTCTCCCATAGTGCTAGTGGGGCTGTTTCTGTGGCAGAGCAAGCTCTGAGGACGATTCTCCCCAAATCCTGTTCCTCACCTGCAGCTGGAGCTGGGCATGGATCCACCTGCGGATCTGTAGCACAGGCACGGATGTGCCCCAGCTCGGCACCTGACCGAGCAGTAGCTGTTGGGTGCTGTGTCAGGCAGGCACCCGGCTTTCCTAGGCTAAGCCTTCCCTCTTCTGGGGCTGGTTTAATTCCTCTTCTTCCCTGCTCAGGGTAAGTTATTTGAGAGTCAGTTGTTTCAAAACGTGTGCCAGGACTTTCTCCCCTGCCTCCTATAAATACCACCAGTTCTAAACCCAACTCTTCCACTTTCACAGGATTTTCTTAACTTTCCCACACTGCTCTTGGTTGCAAATTTCCCCTTGGATGCTGCTACGAACCCACTGGCTGCCTTTCAACAGCTTGCCTGGTTTACCTATGAGAGGGAGTAGAGATAAGGAACACCGTGCTGTGCTATGGTGGCCACAGACCAAAACCACAGAAGGGAGATAAAAACTCCCAACACGACCCCAGGCTGTGCTGTAGTGTCAGCACAGGCCCACCACACCTACTGAAATGTTCACTGTACCTCTGAGGAGCACACCTCAGGTTTCACAGCAGCTTTGGAGCAAGACAGCAGCTTCAGGACATATCCTCAGCCAGCGTGGACTCTGACGCCAGAAGGTCCCTGTGTGCCAGCAAGAGGCAGGAAGGGACACGACATAATTTTCCAGGAGCACCAGAAGCGTTTATGGGATCGGATGGGTGCCCAGGGCATCCCTCTGCTGTCGCAGCCTGGATGCCATTCGAACACCCTGAACACCCTGGCTGTGGCTGCAGGCAGGGTCCAGGGCAGGTCACACTAGCATACCTCCCAAGGGCCTTTTAAAAAAAATGCACAAATATAAATAAAAAAGATCTAGAAGGGTTTTATGGATAGTGGCTAGCTTCTTTTACATAAATACTCATTCAAAACTAGTTCCTTCCTAAACACTTTCTACTCTAGTAAAACCTCCTGGTCTAGCATAAAGCACAAACAGCTCCCCTCAGTGTGTGCGGAACAAAAGGAGCAATGCAAACACCACTAATGTAATGGCAACAGAATATACTTAATAAATGAAGAAATAATGTTGGTTTTTTTCTTTCATGTTCAGAGGAAATGTTCACCAACTGGTGAATAATGACATTTTCTGCCTTTGCCCCACTTGCAATCCATGTATAAATAAAAACCCACCACAGTGTTTGACTCTAGTGGTAGAAAATTTAAAAAAAGAAAAGCATCGGTCTAGATAATAGGATTGATATATCTGACTTCTTCCTGAATAATTATTTTTTAAGAAATGTTTTGCCTTTGTACTTTTCCTGCACTAATTCTCCTTAAAAATATTCTGACATTTTTCACAAAGATCTTCACTTCTATGTAATCTCTACTAGGGTCACACTCACTGGAGTCCCTGAGACACATAGTAAGGCAGCAGGGAATCCTGTAGTTACAGAACACTTTTCATATATAGATAGGAGATATTAAAACTAATAGCTGTACCAGATCCCTGTATAAATTATTACAGCTCTTTAAACTGAAAACTGTCTACTGAAAATAAATCTGGAGGCCTTTTTCTTGCGAGTGGCTTCAGCTCCTGGCGTTGTTGGCCCGTGCTGGCAGCGTGAGCAGGACATCACTTTCCTTTTCAATCCGAGTGCAAAATAGGCTCATCCTGGTCTTCCACCCTGCACTGCTCCACCTAGAAAAAGAAAAGGGGCGGAGGAAAGGTCTTGCAGAGCTTCCTGGGACCCCTCTGTCCAGCAGAAGAGGCAATGAGGAGATGTGCATAGATCCTCCCCGTGCTGCAAAGCCTGGACATGGGCAAGCAGGGGTGCCTGCTCCCGTAGGGTGCAGGGTGGGGAGAAGCTGGGTGAGGATGGCCCTTCTCCCTCCAAGGGGCTGAGCTGGCAGTGGGGAACAGGGGAACTGGCTGTGCTTATAGAACAGTGTCCCACATTTTCAGCTGGTATTGCAGAATTTACTGCTATTGATTAAAGAGGTGTCTGATTTGCTGGGGAGCACTGCAGGAGTACAGGCTCCTTCCCAAGGCAGTGGTGCCAAGTTAAAACGTCATTTGTATTCAGCCAAGTAGTTCTATTTATAATAACCTTTCAGGTGACCCAATCGTATACTTGGTAAAGCACTTCTAAAGAAGGAGATTACTTTTTATCTTTCCAGGGTATGAAGTCGTGTACTATATAAATAGTGCAGCTTAACTACTGTCTATTTTGAATGTCAGTTAGGATCAGGTAGTGTTTATACGCTCCTGGTTTTTAGCAGTTTTTATTCAGGACTTTTCAAATTTGCATCAAGCTGAAACTTGGCATGTAAGCTGTCAGCACAGATGCTAGTTTTATTCCAAAAATAGAGTATGTTAAAGCTTTTACAGGTGTCAAATGGCTTATTTATGCAGTGGTTGCAGATGCTTTAGTTTTCTGGCTCTTTCAACTATACAAAAGCTTAATGTATTTCCTCCCTCCCTCCTCCATTCTCCAATGCTACAGTCCTGAACAGTGAGGAATAAGAAGACAAGTAATTGCACTGAAGTAATAATCCAAAGATGATGAGCCCTGGAAACAGGTGTAAGTAACAGTCTTTTTTTGGTGAAACAGAACTATCCTTACAGAGTCACCATAAAGCAAAATATTGAGATGGCACCCGAAGGGAACACTTCACCCAAAATGATGACAGTGAAAGGGAAGACAAAATCCTCAGCACTGTGGAGGGTCCCTAACACTCCCATTTAGACAAGGAAGAAACTCCTCCTGGTGATGACAGCAACCTCCTCCTCTGCAGTAACCACTGCAGAGGATAGCTCTACATCCACCACGATATTTATGGAGTATGTGTATTCAAGTATAAGACATCACATTTCAGAAAACTGATAATAGTATAGAACACTTGTGTTCAGTGATCTACAACACTGTTCGAATGGTAAAAACCTGCCCCTCATAGAATAAACCAACCCAAATGCGTATTCACAGGTGAACCCCTCTGCTCCATTTTGCACAGGCAAAGAAATGTGCTCTGCCATACCCTGAAGTTAACAAACCTGAGTTCTGGTAAACTACAAAATAAGACCAGGAGATTATAAAACACAGTACCGTTCATGCAGAGTGCCCTGCCAACAGCTGCAGGAGAGGGCAGATCAATGTAAATATGACATACACCCTGTTCTCTTTCTTTTGTAAGTTCCCTGAAAGACAGGGTGGGAGAGATAACAAAGCTAGGATAAATTAGAGAGTGCATTTTTTCCTAACGTGCATAACAACGAGGTAGCCCAAAAAGATACAGGCAGAAGGATCCATGTTTGTGTCAGCGTCTCCCTAGATCCCTTCTGGAGCTGTGTGAATGCAGGGATCTGTACATCATACATCATCTGCTGCTGCTGTGTGGGCATAAATTCATGTTTCCTTAGCACTGCACTCCCCTTTGAAAGAGGTTTCAGGCAGCTCAGGCACAGGTTAGGGAGGAGCCCGGAATGGCCACGGTGCCCAGCGCTCACGCTCTCCGAGGCTGGCACGGCTCTCTGGGACACTTGGTCCAGCCCGGAGCTCTGAGTGTGTCCCCTGTGCCTGGGTGTGCGCTCCAGGCGGTGTGCAGCAGCAGCAGCAGCTCTGCGACTCTCCCAGAGCCTGCGGAGGGAATGGGCCAGAGGAGCACATCTTGGCCAAAAGCTTTTTGTGTCTCCTCAGCCTCCATGAACCTCAGGTCACATTGTAACGTTTCCCCTCAGGAAACGCCATGGTTGATGCTAGAGTTTTCTAGCTTCCAGGAGTTTCTTCTGTACCTGTATCCAAGTGAAACTAATAGAAGCTGGGGGGTTTTTGTATGTTACTCATCCCATTGGTAGTCAGCAGTAACTGTAGTTTCATGAGTGCTTTCAGGTAGCATAAACCAGTTCTGGTGTCGAAAGCAGCTGTCCACCGTTCCCCACCCTCCAGCTACTTGCTATCATCTCACTACTCCCCTGCCCTGGTGTTTGCAGGAGTGTTTTGTGTGGTTGTGCTTAAACTAGGGGAAAACCAAGAATGGTTGGTAAATCATTCACGAAAAAATGGTGAAGGACAGCAGCTCCAGGGCCTGGGCTCAGCAGTGGCTTGATGCAGTGCCTGAAGGTCAGGTGCCAGCTCCAAGGCTGGGACTCACCACACTGGTGTGGGTGCTGCATAGGAAAGGGGGACTGAATCAGCCCTTGGGGGACACTCACACAAGGCACCCCTGGGATCCAGAGCCCAAATTCACTTCTCATGCCCAGCTGCCTACAGCACAGAAGAGAAATATGCATGTAGGTTATATTTTGCGAGAACTTCCCAAAAAAGGTACAGTGAATATTTTTTGCTTGTGGTGTGATTTGACACATGACATACCACAGCAACCTGCCAGGGCAAAGAATGCGAGGCTAGTATGTATCTGATATAATTAAGGATGTATGACTTAAGTACCAGCTCATGGCAGCAGTCTGAAGTGATGCCATTGGACTGAGATACAACATTGTGGTTTTGCTTCCCATCTAGGGAATTGCAATTTGTGCTAAAAATACTGTTGGGCGCAGGGAAATGCAGAGAGTGTTATCGCGTGTGGAGGGAGAGATGGAATGTCAGTCCCAGTGGAAGTCATCACAGAAGAGGGAAAACGTAGCAATGAACATTTTAAGGTGAGCCTTTTTGTATTGCCAGCAAGAAAATCTGTGACTGGGCTGACATTCTTTATCCTTTCCTCCCCTCTGTCCCTCGCAGGATGAGAAATGATCTGTTTGGAAGTGAGTCATAAGTAAATAAAACATATGTAAGTAAGCATTTGCACCATATTAAGGATCAGGTTTCTGCCACATATCATATCTATGTAGCTCCTGGAGATGATGTTTTCCTCCCTGTGTTTTGCCATGGGAAGAAGCATTTATTTTTTAGCTGTATTTAAAGTCACTCATCTCTAGAGAAAGATGGGAGGGGATGCTTGACATGCAAGGACCACGGTGACTCATCCTCCCCTCCAAAGCCACTCTGTGCCCTGGCTCTGCTATCCCAACTCTGGGTGGCACACAATGACTGTGATTTAAGAGAGCAGCCAGAACAGGAGAGTTGTTCCGGCAACCTTTTTAGGAAAAAGTACCCATGACCCTGTCTGAAATTTTGGTTACAGACAGCGGCATCTGCTGAATTATTTAAATTGATACATTCAGGTTCTACAATCATATAATCAGAAGAGAGGGAGCGGACAAATTTATACACAGAGTTACTTATGAAGGACAATAAGGCAATAAACAAAATGTTCTGGATAAATAACAAATTAACCAAAGTGATTAGATTTCAGCCTTAGAGAGCTGTAGAGCTAACTCCTGCCCATTTTACCCAAACGAGTAGTTTCATTAACAACAATCTGCTTCTTAGTAAATTGCCAGTTATAATAAAAACAATTAAACTTGTTCTTTTGCTTCTCCATTGTTATGCATTTTAATAAGTCTAGTCGTAGCCATTAAAAGTTGTGCTTTTGTACTCCCACGTTGCAAAACACTCTTCACATTGCTGTTAAACCTCTCAATCTCCCTTTTCTGTCTGAGCGTCAATACGGCATCCACAGAAGAGGCAGAGGAAATGGAAATACATCCAGAACAGGGGCACGAGCGGGGTGATGCAACCGTCTGTTCACTCTGCCCACGGGAGCAACGGGGCACCTCGGGGCCACGAGCGTGGATCCAGGGAGAGGGACTGAGTGAATTCCATGCCAAAACTTTGACAATGTCTGATGTGTGCAAGAGGGACGCTGAGCACACCAAACTGCGTGTCTTGCTGAGCGTAATACCATGTAAATGCCAGTGGCGTTAGATTTGCACACGTTAATCATTTATTTGCTATAAAAACAGATGTGCCGTATAACTGTATCTAAAAGGTGTGGTCCAAAAATCAACAATCCAAAGCCCACATGCAGATACAGATTTTGTAACTTTAATAATTAATTTGGAAAAGCTACTCCCCATTTTCTTATACTCTAAGTACCGATTTTAGTAAAGTACTGAGTGGCTTCTATGAAGTTTTTTTTAATATAAGCGTATTTTTCATTTTGTCACATCTTCATGTTTATAACGACCCTCTGCTACATAGATAAAGGGGTGGCCATGCATATATTGACTTAGAGCAGCAAGTTTTCTTTAGGAGTTGTTTCATGTATTTTCTTTTCTTTCATCCTATTAATGAGGTACTTAAGGCTATTCAGGTGAATAGCTAGCTAAAAACTCATGATCTTTAATATGCACATATATACTATACTCATAAAAAAACTGCGAAAATGAGTTGGCAGAATTTTGCATGAAGTTGTGGGTAACATCTCTTACCTGAGCAATGGCGCATTTAGGAAGTGGCTGGCAGTTTTTGGTTCTGCCCATGAGAAGTGACACTCCAGAAGACTCCCTTTGTACCCATTCTTCTCAGGAGCATTACCGAGAGAGAGTGGCTCAGCAGTGCGACAGCTCTGCGGGGAGACCTTTCACTTCACTGCCACTATGAAAGGGGAAGAGTGAGGTAAAATGATATTAATTTGGACACTTATCCACACTTCCAAGCGTCCCCCTTGAGAAGCTCGCAGTTTTGTTCAGGCGCTACTTGTTCCTTTCTCTGGAGCCCCTAAATCTGTTGTGCTGAATCTTGTATCAAAAGGCAGGCCCCAAGGAAGCTGACAATCTATGCGTGATACAACAGATAATAAATGAATATTAGTGGTTGGAAATAAGGAAATAATTCTGTTATAGGCCGCTCAGCAATCTGAAGAATTTGTTTGCAGGGAAGGTTAGAGGGGATAAAAAATTCCTGATTTCTAGCAAAAAGACTGCTTCTAAAATAGAAGGACTTTGCTCAATATCTTTTTACAATCTGTTTGGAAATTCTTCATGATACTAAAGGCTGTTTAGTAAAAGAAAAAATCTCTCTTGGGTCTTTGCACCAAGCATAACATAGTTCTAATCCAAACCGGAGCTCCACAATACCATTAAGAATATATTAATGGTAACAGACCGCTGTACAGCTGAAAACACAGGTCAAGGATGCAAGATGTCCTTGCCTCAGTAGTTTTCCGTTTTCTCATGATGCAAATGTCTCCAATGTCTATCTGACTGTTCTCCTGGCTTGTTCCAGTCTTGTGGCAAAAGCATTAACTGTGATGAACTCGGGGTTCATGCGAGCTCAGCTCACGTGGTACGTCAGACTCCAGGCTCCCAGGCTGTGTGAGTAACTCCTCTGATGGCACTCCCTAAAGTAGAGTTGTAGTGCTGTGCCCGTCGTTCTCTGCTGTATAAACTTGGGGCCATTTAATCTAAGCAATTCTGGTTAAAACTGGTTGGCATAGTGGAGTTTCTGCTGAAAGATGCTTGAAGATGGAGAGAAAAAGTGAGTGATATGAAGTGAAGCCAAACTGTAAGTGGTGTGAACCTTGTTTTCCTTTTCAAAGTAAAATTAAATGTATGTGACCTAATTTAAAATGACAGAATCCTTTTGAAATAGATATAAAATGTTTCATTTTAGTAAGAAGAAATGCTGAAAATCTTTTTTGCTACCAAGCAGACATGTGGATGACATTGGCTGGCAGCCTGTTACAATATAGTAGTACAAAGGGAACTTTTTCAAACATTGCCACAGTACATGGTTTTTTTCAATTGAGATCTTGCTACTATAGAGTCAGTCAACTGAGAAGAATTTTCATGTTTTGGGTAGTAATAAATCTTTCAGAACAGTGTTAACCCACACCTCGGTCAGTTTTGCTGGTTCATATTACTCTGTATCCCACAATACAAACTGCTGGAACAGGAGAAGGGGCTTAGGTACACGTTTCAAACATTTCCTTCCTAGTTTTGGTCAGCATCATATGGCTCTGTGAGAGAAATAGCAAGGGATTCATCAACAACGTAAGCGGTAAGCTACATCTCAAGTTTTAAGTTAAAAAAGAAAACAAACCCCAAACCACTCTTCTTTCCCCTCTCCCCCTCCTTATTCCCATCTAACTGTTTGACAGACTTTGTGAGAAGTCTTGGAACAATTTCCCTTTTCAACACTTCTAATTTAAATGACTTACTAGAAATGAATATTTCATGGCATATCAGGACTCCGTTCTTCAAAGCTTCGTCTCTTTAGTGCTAATTATTTCAACAAGACCTATACTAAAGGCAAACCCTGTCACTTCTCTATATTGTCTGCATTAACACTATAAAACTAGCTTCATGTCACAGTTAAAGTTCTCATTTCTAGTATTACCTCATTTTCACTTTTTAGTGTCTCCCACCCAAAGAAGTGACACAGTTTGAAGAGAAGCAGGGTTTGGAAACCCTGCGGTTAACCAGCTGTGGCTTCATTAGTAGAAAAAGCAAGAGTACCAAAATTTAATCCTTACTTCCCTTTCTTTTCAAGCCAAAGCCACCTTCAGTTCCTATACTGGCAATTCCCATAGCAGTATCCATGAACAAAGTAACATTTAACCCTCCTGGTCAGTTTGAAATAGTACGCATTGCCTGAGGAAGGAAGCAAGGTCTACTTAGACACCTACATGTTTGGAGTTAAGAAGCTGAGAGAGTTTCCACTAAACCTTGCTTCTCTTGTCAGAGTAAAAAAATCAAACCAAACAACCCTCCACGTGTATTCATTTCACAATCTGGTGGGCCCAGAGGTAATAAAATACGGTCGTGTCCCCCCCACCCCGCCAAACCCAACACTTTGATTAAATGGAAAGACGCACAGTACAAAGCTGGAAATCTTTTTCATGTACCTGGGCCAAGGTCAAGATAACCCTGTGCACAACCTGCCTCCTGGGGCGTCAGTGCTTCTGGCACACTTTCAGAGGCTCTTGCCACAGTTCCTTCATGCACTGTGCACACTCAGGAAAACAAATGTAAGGCAAAGTCCAGGCTCTTCATCTCACCCTTTGAAGTTCCCTCTTCCTCCTTTATTCATACTCAACCTTCAGCAGCCGATCTCTCATTAGCTGCAATTAGGAACGAAAGTCTTCCTTTGTTGTGGCTTTTGCCTGACTCTGAAAGTCTAGCTGAGCATCCAGGTAGACCCTCAGACAGACAACCTGAATAACAAAAGCCACTGGAAATGGCCTAGAGAACAGCACGTGGGCACCCTCATGACATTGTAGCTGAAAAAAACAAGGCAATTTTCCATTTTTCCATACAAGCTATTGCAACAATTTCTGCCACAAAGCTGAAATGGGATCTGCAGATAGCCATTGGGGTGCAAACAATGTTTGTATGCATGAAGCATCCTGCCGTGCACAGATGATCTTCAAATGCAAAAGATTGCTTTTGTATTTTGCATCGCGAAACATCTGCAGCACTCCTACATCATTCGACAGCACTGTTTATGATCAAGGGCCAGATTGTAGTATCTGTGCTCACAGATATTTAGCTTTTACCCTAGCCCTTCCCAATTTCTACTCCATTTTATCCGCTACTGTTGGGCTTGTGACCATATAAACTGTATGAACAACTGTACTTCTGTCAGGCTAGTCACTCTGTTGGAACTGCCAGAACCTCACTGGGCTGATAAATCACAGTTCGATAGCTGCTGCCAGACGTAACAAGGACATCCACTGATGTCAGTGACGCTGTTTGTGAAGCAAGGCACTGCTCAAAGGGAATAAGGGTATCTCACAGTGGATCTGCTTGCTAGGAATGTGGAAGTTAGGGGAGCAACAACAGGCAGAAATATTAAAAAGTCTTTTTGTATGGTTAAATACTTATTCAGGGATTGCAAAATACAGGAAAACAGGGAACATAAATATATTAATTCAATAAAGACTAGATTAATGAAAATGATTCTTCACATGAAAGCTGAAGCACCACAGTGAACAAGTATATATTCCAGCAGAAAATCCATTGCTATTTACCTCCTTCTGTTAATACAATCATAGTTTAGACTAAGCCCATCATAATACTTTAATGAACTGGAAAACAGAACATTCTGTTTTGCAACTGTTAAAAACAATTGAATATGATGTTAAGTTCACCATCGGGTTTGGCAGCAAGTCCTTGTTCCTTTGAACGCCTATGTACACACTTTCTACTCTTTTGTAACAGGGACTTTAAAAGTCATTAATTTGACTTGATTTACATGGGAATGATGCAATCTGGACAATGTGGAGAGCAGCGATTGAAAGCCATTGTTTGCAAGGCTGTGCGGGGTAACAACAGCACTTCGATCTGTCAGACACTTGAAATGTGTGGTCACTCTGGGAAAGACTGGAATAAACGAGGAAAATAAGGTGATATCGGTCGCTCAGCTGCAGCTACAAAGCCTTGCCTGGCACATGGCTGAGTGTTTGGGCAGGCAGAGTATACCAGTGGTGTACATCAGCAGAAACCCCAGGATACATCTGGTACTGAACAGAAATAATTCTCACTTCATCTGCAGTGCTTAGCGAACAAACTTGTTTCACTAATTTTTCTTTAATAAGATTCTGAAGTAAAATAATTCTTGCTTCAGTGAAAATGGAATAAGGAATATTCTAAAAGCATGAACAACTGATAAGACATGAATAAAATTACTTCCATGTGTATGTGATTATTATAAATGTGACTTCTTTTTTAAACAAAGAGTACTGTAAACAAATACATGATCCAGTTTATTAACTGAAGTTGGCTGGATTGCAGTTTGAAAATAAGATACACATGTTGGCAATTACTATACTTCACTATAGTTAGGCCTTTAAAAAGCATACTTCATGTATTTTTTCCTGTAGAAATCGTAGCCTTTTTAGCTTGCCTTACTAGAAGAAAAGAAAATTTAAATTTAAAAATGTATTCACAAGCCTGACTGCTGAATCCGTATTCAGACATGAGGGGACAGATCCAGTTCCATGGGGTGGGGTAGAAGTGGGAAAGATCTTCCATCCAGATGGGGTACCCCTCAAAGGGGGACCAGGTAAACAAATTTCAGCGGTTGGCACGCTTGCCTATAGCCTGCGTTGCTCAGGGTACGAGACCAAGAGATGCACGGCCTGGTTCAACTAGGAGAAGAGCTGTGCCAGTGCTCTGTTTTATTAGGGCTGTTTTATCTTGCAGGATGGTTGTTTTGGTCTCCTGGTCTGTAAAATGGTGACAAAACAGGCCTTCCCTGCTTCCCATAGATGTTATTAGTGGAACTTAAATTGCCAGGCTCTTAGCCACTAGTTGCCAAGGAAAGGTAGATTATTTTTGAGTTGGGTTTTAGAGTAGCTTTGAGAGAAAAAGCTTCTCTGCTTGGCATAAACAGATAAACCTTCTGAACAACAGCAGCCCGGCGTTGCAGGCACTCGTGGAAGCCCGGGCCAAGTTCTTGCCCCCTGTCAGGCAGAGCCCTTGCTTCACCCTGGTCTGCTGCCTTGCCGGTGCATAAACCGTGGGCTCTCGGCTGCTGGCCATTCTGAATGGAGCAAGGCTCGCGCAGAGCAGAAGCCTCCTCTTTCTGACGCACAACAAAAACGTGATTTAAGCCCATCACATGTCTTGAGAGAGCTCTGTGCTGGGATGCGCTGGATAGAGTGGAGGGGGCAAGTGAGATCCCATGGAAAGGAACAGCGATACAGATCTGAACCAGAGCACCATATTCAGCCTAAACAAATGATTGTTGTTGCACAGTTTGGACAGATGGCTAGCAAAACCAGCCAGAGGCAATTCAAAGATAATATTCATATGATGTCCCACTTCCCCATGTTGAGGAAATGCATGTTAGTCCTGGCACTAATCCAGTACTGGGCTATGACATTCAAAGGACATAGGCAGCAAGTAGGAACACGTCTGCAGAGATCATTAGGGATGATTGTTCACTTTCACAATATGAGGACTTTCTGTAGTAGGTGATAGAAAAAAGAGGAGGAAACCGAGGCCCTGAATCTTTGCTCAAGCCCACGATAATTTTCAACATATCCCAGCAATGATGACAAAGCGTTTTGCAGACATGATTGGAGCAATAATTTTGGGCGCTGTTAGTCCCATCCTGGCACAGCTAACAGGTAGGCAGGAGAAAGGCAGACCTTACCTCTCCCTTCCTGTCACACAGCCTAGACAACCAAGGATGTATCACAATAGCTACAAACCACATCACAGAGGAACCTCCTTATCTAATTGACTCCAGTACGGGTGGCTCACAGTTAAATATGTTAGAAAGACATGAAGTTAAAATGCCGAGTTTAGGAGCTAAAGGAACTAACTCTGGTCTCAGCTAAGATTCTCATGCAGCAGCTCCACAAATAGAGAAGTGCGACAGTTCAAGCATTCTTTACCTCAGCCAAAATTTATGACATTTAGAGTGTGAAGGATTCCCTCAGTGAAGGAGCTATGTCGGTCCTGTCCCTGCTTCCAGCACAGCAGCAAAGACGGCCAGGTGATGGGCTGGCTTTGCTTGCTGCACTTCAGGCTTCATCAAGGCTATAGCAAGACATCACTTTCCAAGCAAAGCCTGGGATAAAATTACACCAGATGCCATACCAGTCTTCAGCTGCCCTGAGCAGGCCAGTAACATAGGAAAACTTCTTTCCCTGTCTTGTGTTACAGCTTTCCCCCAGAAAAGCTCAGATTATTTTTGGGGCTTGGTGATAATTCTAATGCCACTTTTTAGCAACATGAAATAATTTGTCATTTGCCAAAGGAATAGAGTTAAAATTGAGAACATCATCTTACAAGGAAAAAATCTGTTCAAATTACAGGAGATGGAAGTATGTTCTGAAAACTCCCTAAAGGGTCTTAAAAATGCAGTAGAGGGAGAGATATGCCGTCCACTTAGTCCTCTAGTCCTACCCACCATCATGATTACACTAAATAGCAAAATAATCAGTTTATGAGGGGTCAGAAAACATGGGGGAAAATTGAACGAAGGACCCAGCAAAGCCAGTATTCCCACTTCTCTCTGTGTTTCATTATACAACGCACAGATTGTTTAATGTCTTTATAAAATGAAAGCAAGCCCCACCCTGTTTTGTTAGAAAGTGTTGATCTTTTTATATCAGCTGTCTGCTCAGACAAGCAGAAATTTCAGATAAATCCTTGTAACATGCTCTTTTTTACAGTAAGGCCAAATAAAGGTTGAGGTATTTATTTCTTGGAAGAATAACAGATGAGTTTCTGCTCTGCCTCTGCATTTGTGGCCGTTAATTGGAGACAGCAATTAAAAATTATTGCCTTGTAAATTGGTTCCATTACCAGCCCTAGTTCACGTGTTGGAAGGAGGCAAAGGTGAGCAGGACCGTGGTGGTCGGTAGATTTCCCAGGCTGGCAGCCAACGCTAGCGTTATTGCTGTCATGTCTTCCTTCCTGTGACGGTGTGCGCTGGAGCCCAGGTCCCTCAGCCTCTGCAGCACCAGTGGTGGCACGCGTCTCATGCCACAGCAGCTCCAAAGGGCTGACATGACTGTCTCTGCTTCCACGTGTTCCCATCTTTGCTGCATGTTAGGCTGAGCCACAAGCCAGCTCATGGATTTATCAAACACCTGTAGGGGATCAGATGGACATGACTTGACTAAGGTTTCACAGCAAGCCCAGGCAGCTCATGGTGGCAGCAGCTCTGGCATGTGGGGAGCTGAACTGCAGGGTCCCATGGCCCCAGCAAAGATCAGACCGCATTTATGCGGCCAGGCGTTACAAAACAGCCATCGGTCCCTGTTCAGACACGGGGGAGTTAGATGGCTTTTGGCAGCTGGATCCAGTACCCACATGCGTTATGGTCTGGATGGGACCGACTGTAACCAAACTGTTACAAGTCAGTGATGGAGACCTGAGGAACTGCTCCTGAGACAGACACCCTCCGTCACAGCAGCCCCCACGCCAAGAACTGCAGCAACGCAAGGAGAGAAACATTCATCTTATTCCCCAAAAGGTGTTAGTTCTGTGGTTCATACAGTAAGAAAGGTATTATTAAGAGCAAATTGGGCCCTTGCTCTCAGAAGCCAGGTGCCTGACACTGTAGAAATCACGTCAGGGACAAACACCACCAAAACTGGTTTTAACTGGCCATTCTGGAGGCGTTTCCAAATTTGAAAGCCTTTGTTTAGGGAAATCTGCCAAGTTGCCAGGAGACAATAAGGTTACCTAAAATAGAATTTACAGAATTTGGATGCCTAGTACAAAAATGAACAGATAGGATCACAAATCTATCTTACACTAAATACTTTTATTATTCAGAGACCCTTAGAGTTTAATTTTTATATTTTCCAATGCTTGACTTCCGTTGTGGTAGGAATTATACTACTGTCATTTGCTCAACTCTAGCAGCCATTATTTTCATTAAAACCAGTGGAAGGAAGATTAGATGCAAACCTATTTACAGCAAAGCCCGCTAACCAAAAAAAAAACCCCAAAACACCCAAATCCTGTAATTTAGAAAACACTTTCTCTGATGCAGCTTGTGCACAGCTCCATGGGAACCATGAGGGAGTATGTGAAATCCTTTGCAAGGCCAAAGAAGGCAAGTACCAGATGGAAGACACTTTATAGTAGATGTACGCTGACTCTAAGTCGTTCAGACTTCAGCAACTGTTTGAGATGTGTTCAGGTTCTCGGACTATAATCTGTTGTTTTCAGACCAAACATGGACATTCTCAAACCAAAACAGTTTTCCAACCAACATTGCAGAGGATTAAAAAAGAAAAATGTCCTTTCTCCCTTACACAGCTAAGGGAAAACCCACAATGAGGAACCAAAAACCAACGCTCTGCTTTTATACAGAAATTCCAAGAAAAGAGGAGCAGGGGAACAAGTATAATGAACAGCCAAGGAATGGGCTTTAAGAAGGATGAAATGTTAGACAGTTTTCAAGCTTATCTTAAGCAGATATCATTGTAAAAATGGCTACAAGGAACTTTTGTTAGTGCTACAAATTTAACTGAAAGGAGAATTCTGCCACAGTAAGGAAGCTGCTACTGCAAATATTTTACAATGGAGAAACAAACATTTAGTAGATAACAAAGACATACATATTTAAAGAAACGGTGCATTACCCAGGTCAGCATTATGTTTCACCTCTGATTTCCTTTTTTTTTTCTTTTCCCCCCACACCCTCTGCACATTTCTTTCTTGCTGGAGGCTCTAATCCTTGAGAGAGGCGGTAGTGAGGCTCTGCACAAGTGTAATAGTCTAAAACTGTCTTTTCCCTGCAGATTGAGGCCTAAGAATTTAATGAATTACAAGGCAACACCTCTGCTTGCGGCCCTCTTTCAGCTGTTATTAATTAAAAGTACATGTCTTTGATACAAAGTGGAATCTCCGTGAGGTGAGAAACATTATATTCTCTAGTATATTTAACAGAGCGCAACATAATAGATTTAATTTAGGGCTCTTCTATACTGCGCATCTCTTTGGTAGCATAAATTTAGGAAGTGTTAAAAGGTCTAATGCCTATAAAACTTAAGCATGTTACAACAAGCAAAAGAAAAAAAAAAGGAGGTTTTGCATTCCCTCAGGAATCTGTCTGAGGAAGTTATGGGTGTAGCTGCATCGCTGTTTGGCTTTGGTGAAAGTCTTGTGGGAAGTCCCTGGGGAAACTTACAGGAAAAAAAGTTATAAAGTAAGGGAAAAAATTAGATAAGAGGAGTGATTAAGTCCTCAGGAGAAATGGATCTTCTATTGGACTGAGAGTCTAGAAGAGGAACATCTTCCTTCTGGAATTAACAGTGTATTGCAGAAAAAGAAGTGAAATGCTATAGCAACGATGGGTCCCCCAGAGCAGTTACTGGGACCTCTCACTCGGAGAAGAAAGGAGAGGAATTTTATTTTTTTTATTCTGCTATTTTGTTAGTGACAGCTGTAACAGCAATTTAGGCAACAGAAAGAATTTCTAAACCACTTGGGGAAGTTGTCGGCATTTTGTGATTTATACCAAATGAGTGGGACCCAATGCAGTGAGACCCCAAATCTTGCCCTTCTCACCACTGACCCAGAGCCGCTCCTCCGGTGGTGCTGTGAAAGCCTACGCTTAAACCATTACTGACAAAGGCGGTTTCAGAAAAAGTTTTAAGTAGCCATGTGGCCTCGTGTCTGACTTCTTTTTCTAAAAGCAGAAGTTACCTGATTAAGTCTGTTCTGGAACAAAATTGTTAATTGTTTTCTGAGTATTCAGAAAGTCCTGCTTTGTTTGCAAAATTAGACCAGAGAACAAACGAAAGTAATCTGTCAGCTTCAGCAAAACTATATACTTGAATCTGGAGGAAAACATCTGGATACCTCTTGCCTGAACATTTTGGGCCAGAATATACCAAATGGTGGAAATCACAGTAAAGTTCATTAATGCTATTTTGCCAGTTCCCAGTGAGTGAGCATCTGACGCTGGGCTGAGCTGCTGTCCCTTCCTTTGCTGAGCAAAGACCAGTGCCTTCACTTGCATAAAGCACCAGGCTCTGCTCCATTTTGCAAAAAGTCACCTTTATTATGGTAAGTTTCTTTAGGGAAGAGGGAGACTAGAATTAGTCTCCTTGAAGCTGTTTCTTCTGCTGCTGCAGCTTTTTTATATATAGAATTTATTGGTGTAAAAAACCCAGACATGCGCTTAATGCCAAAATTCCAGTGCCCAATGTTTTATACCCGTGTTTACTTTGCAGCGTCATTCAAGCCCCAGAGCTGACTGGTCCGAGTAGTCTTAATAATAATTGTCTAATAATATTACAGCAGCTCCTCAGGAAGTTCCCACATGAAAAATCCACGGCTGGGCAGATTGAGGAGGGAAGAGGTTCAGGTACAAATTCTCCCTCCTGCATACACATCTTTAGGATTTTATGTGAACCTAAACATGTGAAGAATATAGCTTTCACCCACAGATGGCGATGAACACAATCTATGCCTTCCCAAAGAGAAAATTGCATGTTTAGACTCAAAGAAATGCCAACATATAGCTTAAGGAAAAGGGCTCTAATTTATGTCGAAACAGTATAATCAATTTGGCATGAAAAAAGTGAGAGTCAGATTGGTATCCACCCATTCACCAGGCTCCTGAGCATCGCCGGAAAGCGCAGACTCTGAGAAGAAAACTGCCTCATCCTAATAAGGCAGAGCTGTCTGCTAGCGACATAGTCTGGATGCCATCTATATGAACTAATGCAAACCATCGGGAGAGCTGCTTCTGTGCGGCTGAGGAGCCGTATCATCTTTCCATCAATAACAAAGTATGATCATCGTTGCAGGATTATTCATGCCGAGTGGCACACAGATGCTTTGCTCGTATGCGAGCTGCACGAAAATCTCATGTTACAAGAAAAGGCACTTACTGATGTCCTGGGTTACCCTCTGCATCGCCTTCAATATGAAAGTGCAGTGAAAAAATCCCAGTCATCGTGACTGAATAGTAAGCATTTTTTCTGCACAGGGAATATAAAATTATAGCAAATATTTGATTTATTTTTGACACTGTAGTAAAATGATATTGCTTCTTAGTTTGACTTGCCAGGTCTTTCCTTTGTTTGGATTTAACTTGATATGACTGAATCCTTTAGAAATAATAGATGTGCTTGGGAAGGGAAGACAAGAGCTCAGAAGAGGGGCACCTACCCAAACAGCCATGCTTCTGCCTATTGCTGAGCGGAGGTGGCAGCGTGTCTGCTGAGCTAGGAGCTGCTGCTCCCTCATTTAGAAGAAATGCCTTTATTTCTTGATATATTTATGACATTCATATCCACTACTTTAATGTGTTTCGGGGAGAGCCAGATCTCCCTACTGACGTCAAGAGAAGCAGCTGAAAACAGGCCAATAACAATTTTTGGGTTTTAAAGCAGGCTCTGTGGCTGTGCAGGAAGGAGGAGATTTCTTGTTAAAAGCATAAATAAGAAAAAAAGTAATTTACAAAGAAGAAAGTAAGTAAATCATGTCAAAATTATTCATGTTTTGCTGTAGCTTTTCTATTTTGTTGCCATAAAATGATCCTTCCTGCAGCAAGATTTCCATCTGAATTATCAGAAGATTTTCTTGATTAAGGACTGCAAGATGTGGCTTCTGCTCCAAAACCTCATCTTGGTCTATTGGCAGTGTGGGCTTTTCTCATTCAGACAGAAATACCCAATATATTAAAGTGAAAATGAACACTCAGCTACATCTACTACATTGTACTGTTTTCTCTCAATAATTATAAACATCTATCCAAAACATGGTGACATTTAGTACTTTTGTAAAAGAGCTGAGTTAAAGCAAGCGGTGACCTTTTCCTAGAGCCTGCAGTAATCAAGTATGGCTCTACTAGCCCACTAATCCCCTCCATGCCCTCCTTTCAGATTTCTTCCTGGAATGGGATATTAGCGGCTTGAAAGAGAGCAAGGAATTGTGGTGCGGGTAGGAGAACGTGCCATGGTGCTCTTGGGTGAATAAACAGGGCAATCGAAAAGATTTTGATTTAAGAGATGTTTATCGCTGAGCGGAGGAAAGCATAAGCTTATTCAACTTGCATTTTGGAGAGGTGGTTTGGTTTTGTTTATCATCACTGGGGACTCCTTAAAGTTTGGTTACAATTAATTTTCAGTTCAGAGGAGACGATGTCCCTTGCTGATCAATTACTCAGGGAAGGAAGGTGGCCCTGACATTCACACGCAGAAAGGAACCTCCACCACAAACCTGCCAATTACTGGAAGCAGCTCCTTTAACAGCAAACTTCTGCAAAAGCACAAGATACACAAGAGGTACAACAGACTGAGCATAAATACACCTCTATAGCTAATAAAACAGAAAAGAAGTTGAAATTTTGAAAGGTACTTTTAAAAACCCTTCTAATGAATGTACATACACAGAGCCAAGGAAAATTATGATGGATCTCTCTGATGTGCCATCTCCTACAGAGATGCCTTTTCTCTACCAACAAACCACACAAATCAAACCTGCCTGCAACAGGAGAGAAGTTGGGTCTGACTAGGGATCTACAATTCACTTACAAGGCCTCCTATTTCACTTGCCATTTTCAATAGTTTCAAGTTGCTAGTCATATGGTTTCCACCGGGAGCAACTTCCCTGCATGAATTGTGATTTCCAGTTCAAATTTCCACACTTGAGTAGATGGACAGACCCAGTTATTTGAACTTGTAGATCTTGGGACAGCGCATCTCCATTGGAGCAACAAAGAGGGATTGCAGTACGCTCAGCAAAGACCAAAAAGTGAGCAAGCGTAGGGCACTGGTGTGGCAGAGTGCCACTGAGGCATCGTCAAGGTGCCCTGCCAAGTCCTTGTGGGTGTAGTCAGTATAGTTACCCATCTGAAATTTTCCAGAAAACAGTTTCCACGTGACCAACATAATCTACAGGT